>JARVKF010000223.1:109053-574455 GCA_039778275.1 Seiridium unicorne
CTTTTTGTCTCAATAAATATCTACCAAACCACCCCGCATATAATTTTTTCCAAACACAAAAGAATGTTGGATTCTTTAATTTAACGTAGACCAACCCCCCCCCCCCCCCCCCTTTTTTTTTTTTTTTTTTTTTTTTTTTTAGCAAGGTTTCATGGCTAGCCGGATTCCGGTAAGAGCAATGTAGAAATGGATAACTACACGCCAAAGAACAACAGCATCCCATCGAATTGAACATGGCTGGCGCCCGCCAGAAAGTGCCAGACCGCAGACGAGATTGCAAGCGAATGTGGATTTGGGGTCTGCGAATTGAGTATTGCCAAAGTTACGCCAATAGCAAGCATATCAAAACCTTATGTCGGAAGGTGAGGATAAATAAAAATTACTTCGACATCACAATCAAGGCTGTATAACCGAACATAACAAGCCCAGTTTTCGATGGTAGGTATCAATCCCACCAAAATCTCCCGAACCATCCCACGATCCCCCTTTTCCTCTTCAGAGGTGGTTCCGGGTTAGCCTTCGCAATCGCAATAAAAGCGGCCACTGGCACTTCATCCAACGGAACGATCTTCGTCTTTTTGAAAGCCTTCCATCCAAAGTAGAGTGCGAAACACAGTGGAATGGTAAAGTAAGACGAGAAGAAGTCCGACACGTTCCAGTGACCATCCACCTGTCGTGGAGTATCAGTCATTTTGGTGCCCAGGACAATCGAAAGCAAAGCACTCACAAAGACGTAGAAGCCGCCAGTCAACATGACGAAACAGCTGAACCAGGTTGTTACATGCGCAAGGTATGGCTGGAATGGTGCTGAGTAGGGCAACTCTTCCTGCGGAATGCCCTGCTCCTCCATAGCCCATCTCAGCCTCAGCGAACAGATTCCGATGACGATCCACACTGCCAAGGTAGATGACGCAGTCAGGTTAGAAAGCCAGCCAAAGACCGTGTTCGACCCCGAATTCAGAGACATGTATGCGAGAAACATGAAGCTGCTTTGAAAGATGACGCAGAGATACGGGATGCCCCATCTCGACGTTCGTCTGAAGAAGGCGGGCGCCTTATCCTCCAGCGCAAGAGCGTAGAGAGACCGGGACCCCTGGAGTAGCCCATGGTTTCCAGATGACCAGGCGGAGGTGATTACGACTGCGTTGATGATGCTCGGCAACACCTTGACTCCAGCCTTCTCGGCGGCAATGACAAATGGGGACTGGGCAGCGTTACCAGTCGATTGCAAGAGGCCAGGATCGTCGGAGGGTACAATTAGGCCGACAATGAAGAGTGATAAGATATAAAATATGAAGACCCGAACAAATATATGCTTTGCAGCTCGCGGAATGTTGCGCCGAGGATTCTTGGTCTCGGCGGCTGCGATGGACGTGGTTTCAACACCGGCAAAGGAGTAGACCGCGTTGACAAAGACAGAGAAGAAACCGCACTATATCAGGAAAGTCAGTCTTGGGATGGGATAGAAAATATATACTGAAAAGACCAATGACTTACAAATCTACCAACTCCACCCCCAACTAGATAACCTTCCCCAAATGCGCCCGGTTCAACCCAATACCAAAATCCCAGCCGCTGCTGTCCAGGCACTCCGCCCAGATCATAGATCAAACCGAAGAGGATTAGGCCGATAATCAGTGCAATTTTCAACATGGAAGACACCAGCTCCACTTCGCCAAAAATACGAATGAGGAAGATATTGGTCAGGAATGACACAACTCGCACGACTTGTTAGCTCGACTTTGACCCAAGCTCCTATTTCGAGGACGCGAGAAAGGAGACGGGAGACAAACCAAGACAAATTGCGATGATGATCCCCGAGTGCAAGTTTGTCCAATACCGCACGACGGTACTGACGGCGATCCACTCGCTCGGCACACTGACACAAGGCCCATAGACGGCCACCCACCCAATGGCGAACGAGAGAGCCGGGTCAACAAAGTACTCCGCGTGTCGAACATAGGCCCCAGACACTGGCGCCAGAGAAGACAGCTCCGCGAGACACAACATCACACATATCACCAAGCCACCAATGGCGGCATAGCCCTACGCAGGCGGTCTCAGTACACGGGGGGTGCTACGCGCATGACTGCTCCCCAGGCTCGGATCCATGGCGACTTACGATGAGCGTTCCAACAGGACCAGCTCGCTGGATGGCTTTCCCGCTACCCAGAAAAAGCCCTGTGCCGATCGCCCCAGCAAGGGCAATCATCTATCAAGATCAGCATGCCCGTCTTGCCGTCTGTCATATCACCTCTTGCTTGTGGGGATCGCTTACTTGAATATCTATATGTGGCTCAGTTAGTAACGAGCGGCTTTCACTTGAATGTCGAACAGCGATACTAACAAAGCGGACTTACGCCTTTGGCTCAACCCTCTTTTGACGCCCTCCGGCTTGGTAAACCTTGGATCGATTCCCTCAGGAATCACATCTCGACCACCGGTGACAGACTGACTGTTGCCCTCGCCAACCTCCGCATCGTGCAAATGCACATGGTTCGCAGGCTCGACTGTCGAACCCAAAGCGCCGAGCGCCTTCTCGTCCCCAAGCTCAACCGCGCCTTTCCATGGTGTGTCGGTCATTCTACACTGCACTACCTGTTTGTTTTCCCCAGACCTGTGTTGGTGCCATCAGCTAGAGAAGATGATCTATTTTCAAAATGGGCGCTCTTGAAGGAATGGTGCAACAATGACAATCCGGGAACCCTGGCCGGGTCTACATGCATACAGGTATCCATGTGATTCCCCCGCAGAAGATACCGCTGTTGGTCACAACGTTCATCACCAATCATTCGTCGCCATATCTATGGATCGACCTGGCGCACATCCAATGAGTCACTGGTAAGCCGGTCTGCCGTCCAGAACTCTTGTTGTTGGCATAACCCAAGCATTATATGTATATGTATAGCCCCATATAATTTGCTGTGGGGTTTTCGTATACTTGCAGCGTTGTTGGCCTTGTCCCCACGTTGCGCACAGTACAAAATATGCTCTCTGTAGCAGGAGTCTTAAACATGGTTCAAGTGACTGGAAAAAAGGATTTGGCAGCAAGGAGGCCGTATCAGAGTCCGCTTCTATAAAATTTCTTTTTTTTTACCCATCGGATCTTAAATATTGTCTAGCATGTCCTGTTACACCGTTTGAAGTCAACCGTCCTAGGGTGGTATTGACTGGTATCAAAACAAAAAGACCCCGTAGTCTCGCCCTCCTAAGCTCGATACGCACACCGGGCCTTTTTTTTTTTCTCAAGATTCATGCTACCGCATTTTACCTGCGTTACCGTCGATGCTCCATGGTGGGCAGCCATGACCCCGGTACCGATTATCTACCTCATTAGGAACTCCGTTCTGCCGCCTCTCCCTATCCAGGGACAGAATTCGCCGATTCTCGTATGTTTCTCATTGTCATGTAGTGCATCGCTGAAAACAAATAGCATGATCCCCCCAAAACAGCTGGAGGAAACACCGAAAGGACCCCAAACAACAACCATTCTGGCAACGCCGTCGAAAGTCGGTGTTTACGTCTGAGCCGAAGCGTGTCGAATCTTCGTGGTATCTTCGCGTTGTGTACTGCCGGATATAACTGTCTAGTGGCCGTTGAATTGCTCCTCGCCTTGGGGGACGCCCGATTCTACGTTATGGTAATCAAGGATCTCGGAGTACCTGGTCACTCGGACAAGTTAGTCAGTTATAGCCCCCTGGGTAACAAAACAAGGATGCCAGCCTAGGCGATTGACTCACATCATGATCTTCCACGTGTCAACAGGGAGATCGGCGTCGTTAAAACTCCAATCAAACTTCTCGTCGGCCATGGGTTCATCGGACGGGTCGTGGTACGGGGCAAGATACTCGTGAGCCAGAGCTTCCGTCGCTGTTATCCGCTTCTTAGGGTCGAACACAAGCATACGTTCGAGAAGGTCGATCGCTGGAAACAGTAAGTATTGCCCGGAACAGTTCCACCCAGAGAGAGACACTCACCCTCAGGATCGGCGTTCTTGAATTTGTTCTTCAACGGTTGCCTCTCGCGCTTGGGCAGAGACTTGACAAACCTCAGCGTGTTCTCGCTGGCAATAGTGTTGATGACGTCGTCCGGTGGGGTGCCAAGCAACTCGGTGATGATGGAGAACTGGTTGACATGGTCCTTGCCTGGGAAGAGCGGCTTACCCTCCAGCATCTCTGCAAAGATACAACCAGCACTCCAGATATCAACCTCAATATCGTATTTTTGCCATGTGAGCATGATCTCGGGGGCTCGGTAATATCTGGTGGAGACATAACCGGTCATCTGAGGGTCCTGGATACGCGCCAATCCGAAATCGCAGATCTTCAGATCACAGTTCTCGTTGACGAGAATGTTGCTGGGCTTCAAGTCGCGGTGGACGACGCCAGCCGAATGGACATATTTCAAGCCACGCTGCGTGAGAGAATACCAAGTTAGCAACGATTGGATATTCTCCCAATTTCAGCAGACGGGGGTCACAAACCATGATTTGATAGAGGAAGTACTGGATGAACTGCTTCTCGAGAGGCCTCGAGGTGAGTAATCGGTGTAGATCGGTGCCGAGCAGCTCGGTCACAAAGTACCTATCGAAAAGAGTCAGCTCCAGTGTCCCTTCAGTCGGTTTCCGGGTCTGTCGAGAACATACAGATCTTCCAGAGGAGATATGAAGATGTCGCTGAGCGAGATGACATTTTCGTGTCTCAAGTGCTTCAGCAGCTTTAGCTCACGATAGGTTCGCTTGGCGAGGACCGGTGTGCTGAAAGGCTTCATGATTTTCTTGATGGCGACACTTTGGTTGGTAAGTTGATCTCTGGCAGAACTGCGGGAAGCCGAGGCCCCAGGTCAGCATGACTTGTTCAATTTGCAGAGTTCCGAATTCTTGGTCGGGGGATTTGGAATGCCCAGGAAAACAGGCTGTCGAGTGTTGCTTACCAGACCAGACCAAATGCCCCCATGCCGACGGGCTGGAGGTCCGAGTACCTATTGACATGTTAATCGAGAACCCGGCTGAGGGGGGCTGCCCATGGCTGAAGAGCCCGCATACCTCGACGTGATCTCGAAGGTGGTACCAAAGATCTGAGCCCTTATAAATTCCGCCATTGTGAACCGTGATGCTGCGTGGCGGTGGTTGGAAGGAGAGGATGTCGCTGAATGCGGGCAGTGAAGATAGTATGGAGGAGCGGGGTAGAAGCGCTGCAAGAGAAGTCTTGTATTGCCGGACAAACTCCAGGACAAGCGACGGGCTCAGGTATTGTTTGGGATGGGAAAATGGACGAAGAGATGGGAAAGTGAGAAAGCGAAACAGGATTTGCGCGTCGGGGCCCTGGCCAAGGTTCTTCCACGCAAAGACTGCTTGGCTGGCTGGCTAGCGATCGCGATCGAGGAGCAGACCGTTCCGGACAGGTGGATGCCGGGTGTTGTTTTGGTCGTTGACTAGTGGTCCAGGTGCCTGAGACCTGGGTTTTCTGCTGTGGAGGCGGAGGCGACAACTGTCGGCTTCCGGTGTGCTGTGAATAAAGGTACAACCCCCACTACATACACAACTAATAACTAACTAGAGGGATCTCTGTTGCGACCGTGCGGCAGACGGGCGATATCGATATCGTGTGCAATCACTTCGTTTGCGTAAATTCAATGTCTGTTCAGAAGAATTGTAAGCGCTGCGATTTGGGAGCGACTCAGGTCGGGCCGAAAGGTGCTGCTTTCTTTTTATGGATGAGAGAAGACACCGTCTTCTGCAAATGCAAGAGCGGACGTTAAGCATTGGGGGATGCGCATTAAAGAGGGTGGCTTTCTGAGGCAGGAAGTATGGACGCAACCAATAGACCACTATTGCTATGCTATGCCATGATATGCTTTGGGCGGCTGGCGAGCTGAGCTGAGCTGGCCTTCTCCGCCCGCCATGTCACCCAGATCATGTAGGCATTGACCGCGAGAGATGGAACGAGATCAGGCGCTTGCCCGTCACGCGGAGGCAATGGCGCCGCTTTGATGGATGGTAGGAGTTGGGGCTCTGCTCACCGGTGAGAGCTGTGTTCCTAGTCGTGAGTCTTGCCTATACACAAGGGGGTTGTCTGAATGTCTTGTTCGACACGTGAAACGCTTTGGGCTCGGTTTTCTGCGGTTTGCAGTGACTAGTAGCGCTGTCGATCGTTTCGTTGTCTTTCAAGCGACACGTTGGAGAATGAAGGCTCTCAAAGTCAAGGCTCGTTCCGAGTGTCAGGCAAGGATGGCCTGTTGGTCGATGTTGCCCAACGAGTGGATTTGGTATTCTGTTGATCTGGCGTGATGCTATACCGCGAGGTGTTCGTTGTGGCGTCTTCTATCGAGCAGGTCTGTGGCGGCAGCTAATTCGTGTCTCCCCTGAAAAGAGAAAACCGAGGAGGATGGTTGTGCAAGCCGGACAAGCACAATGGCAGACGGAGAAATCGGTCAATAGAAAGACTGAGCCTAGTTAAAACAACACAGAGAGAGACGTTCTTGCACTGGAATAAACTTCTGGGCACGAGTAGAGATGGGAAAGCTGCTGGACAACGCAGGTTTCTGTATGATATGGAATTTGTTGCACTGGATTCTGCTATTCGATGCCGATGCCGCGGACCCAGCGCCCATGAACTTGTTGGCTCCATCCCACTATCCCGAGCATGAGACTCGTTGTCCCTGACACGCGCTACCCTTGCATGTTACCTTCTGATGGTCAATTTCGCTTGATTGGGCCACTGAGCCGCAACATGCCACGATGCCGCTACGGTGTTTTGTGGTGTTTTTCTGCTTCGGCACAATCTCACTGTCACTGCTGGGACTCCCCGCGGTCTGGACTACGGCGGGACTGGCATTAGTGAGGGGTATTGGAGCCTGGAGACGACGTTGATTGGCTGGAGCTTCGTCCAGTCCCTTTAGGAGCCACTCAGAAGGCTACCTCTTATAACGCTGATAGCTATGACGTCATGCTGGTATCTGAGCGAGCCCGGTGCTGAGGTGCCACTCCTAATGAACCGACAAGCGCCTCAGAATGGCCAAGGATTATTGCGCTTAGAGCCCAGGACTGGTCCCGCCGCTATTGGCAATCGAACAATGGCTGTCAAATCGACGATAGCCGCTATTTGCAATACTCGCCAGTATGCTTTGGGAAGGCTATTTGAAAACCAGAGCTCCTTGCGCCTGTTCAGCAGCAGGTCGTTTAGCGGTCTGTATCTTGGCTCGCCAACATGGCTTCCTTCCGAGGGATTTTCATGCTAGACTCGTCTGATCCAATTCGTCCCATGGTGTTGACATTGTCATCAAGATTTCAATGAGTCGCCTCATTCTGCATGGTATTGTCATGATGCAGGCCGTGTCTTGAGAACGCCCATCGCATGCAGACGAATGTACCTACCTAGGTCCACTCTCTCCCGAGTGCATGGCATGGTCCATGACGTCTGTCAGGGTCTAGTTAATGTCAAATGCTGCGTTTCCATACATATTCTTGAAAACATCGACTCTACAGTACGGACCCTGCCGAACCCTTAATCTGGCTTGCACCATCTGCCAGCTGCATGTTGTGGGATGCATGCTCTTCATAGGGTGCTGGTCCTTGCAAATAATGTACCTGGGTTACCCTTCCAGGAACTCCTACACCCAATGGCGATATCATATCCACCCTAGTGCATAATCAGGTCCTCCACAGGCCAAATCTTGCAGGTGACTTGCAGTCGACCCGGAGGATTAGCTCCTAACCTCTCAGAAATTGTAATCTCTAAAGCTCGCATAATTCGAACAGTTAGTTTGCAGTCAGGCTCAAATGCAGAATCACCGCGAAAGCTTGGCATGCAAGTCACACAATCTGGGTGGGATCTATGAATAAACTAGTGATACCGGAGAACCTTCCGTTCCAATCTCTAGTCGCCGTGTCAGAGCATCGTATCCCGTGGTGAATCGTTGGAAACCCAAAGCCCATGAAGCTCTGCGAGCACCTGGGAACTGCCGTTAGTGTTAGTAGAGGCGAAGCATTCCATATCCCCATTAATCGCACCCCATTGTGGTAGCCATCAAAGTAATGTTGAATGCCCGTTCGTATGTACTGTAGTTCAAACCCCGCCCAAATCCTGGTTTTGAACCGTATGACGTCACGGCCATGACAAGTATTACGCTGTCCATATGTACCTACATGACATATCCACCAACTGGGCCCGCACTTTCTCGTTTGCTGAGGCTTTAGAATGAGGCCACCCAACGTCAGCAGCACCTGTCCCTACAGATAAGCACTTCTGCTTTACAAGTCGCGGAAATGCTCCTGAATGATGGAACGGCATCGCCAGGCCGCTATAATAATAGTAGAGCGGCTATGGGTGATGCACGATTGTCAAGATCTGATTTCATCCTAGTAGATCTCGGGAGGAACTCGCGTAATTCATAACTGGCATTTGGTTCCTGGCGATCAGTCCACCCAAATTGGAAATTCAACACGACCATCTCCACAGCTCCTCGCAAGCCCAAGCTTCTAGAATATTTCCTGGTGGGCGCCTAGCCTTGGTGGTGTGAGGTACGTGCCAGGCTCCATCAGTTCTTGACAACCCCGTATCTGCATTATGCCTCTGTGATGGAACGGGTCGTTGTTGCATACATATGCAGAACAGCCACAGCGCCATGCCGAACCGTACATCTTCTGTATAATAGCGATGATGACGTATCAGAACATAACATCCATTCTTTACAACTGCTCCTGATTAAGTCGTGCGCCAACCGGAAACGTGGCTAGTTGTTTTGCTTGGCAGGCATAACGCTCTGTTCCCTTGGAGAATTCGCGTATAATTGCCCCCGGACTCGGAGCCTGGTGTCTTGGCCTCAACACCTGCAACCCGAAGACTTGGGCCAGTCCCTCATTTGCGACTAGAGTTAGCCCGGTCTTTGTGCTGGCCCTACGATCCATTCCGCTGGGACGGTACGTGTTATTGGCTACATGAACCATACCGGGCGGCATTTGCTCTTGTTCTGCCCACCTAGTGGCGTGCTTGACTGCCCAGGTGGATCTGACTCGTCTTATATGGCACTACCTGTCTACTGGATGCTCAGGAAGTGACCCCTGACAGCTTCATATGACAAAGCAATACAACATTCATCCTTCCATCTTTGAATTGTGTTATGGGAGCTTGTTAATTTCAGGGTGTTGGGCATTATCGACGTTTTGATCGGCCCAGCGCCGAGTCTTTCAGCAATAGTATTCTTGACATTCTTTGATCCTTGAGTTTTACCTACAATCGTTAGCTATCCAGGGGCTCATTCATCGATATTGGCGTTTTGGGACCAACAACGCCTCTTGTCGTACTCGGCGCTCAGATTATGAACGCTTGAGAAAGAGCTCCTGCCCCGCCTGTTTATAAACACACCTTTGCACAAAGATTACGCCAAACGACTTTTCTTAGAGATCCAGGAGCAAACAGGGATTCCCAGAGCGAGATGTCACTAAAATATCGAGAAGCTTGGATATCACTGATCATCACCTATGTATGTGCGGGCAGACTAAACTAGGGAATCCCTACAAATGCGAACGATTCGAAATAAGAATAACAATCACAAACAGTTATGTTAGCTTCTTATTTTCTCGTTGTCAAACAACATATTCCCCTTGTTCAATGGTGCCTAACTTGCTTGTGCCAAGGCGAGACACGGGAAGTCTAGCTTTAGTATGCTGAAGAAGAAGCAAAGTTCAGCATATTTTCTATGCTCACGATGCTTAGCATGGGGGCTGATCTGTACCTAGCCTTCGAATCAATAATGTTCTTGCTGCAGACTATATATACCATTGCAGCACCACGGTCCTCTGGGGGTAAGAAAATATTCGCGAGTCTGGAAACCCGGCCGGGTGCGCCATATAATGGTCGATGAAACATTCACTTCTGTGGCATCAGTACTAGGTGCCGAACGGCTGGCTAAGGTTATTCCCATTCTTTTCACCCTTTGACGAAATACTTCTAATCATATACGCCATGAAGTTATTGATTAGTTGTCCCTTGTATCATATCAATCTTAATCTACAATCTTCTATTTGGGGTGCTATTTGAGGCATACCAATTTCGTCAATGTCGTGGCGATGATGGGAATGACATTTGAAAGGAAAATTCGACAAGCAAAGATCAGAGTCAATTAAAACCATCTTGCCGCAACACGAAGACTTTAACCAATAACCAAACCTCAGGCGGAATATGCTTAAGTGTGCCGGCACAAACACAAAATACCAAAGACAACGATGTCAATGGCTTTGGTCAATTACGGAACGACTAGATGACGAAATGCTGTTCGGATGATGCACCCCTTTATTCAGATTGACCAACCTAATGTGAACAGTTTCCCATCAAGCCAGAGTGAGAGTAACATGGCCAGGAAGGCCGCCTGAATAATGCCGTTATTGAATAGGCCTAGTGATCTCTTCCGAGGAGTACGTGGGACTATACATAACGTAGGTGGCCATGAATGATCCCGTAGAACCGATTGGCGACAAAGAAAATTTAGCTGTTCGGCATCTTGTTAGTTCCTTGCTTAGGTCGCAATATAACCTGGACTGTTCGCGTTGGAGGATTAACCAAAGCAGCAACCCGCTCCTGTTAGTCCTACCCATTTTGGCCAATCATTGGGATCATTTGTCAAAATGTGGATCTTTTAGACTTCATTGTTGTCTCCTATTGATCGATGTCGGCCTTGTTTAGCTTCTGGCCCCGCGACTCCTTAAAAGGGTCGATGCGAGGTTTCGATTTGAGTGTGTTTCCTGTGTGCTGATTGTACTTGAGTTGCTTCACTGTACTGGGATCTGTATGACCCAAGACCGAAACGCAAGCAAACCGAATCGTCAGTGTCACTTTCAAATTTTTGAGATGCAGCTGAAGTATCATCCTCTTGAATACAATTTGCTCCATGGTATTCAGTGGTTAATATATCCGGATCGTAACAAGTTCCGAGGTAATGATCTGAGACAGATGATTTCATGGATTATAGCCTAGGAACAAACGGCCATGTTCTCGATGCTAGTAAAACATGCCATGGAAACGTGTGCTTATGCGAAAACTTGGGTATCTAATGATATACTAAATGCAGACCCGTGGCGTGACCTTAATGACTGCTCCCCCAAGGGTTTTGGAACTCATCGTCGTTACCATTGCCATATAGGGGGCTAGTCGCATCATGCGTATCGTTCGTTTCTTCCAACCATTGCCTTGATTCCTCAACCTCGGGGCTTTCCTCATCAGGAGTCGGTTCGCCTATGGCAAAGGTGTCGTCATCTTCCTCTTCCGCCTCTTCTAATAAGATCTGGGGGTCTGAGGTCGATAGGACCGGAGCACCCAATGGACCCTGTTTTTGAGTTTCTGCTTGTTCTTCACTTGCAGGCTTCGGGACCGGTGTGGCACTTCCCGCAGATGGCACGTCCAATGCGCTCTCTCTCCTCGTCTCTTTTGCCTTTCCCTTCTTCAAGACTTTGCTGAGAGTTTCGGTGCTCGATGTCGTGCGGGCTAGTGGCCGGAATTCTGGCGCAGCATTCCAAGCGCCTGAGGGGTTTTGGAAGACGGACGAATGCCCAATCCACCGTTCTCTCGCGGGTATGTTCGCCGTGACGACAGGATACTCCAGACCTGTTAGTTGCATGACTTTTTGAATTATAAAGAACTCAACTTACATTCCAATCCCCAAATTCCAATTCGCGCGCTTTATCAAACAGATCCTCATCCTTGGCGTCCAGACTTGTCTCATCGGTGTCGCCTTCGCTATACTTGGGATTCGGACCACTGGGGCCCCCGTTGGGGTTGAGCAGTGGAGTGTTTGCGCTGACCTCTCCTCTGACCTCTTCGGGTCGAGGAATCCAGTACTTTGCCTCGCCTCCACGCTTGTAGCGCATGCCCTGCTTCAATCTCGCAAAACGAGAGCTGGAATCCTCGTGCGCAATAACCTTCCCAGTCGAGTCGAACACACGGTAGCTGTACTTGTCACCCCGGAATGTCTCCTTCGAATCCTCAATAAGGTCAACAATGCCGAAAGCGTCACGTGCCGCATACTTGACCGGCATCCTTGCTGCCGAAATCGTGTTATCGGCAAAGTCGTGCCAAGAAAATGCGTACCAGTGCGCAATTGCGAAAATTGGCATCTCGCAACAGATCAGGGCATCCTGGATGGCAGCTGCCAAGTTATCAGAGGTATAGCCTTCCACGGTATCCGGTATGGCACCGAGCCAGACGAGGATGGATAGAAAGAAACCCTGCCAGTACGAAGCAAAAATGATAAGCTTGATGCACAAGAACTTTGGAACTGGCCGAAATGGCAGCAAGTCGTTATGCATGCAAACCCAAAAGAGTCCTAGCGAGTACAGACTGACGGTCACGCTGATGTTGTAAACGATACCACTCCATAAATAACCTGACGTAGCGCCGATATACCCTTCCTGATACACGCCTGTCGCCTTCATGATGATGGCCGCAAGAGCCAATATAGGTTTGAGCCACGCGTATTGCAAGATACCCCGCTTGATGGCCAAGAATGTGTAAGGGTCGGAGATATCAACTTTCGGTAGGACGTGGTTCAGGGGCCAGAGATGGTGGACTGGAGCTCGGCCATGTGCCATGATAATCAATGCTCGCTCGCCATGGACGTAGTTGATGAGGAGTTGGAAGAAAGTATAGATGGTGAAGGCCTCATATATATCTCGTATTGGATCCAGGAACTGCGCCGCGGTCAAGGAGACCATGCTAACCCATGATGATAGTGAGTAGATCGGGACCATGAGTAGGATCCGCACGACATATCGCTGTAGGAGAGGCTTTCGATAGTTTTTACTGTGATTGAATTAACACGACGCGACAAGGGCTGCCCAGGCGGGATGAACATACAGTTGAAACCATACAGAACTAGACCGAGGAATAGATAATTAGCCTTGCTCACTCCCTAGATGATGTGGTCAAGCCGAAAAGGGCATACTTACACTATCGAGAGCAACGTCGCAGCCAATGAGGCGACGCCGGCAACTATTGTTGCGCTGACTTGAAACCTTCCTCCAGTGCCGCCGGCCATTTTCGAAATGGCAGAGCCCTTGGCTGGGCAGAGGTTGGCGGAAAAGATGAGAGCTCAGGGGAAGACAGCATCAAGAAGCATGGTGCATATCAAGGTCCAGGCAGCCAGAAGCGGCAGCTTTTTGTGACGTTGTGGAGGTGCAAGTCCTCCGACACGTCGTAACTCGTCATCTGAGCAACATTGGGGGAGGCGGGACAGGGGTCTGTCTGGCACTGGCATTCTCAGCATTAGCGCGCTCTGGCACATGCCTCTCACTAATGTAGACCTCCAAGTCTTGGCCAGGCCTGGCAGCCTGGAGCTGCCAATTGGCTGGCGAGCTTAAGACCGCCACACATGCTCAATATACTGGTGTACTAGAGACACCCATCATGAGAGAGCAGAGTAGTCAAGGCAACAACACAATCTTTCGCTATCAAATGCGTAGATACTGGCGGATAGTACGCATAAAGGAACATGCCACGGATCTCTGCCGTGCATGAGAAGAGCCGCCCTTATGTGTGTATCTGTGAATCGACAGTCTAGAATTAGGTAGTGGCCACCGTACCCAACGGACGCTAGCTAGTTTCCCCACATGTGCACGCTGCGCAGGGGGAATGGGCTAGAGGCGCGTCACTGCTCTGGAAATATGAATTGGATCGCAGCTACGGACTGCAATTGCCCGACCTCAGACTAACGTTGCCGAGAGAGAAGGGCAGAAACTCGACCGCCAACGACGAGCGCAAACGGCAGGTCGGCAATTCCTCGTCACCCGAAACCTATCACGTCGTTGCTCAACACAGCTATGGACCGGAGCTCCAGGCTTTGCATAGCTGCAATTGCCGGCCCGAAGTAGGAGGGGACATTGAGGCGGTCGCGAGGACCGAGGGAGGACCTGCATACGAGAGATCGCTGCCATGGCCGACACAGGGCAGGACGAGAACCAGGATACACGATGGACCAACTTCAACCCCAGCTTTCTGGCCTTCATGATCGTGTGTGGTGTACTGTACGTTCTTGTCGACCTGTAAACGGGAATCCAGTCTCTAACAACAAACCAGCTCCATCTTCTTCCTCAACTACTTTAACAGAGTAATCGCATCTGCTGTCTCATACGTGATCCGACTCTATACATGGCATCGACACAAAATATGGATAGACATCCAGGCCTTGCAAGTATCTCTGCTCGCCGGCCGAATCTTCTTCACTGGATTTCGATACCACGGAAACAACGAGACCATCTTGATCCAGAATGGGTACATTACATGGTCGTATTGGCTTTGGAGGGTGAAAGATGTCGACCTAAATTTGCCTAAAGCTAGAGAGACCAACGAGAGTGAAGACACCGAGAACCCAACCGACAAGAAAAACAAGTCCAGCAGACTGCCATGTCGTATCAATATCGCTGTCTCGGGTCTGGAGTGGTTCATATATAATCGTGGTCCGGTCTACGAATCTATACTCGCGGGTATGACAGATGCTGTCAACCTAGACGAGCAGAATGCGAACCACTTGGAAAAGGAGCACAGCCACCCGCGCCATAGGCTGCAAAAGGCATCACAGAAGGTCGAGGAGCAGCTCAACAAGCTGGACTCTAAAGTTTCGAACGACAAGAAAGACTCGGAAACCTCGAACGAAGAGAGGAGCGCCCCCAATGGGCATCGGCTCAAGACCGCTCGGTCAACATCTTTGACGGACCATGACGAAGGGTCCCCCGTTGGTGATGGTGAGATGCCCTTGATGTTGCAGCTTCTACCCATTCACTTTGAATGCGAAAAGGCCGCTGTGGTAATGGGCAACGATAACACAAAAGGTATCCTGATCATCAAAGCCAAGTCCTTGTCCGGTGAGATCGATGCGTCAGGATGTGAAACTCCCGACCCATACAGACAAATATTCAAGATCAACTTCGAGCAACCTGTCGTTGAGATGAAGGACAACGACAAGTACCAAGACGACCAGCTCACAAGAGCTGTCAAAGACAAGCAAGCTGTCCTGAGCTCTGATCCAGCTCAGCACCGGCCTTTCTTTCGCAGACAACGCAGGAAAGTCTTGGGTAAATTGCGAGATATGGTGCCGTATTGGAGACGCTC
The DNA here is from genome assembly GCA_039778275.1 of Seiridium unicorne. Classification (NCBI taxonomy): domain Eukaryota; kingdom Fungi; phylum Ascomycota; class Sordariomycetes; order Amphisphaeriales; family Sporocadaceae; genus Seiridium; species Seiridium unicorne. Next base: position 124,152 of record JARVKF010000223.1, read on the forward strand.
CGTCGAATCGTTTTCTGTACATTCCAGAAAAGCAACCACAGCCGCGGACAATCAACTGCCTGGTTCTAGTCACTGGCAAGGGCTTTCTCGATACCTCAATGATGATGAACAAGACGACAAACTACGGTGGTCATCAGTAGAATATGCTGCTGTAAACACAATTCTTGAAAGTCCAGAAGCTGTTCTTACAATTTTTTGGGATGTGCCTGGGAAGGTGATGGGCTCTCCTACCGCTTCCGAAGCTCTACACGACAAGGACAACATTAATGGTGCAATGCCTCCTGCTTGGGCAATCAACCTCGCCCTCAGTGGCGGCGTTGTCAATTACGGTCCATGGGCTGATCGACATCGGGCCGAATTGCAAAGGGTGTTCAATCCCACCCTGTGTAAAGACGCAAAAGCGGCAAAAAAACTCCTCGTCGGTACAGACAGAGTTCCCACGCAGTTCAAGTTCTACCTTGAGATTGATAAGGAGGTAACGTTGAGAATACCAACCAGAGAAGACTCGAAGAACTGGAGGTGGAAAAAAGAAGCTGCAGAACTGAGTCACCACCAAAAGCAGGAGAGGCGACGCGGAAAGAAAGGAAACAAGGAGAACTCGGCTAATGCAGCTGCTCAGCAACGCCCCTATGGATGGCTCGATGTCAAAGTAGCCGCAAATGCTACAGTATCCTATTCGATGGATATGTTGGCTAGCTCTGCGGGTTACCATAACACTCTGGATATCGAATTGCCATCAACTGAGATATCCACAAGTGTGAACCACGGCACTCTTTGGAAGTCGGGCGTACAGCGCATTTCATGCGACATGTCTGCCCCTTTAAAGTGGAACAGCCTCCGCAATTGGCAGTTTGATATCGACGGTGATGACCTCGAATTGTTCATCCTAAGAGACCATATTTTCTTACTCATCGACTTGATTGATGATTGGGGAAGTGGCCCGGTACAGGACTATCTGCTCTTCGTACCCTTCAAATACTTCTTGAACTTCCAGTTCCGCAATCTAAAGTTATACCTCAACGTCAACGATGTGAACATTGTCAACAACCCCACGGAGATGGAGGACAACACCTATCTCGTTCTGTCCAGCCCACTGCTCAAAGCGGATACGTGCATTTCTCTCGATTCGTACCGTCCGAACAAGAATGCTGTACCCTTCAACGTGCAAGCTGATACGCTAGATCTTGAATTGCATCTTCCAACGTGGAACACACAGGCGACGTTTCTGACATCAAAAGATATTGGTCACTTGGAGAGTCTTGCTCTTGATGGCAAATACCACTACAATGCGACAACATCAACTATGAATACTGATACACTCGTTCTCAACGCTAGTGGGCAGTCCCTTGTTGTTACACTCCATGGTTTTCTAATTCGATATTTCCTGCAGTTGAAGGACAACTATTTTGGAGACCACATCCATTTCAAGACTTTGGATGAGTACCAAGAAATGCTTCGCCTGAAAACAGACAATCCAGAGGCGGAGGCCGCCACTCACCCGCCACATAAAAAGTCAAATGATTTGGACGTGGTGTTGAGTGTCCGTGTCGACGACCCAAAAGTTCTTCTGCCGGCAAACTTGTACTCTGCGCGACGACACGTAGTAATTGAAGGAGCCAGCTTAGCTGCTGACCTTCGTTTCACGAACTACTACATGGACCTTGACCTGCACGTAAGCCCCTTAAGTCTGTCTTTAGGCCAGGATGAGGACGGTGCGATCAGTCCCATGAGTGCGACTTCGAGCACTCAAATGTACATCGATGGTCTTGGAATCTACGGTCACCGCCTGTTCGGACTGCCACCTACCGAACCCACCTACTTGTGTAATTGGGATTTGTCGGTGGGGGCCATCACAGGCGAATGCACAACCGACTTTCTCACGACACTTGCGAGCGGAGGCAAGGCATTTGGTTTCTCTCTCGACGACGACGAGAATGCACTCATACCTTATTCTTCCGTGGTTATGTATGATGTGACCTACCTGCGAGTCTCTGTCCACTCAATCCAACTATGGCTACATTTCGACGAAGCCGCGTTTCTATTCTCCACCGGTCAAATCGATGTGGATTACAACGATTGGGCAAGGACACACTATTCGAGGCGAGCAAACATCAAAGTACCTGATCTCCAGGTCGCGTGTGTCAATTCAGAGTCTGCAGCAAGGCACAAGTCAAGACTTCATAGTCGGGTGGAGACCGACGCACTTCTGAAAACAAGTATCCATTTCGCTTTGATCGGAAGAAAACCCGATTTCGCAGAGGCCAGGAAAATACAACAGAGTCTTATACGTCGCGAAGACCAACGCACGCATCGCACGGAATTTCTTCTTCTGCCAGAATTTCTTGAGCCCTACATCCCAGATGCTGTCGACGAGCCCGCCCAGAGTGTGCCTACCGTGCCACAACCGGTTGTGCTTGATCATGACAATGATGAGAAAAGGACAATTTCTTCCCAGGGGTCTGCTCGTCGTGCCAAGCGGTCTTTGCGCCACAAGAGCTCATTCCTGTCATTTTCGACTGATAGCAATGGAAGTATTTTGCGACCTGGTTCTAGCAAGTCTTCGCGCTGGCCAATGGATGTTGACAGAAAGGCACCGATCCATGAACAGCAGGCCCCAGAGACCCGGCCAGTCAACCAGCATCGGGATTATTCTTCTTCTACAGGCCGGCGCTCGCCTTTCTACAACACTTCTACAGCCCGATACGGACGAACAGATACATCACACAATACCGTAGCATTTTCCAGCCAATTCTTCGCTCCATATTTTCCACTCGAGAACGTACAAGTAGAGACAAAGGAGACCACTCTGCAAAGTATAGAACAACAAGACGACGAGACTTACTCGACGAGGTTTGGGCTAGATGATATCGATCCCGAGATGCTCAGCAAAGGTTCGGCGTACTCGAGTTTCATCGTCGAGCTACCATCTGGAGTTACTGCTTTCTTGAATGCAACTTCTTTGAACCATATCGCCACATTATTAGGCGCTTTGCAACCAACGGCACCGGAGGACATTCTTGATGACGTTCAAGTTGGCGCCATGTCGAGCATATTCGACGCCCAGAAGCAGAAAAAGACAAACGGCAGCATCAAGGACTTTGTCGTCCGAATCCCTCAAGCGAATCTGCGCTTTCTGAACTCCTCTAACCTGGACTCGCCAGACCCTTCTCAAGAAGCCCAGGATCAATACGATTTCTCATTCAAAGCACTGTCTCTTTCCGCCCGGGCAGAGGCACTTTCAATAGAACCGGGAGTGCATGATGGGCAGACGAGGACATCCTTTCACCTCCGGCTTGACTCTGCTGAGGCCTCGGCAGCAGAACGTTTCGCCAACCTAGACGATACCCATGCGGCCGTCAAGGCCAGTCTCGAACACGTCTTGATATCAGTAGGCTCCAAAGACATCACCTATTGTGATGGCGACATTGGCGCATTTCGCACTACATCCTCGTCTGATAGAGTCGAATATCTTGCTGCATTGATTCACAGAACAAGTACACTCGGCTCCCAAATGGGCTCTTTGTTTTCTGACATTTCATCTAAAGGCGATCAGCGCCTTAAACTTCTCACATACCGCTTAATGGCTGAGGGGCAAACCATTGGGGATCCGTCTTTCATTGTCCGACCGTCGGCTATACTGAGGGCAGCCTCTGAACATCTCAGAGCATATGATTCCTGGAAGCTGATGTCAAGACTTCGCCAAGTATGGACCGCCTCAAGCAGAAAAACTAAGGAGCAGTTGCAACTCAATTGTTTAGGCCCCGATGGAGCTTGTCCTGATAATGCGCGACAGAAAGTAGTTCTAGCTTTCCAGAAATGGAGAAACTGGGACCTGGACAACATAGATGGTTCTGATTTGGTGAACAATATCTTTGGCAAGCCAACTGCCACGGCTCAACCCTCACCAGAACAGATGCCGCTCATGGCTGTCATCCGCTTACAAGAGGCTGCCTTGGTGTTAGATCCTGGACCGAAGCAGAACCAGATCTACATAGTCGACATCACTACTAGGGTGGATTCCAAAATGACCCAACTGGAAGAGACTCGTAAGGCTACGGGTAGCATAGAGGGCCGCCTCACCACCGTCAATACCTATTGTGCACAGGCGGGGATCAATCTCAACTGGGAGCTGCTCGAACTAGCCGAAGATATTCTACGAGTCTACGATAGAGCTAGCTCTCGCCCAATACAAGAAAACACGGAGCGCAGCATAGACCAGCCCACAAAACCAGTCGAACCTCAAGATCCGAGCTCGATCCATGTCGTGTTCGCTTTGGGCCAGGGGTCAATTTCACTTGAAACTGTCAATCTGAAGTCTGACGTTCAGAGTGACGACCTGAAGATTTCTATGTTGATGGCGAAGAGAGATGGGATGACTGACAGCAATGCAATTTTAGCATGTGATACAGTCACAACCAGGCTTCGAAGTCACCAACAGAACCTGGCTACTCTCCGACTACGAGGGCCGAGTGTTATCCTTTCGCATGAGCTGCAGCTGGCCAACTTGACATCGATCCACACGCTGAAAGTGACGGCAAGCAGTGATGATCTGAAGCTAGTTGTCAAACAAGACCCCATAATGCTCTCAGAAGTGCTCGACACCGTCGTGAGAGATGAGCTGGCGCAGCTATACCAGCTTAAACAGCAATTCCCAACATTATCTGAGCCTGAACCTGAACCTCAGAAGAGTAAAATATCCGAACGTCTGTCGTCGTTCCGAGTGAACCTGGCCATGTTTCTCAACTCTTACACAATTACTATGCCACTCCTCCGATCGCTCACATACACGATAAAGGGTGTTGTAGCCAGAGCTGCTATGGCGGCTAATTTTGGCAAAGAGATTATATTCGACTTTGATATCAAGGAAAACTCCCACAACATGCAGATTAGGATCAACAATGAACTGCGTAGCATCTCGGTTTTGCAAATCCCTCCAACGAATGGTCGCATCACGAGTCAGATGGGCAAAGAGGAGCACTCGGTAACAGTGTTCGCATCAGTCGAACTGGTGCAACTTGATGCCTCTGCAGTCTACAGTCTGCTTGCTGCCCTCAACCGACCTGAAATGTCCAATGCTATCAACGATTTGCAGCACCAAGCAAAAGTGTTACAGGAACATGTCGAGGAAATCTTCGGGCAATCTGACAAAGTTCACGAGGCGCCTACAAAAACAGATGAAAAGAAGTTGATCTATGTTGTTCACACCACTCTGGCAGGAATTGAAGTTTTCGGTTATGCTCCAATCAAATCTGATACAGAACCCCGGGCGCACTTATCGTTTTCTCTTGCAAGCATTCACCTAGAAGTGGCCAACCGACTCGAACCCCGTGGTCCAGTCCTCGAGAATCCCGAGGTACATATCAACCTTCGCGAAATCTTGTTTGATATTCAGAAAGGTGCAAACGAGGAGACAATGAGGACTTGTGGAAATTTGTCTTTCGGCGCCTTGATTACAGCAACAACCAAGGAATTGGAGGATGGGACAGATCGACGGTCATTCGATTTTCTGAGTGACGGCTTCAAGGTCAACCTGTCAGCAGACACGATATCCACTTTCGTAGACGTCGTGGGTTATATGGGTGACAAGATCAAGGATCTCGATACTATGAAAGAGATCGAGTACCTGCAAAAACGGTTACGACAATCTCGCCCTCGTATCGCGATTAACGATCAAGAAGAGGAAGATACCGACAGCGATATATTTGATTCTTTCCTAGCATCGATTTCCTATTCTTTCGCGATCACCAATATCCAGCTCTGTTGGCTCGTTTCCCCCAACGTTGAACACGGCATTGACCAGGAGGATCTCGTGCTATCCTTCCAGGGAATTGAATTTGCCACACGGAAAAAGAACACGGCAAAGCTCACCATAGAAAACTTTCAACTGCAGACGGTTCCTCTTGGACAGGATAAGGTGCAGCGATCCTACAACTCGGCACTCTTGCCTGAAGTGATTTTCAACGTGGCATATGTGTCGACGGCCGAGACTCGTCGCCTAGCATTCCAGGCCGTTGGAAAGTCGCTAGACTTACGCGTAACGCCAGGCTTCATTGTGCCTGCAGCGAATCTCATGGATTCTATCGGCTTGTCGATCAAGAACGTCAGACAAGCCTCCGCTAATTGGACATCAATTGTTGCTACGGAGAAGCCGGCAACGCAGCCTACGGAGAAGCGGCAACGTTCGCTGTTTGGCAGCAGGAGGTTAGAGTCTTGTCTCGTCGATGCAGATTTTGCTGGTGCTGTCGTCAACCTCTCTGGTAGAAAGCACACGGAAGACCCAGAGAGCTCTGTCCTCCCACGAGCTCATCGTCCGGCGTTGGCTGGAAAGTATGGCCAATTCACAGCAGATGATTCCGGGAGCAGCATAGTCCTTCGCACGCCAGGCCTAGCTTGGAAAATGGAGTATAGGGATGACGGCAAAGAAGATTCTGCCATTTATGGAGAAATCAAGGTTGACGCTTCCAAGAACATCCTATATCCCACGATTGTGCCATTGGTCATGGACATCACATCCAGTATCAAGGAGGTTGTGAGACAGTCGGGCAAAGAAACTCTATCACCGGGTTCACCAGCCAGTAAGGGTAGCAACTCTTCAAAGCCCAAGGCACCTGAAGACGACAACATTTTAACAGCGGATCCAAGCGCAGTCCTAGGGCGGACGAAGCTCAACATCGGATTGCGCATCTGCAAGCAGGAGTTTACGCTCAGTTGTCAACCCATCGCTAGAGTCGCGGCTACAACTTGCGTCGACGACATTTACATCACTATCAACACTGTACATTCGGTTGAACATGGGAACTTTTTTGCCATCTCTGGAGCTTTTAGCAAGCTTCAGACTTCCGTGCAGCACGTATACTCCAGAGAGCATACCGGCCGGTTTGAGGTTGATTCTATTGTGCTATCCCTCATGAACAGCAAACACGTCAGCGGCACCAGTGGTGTTTCTGCCATCCTCAAAGTCAGCCCTATGAAAGTCGACGTCAATGCGAAGCAGCTCCAGGACTTCCTGCTGTTCCGTGAGATCTGGGTGCCCAGGGGAATACGTCAAGCAACGACCGCGCCTGTCAATACACCATCAGCAGAAACTGTGCAAAGCCATCTTGTCCAGCGCTACCAACAGGTCGCAGCTACAGCCGCTTTCCCCTGGACTGCCACGGTATCTATTGCTGCTTTGGATGTCAACGTTGACCTTGGACAATCGCTCGGCAAGTCGATCTTTGCCATTTCCGAATTCTGGATTTCCTCAAAGAAGACATCCGATTGGGAACAGAACTTGTGTCTCGGTTTCCAGAAAATTGGTATCGATTGTGTTGGCCGTCTCAGTGGCTTTGTGGCTCTACAAAACTTCAAGCTTCGGACATCGATAGAGTGGCCAGAGCGAGAAGCTGCCTTGAGTGAGACACCACGAATCCAAGCATCTATTGGGTTCAGCCAGTTCAGGCTCAAGGCTGCTTTTGATTATCAAGCTTTTCTGTTCGCAGACATTACATCGATGGAGTTCCTCATGTACAACGTCCGCCGGCGAAAGGACGAAAGTGGTGATAGACTCGTCGCGGTCTTTGACGGTGAAGCGGTGCAAATTTTTGGCATCACGACCTCGGCAGCATCTGGGGTTGCTCTCTGGCAAGCGATTCAAAGGCTCATACAGGAACGAAAGGCACAATACGAAACCTCGTTACGTGACATTGAGAAGTTCATGAAGCGAAGGTCCCTTGCGGCCCAAGGCAATACAGCCCATCCAAGTCCCATCAAACCGGCGACCTCAGACATGAAATCGAAGTCCCCAATTTCGCTCGACACGGATGTCGTCGTAACTCTCAAAGCCCTCAATCTTGGCGTCTTCTCGGGCTCTTTCTCGGACGATCGAGTTTTCAAGCTCGAAGCCCTCAATGCGCAAGCTCGCTTTGCAGCCTCTATGCAGCACCGTCGTATTCATAGCATCCTCGGGCTGACGCTGGGACAGTTGCGAATAGGTCTAGCCAATGTCCGACGCTTATCGGCACCCAAGACTGTTTCTGAACTCGCCGTCGAGGATGTGGTCGCCTCCGCCACCGGGTCCCGTGGCGGTACTATTCTTAAAGTCCCTAAGGTTGAGGCCATCATGCAAACGTGGCAGATGCCCGAGTCACGCAGCATCGACTACATATTCAAGTCGGCGTTCGAAGGCAAGGTTGAGGTTGGCTGGAATTATGCAAGGATCAGCTACATCCGCGGGATGTGGGCGACGCACTCCAAAGCGTTGGCTCGTACGTGGGGACGCGAGCTGCCCGGAGTGAGCGCCATCAAAGTCACAGGTGTCCCAGAGCCATCGACTGCTGAAGACAGCACAGGCAGAGGAGGAGAGAACAAGGAGCAACAAACCAAAATCACAGCCGAGGTCAATGTACCGCAGTCAAAATACGAGTATGTCGCCCTGGAGCCACCGATTATTGAGACACCGCAGCTCAGGGATATGGGTGAGGCGACGCCACCGCTAGAGTGGATCGGCCTTCACCGAGAAAGACTGCCCAACCTGACGCATCAGATTGTCATTGTGAGTCTTCTGGAACTTGCTGGTGAGGTGGAAGATGCTTATGGGAGGATCTTGGGGTCTTCATGAGCCTGTCAAAGCCGAAAGCATTAGTTTGAGCAGATTCAGGTCGGTGTGGCGGGTCAAAAGGTGTTCATGGTTATGAGTCACTCGGTATATACATAGCGTGGCGTTTGATTCGGGCTTCCCAAGGCTTTCCACTCGCATGCATTGTTCCTTGTAAAACAGTGCTAGGATGGAAGTGTATTAGTAATCAAGTGTTTATTAGATTCCACATCATGCATAAAACAACTATTCTTGAGGATGGTCATATGACCTCGTGTCGCTTTGGTGTCTGCTTTGGGTATAGTAGTAAGTCATGGCGCGCCCAGAGCATGGGGGCTTGCATGATCGCGCTGACGCCCTCACTGAGAAATCATTCTGCGGCTTCGGTGCCAAAGTGGACTGCATCGGCTTCGGGGAGCGCAATGGTTTGTATACTCCAAGCGACCATTTGAGCTCTTCCTATATGTATGAATGATTCACGGGATAGAGCATCAGATAAGCTCCTCTCCCTCTCACTCACTCACTCACTCACTCAAACTTTCATTCTCGTCCATTTACGTGGTTCTTATCAAGACGAGTAGATTCTCCAGACCTTGTCCGAGGCTTGTGGTATCGGATTTGGATGACATTGGCTGCAACTGCACAATAATCTGCGAAGTGATCAAGCTTGTGCCAATTCATTCTGTCATTCTCTCGACCGTTAATTCTATATCACTACCACGAACGCTCAGCAATGACCGAGGGTGCACTGCCTGCAGGCTACACTCTAGTCGAAGGCTACCCCTCAATCGAGGACTACGTCTATCTACGCACGGCGTCAGGCCTCACAACCAAGAACGCGGAACAAGCGGGCGCTGCTATCAAAGGTAGCTGGTATGGTGTCTATGCCGCAGAGGAATCCAACCCCAGCAAGGCCGTGGCCATGGGCCGGATCATCGGCGACGGCGGATGGTATTTCCTGATCGCTGACATGGCGACGCTGCCGGAGCACCAGCGGAAAGGTCTGGCCGATGCGATCATAAAGAGGCTGCTCGCTAGGATTAAGAGCCATGCGGCAAAAGGTGTATCGTATGTTACACTAAGTGCGGATGTGCCCGGGCGTCGGCTGTATGAGAAGAACGGGTTCAAAGACACGATGCCCAAGGAGATGGGGAGTAAGTCAATACTCAATGCCCTCCGTGTTTGCGTTCTGCCCTTCGTGCCTAGGTAGCCTGTATTTGGGGGCAACACTATCCTTACGGGGTTGTTGGTCTTCATACATGAGCTGCTACTCACATTAATTGACCAAGTCCGGGTGCTAACGTCAAGTGTTGTAGTGGGTTTAGTAATTCGGGATGCTGGGCAATGAGGAAGTGCTGCATTGTATTGTGCATTGCTTAGAACGTTGACATTGTAGAAGGTGTCTAGCATTCTGTCATCGGGTACATATGTTCAAAGGATTACCGCAATCGTGAAGCAAGCTTCATAGAGAAGATGTGGGGACCGGTAGAGGGCGATGCAGTCTCGTGACGATCTCCAGGTAGTCCGGCTCGTTATCCTCCGTAATAATGCCATGGCGAATAAAGAAATCGATCATGACTGAAGCGCAATTCGTCTTAAACTCCTCGCGCAAAAGGGCTCGCTTTACTTCATCCACGCCCATGAGGTAAAAACCCTCGACTTCGTTGTCCTGAGGTTTGGGTACTACATGCTCACCGACGTCGAGATCGTAGCAATACAGCACATCTGGTACACATAGGCCGAACTCTCCTCCCGAGCCGGCTGCGCTTTCGGCGACGTAGGTCATCACTCCCACAGGTCGTACGTATTTTCGAACCAAGTCCTCCGGAAGTGATGCCTCCTCGTCAGCTTCGTGGATGATGCACTCGAACGGCGACTCCTCGGCCCTGACACCACCTGCTACAGTGGTGTCCAGCTTGCCGGGCCAGGTCATCATATGGCTACTCCGCTTAGGGACCCAGATCTTGAGCTCTCCGCTCTCCGTGCGGGTATACATTGTCATGTGGGCACCGCGGCACGCGATTCCAAAGAGACCAGCGGCGGCCCTGAGGAGCTGTACTCTCCCCTCGTAGCTAGCTCCCAAGATCCTGTAATCCTCAGGGAACACTCTCTTCAAGCCCTCGAATACCTGCGCTTCTCTCGCTGCGTCTATCACTTTCCTGAATGCCGCGTTACAAACGTCTGCCGTATTGCTGCCGTCGGAGCTGCCAAGGAGCTGGACAGTTCGAGGGATTTCGTGGCTTATAGTGAAGTCGGATGTCCATGGCATCCTGGTGACAATGGAAGGGAGCATGAAGCCATGAGGACGAGGATCGTTCGGAAGCAGGAGCTGGTACAACGCGTCGGAGGTATCTTCGACGTATGGCAGTCGTGCAATGTCGATGAGAGGGTAGTTATCCGTGGTTGTGACGAGGTCGAGGAAGGTCTTTGGACGAGACATGGCAATGTCCTGGATTTTATGTTGCTGCGCTGGCAAAATAGCAAATCGAGTAAGAGATCGGTCAATAGCCGAAGGAAGTTGGATGGTGAGATGACCGAGGTGTGGCTGGTTTGACAGAGCACTAGTGGTTGTTTTGGAATCTGTGAGTATTTCTTTCTATCTTGGTGTATTGGATATCTGGGAAGTGGTTGTTTGGACGAATGCCCCTCTCTTTCAAGACACCCGCAGAGGTTTACAGACAGACGTCTTACATCCCTGCATACTTGCCCTCCTCCATCCAAAAGGTATAAATAATCATTGCTCGAACACTTCAATGGTATCGTAAAACCATGAATCACGGTTGGATACAGAGCACCAATGCACAAAGCTTCCAATATGTCGATGGCCCGCTACAGTAGTCACAATGTAAGCCAAGGTAGATCTCGGAAGACCTTCTCAGATGGAGGAGGGGCTGTTTCGCTAGTTAATTCCGCTAAATCCGGCAATGAGTGCTTGGAAGCTAAATGTACTTCGAGGGGGAGGTACTCATCAAGGCGATGCTAGAGTAGAGCACAGTATGGCAGGAAAGAGTCGGTAAGCAGTTCTGGGGGTGGAAGCAAAGGAACAGTCATGGACTGACATCATCACATGTTCTTGAGCTGATATGACTGTGTTGCAACTGGTCGATCCGTCTAGCATAAAGTAGTGAATGTTGTTCTTGCCTGATCCTGACGGCGATATTGCGGGGCCCAAGCTCTGCCCAGTCATTCGGGCAGAGAGGACCAAAGTAAAAAAAAAAAAGGTAGCTTCGGTTAGCTTATCATGTAGGTAGTTTTCGAAATTCCCAACTACTGCTTGGGTATATAAATAAACAAAGGCCTTACGTTCTAGCTGGGCCGATTCCCACGAGGCGAATTGCATCGTCAAGCCAATCTCGCAGTAAGCGCAGCTGCTCTGTTAACGCCGTAAATTTGCCGCCCAGAAACACAACCCAGAGGTTACAGGTGAGTACGGTATTGAATAATTTTTTTGCCTCTGCCTTTCCCTTTAAGTAGGTCTCGGAGCCCTGGCCAAGTGCTGTCCAATGGCAGCTCGCGCCTGGAGCTGTGAGTGAGGGGTTATTCAGTTCGGATGCGCAAGCCCCACCAAGCAGCCATTTCCAATCTCGCAGCGGGTGGGCACATTCATAGGCCCAAAGGCCGGTGGGCTGTGGGTAGTGGGCAGTTGGCCTTTGCCCCGCATTGCTGGCTTCAAGGTCGAAGAAGATTTCTCTGCTCACACCCAACCCGAAACTTCCTCCCTCCCAACCTCACCAAGTCAAAAGGCTGGCCCGGTGTTAATAGTTGCTTGCGACTTGTCACCATCTCGAGCTCTTTTGTCTTCCCTTCCTCTGCCTTCAGAGCTTCATTGACTGATCCCCTTTCCTCTTTCTATAGAGGTCTGTGATCAGCAACCCCGCACCGTCCGGGTATTCGAACGTCTCGAAAACAAAACAACACATAGGCAGGTTATTACAGCAATACCGCCAAAATGGTCAAGTAAGTTGGTCGCGTACTCCGTCCCATCGCTTGGGCAGCAGCCCATCGGGTCGCTTCTTTCGTTGCGCCGAGATGAGACACATCGGATTCCTCCCCGCGGCCATGGACTGATATTTGAGAATAGCTTCACCATCGACGAGATCCGGGCCCTTATGGACAAGCCCACCAATGGTATGTATCCCGTCTCTGTTTCCATCGTGGAGACCTCTGACTAACAACGTCTGTCTGTAGTCCGTAACATGTCCGTCATTGCCCACGTCGATCACGGCAAGTCCACCCTGACCGACTCCCTGCTGGCCAAGGCCGGTATCATATCGAGCGCAAAGGCTGGAGATGCTCGTGCGACGGATACTCGTGCCGACGAACAGGAGCGTGGTATCACCATCAAGTCCACTGCCATCTCCCTGTTCGGTCAGCTTCCTAATGAGGAAGATCTCAAGGATATCGTCGGCCAGAAGACTGACGGTAACGGCTTCTTGATCAACCTGATCGACTCGCCCGGTCACGTTGATTTCTCGTCTGAGGTTACCGCTGCTCTGCGTGTCACTGATGGTGCTCTCGTCGTCGTCGACACCGTCGAGGGTGTCTGTGTGCAGACTGAGACTGTCTTGCGTCAGGCTCTTGGTGAGCGCATCAAGCCCGTTGTTGTCATCAACAAGGTCGATCGCGCTCTTCTCGAGCTCCAGGTCTCCAAGGAGGACTTGTACCAGTCCTTCTCGAGAACCATCGAGTCCGTCAACGTCGTCATCTCCACCTACCTCGACAAGGCCCTGGGTGACCTCCAGGTCTACCCCGAGAAGGGCACTATCGCCTTCGGTTCCGGTCTCCACGGCTGGGCTTTCACCATTCGTCAGTTCGCTCAGCGTTACGCTAAGAAGTTTGGTGTTGACCGAAACAAGATGATGGAGCGTCTCTGGGTGAGTAGATTCACCACTACTGATCGATTCTTACCAGCGTATCACTGTGCTAACTTGAGGCGGGAAAACAGGGCGACAACTACTTCAACCCCCACACCAAGAAGTGGACTACCAAGAGCTCGCACGAGGGTAAGCAACTGGAGCGTGCCTTCAACCAGTTCATCTTGGATCCCATCTTCAAGATCTTCGCTGCTGTCATGAACTTCAAGAAGGAGGAGACCGCCACTCTCCTGTCCAAGCTTGAGCTCAAGCTCAACCCCGAGGACCGTGAGAAGGAGGGTAAGCAGCTGCTCAAGGCTGTCATGAAGACCTTCTTGCCCGCTGCCGACTGCCTGTTGGAGATGATGATTCTCCACCTTCCTTCCCCCGTCACCGCCCAGAAGTACCGTGTTGAGATGCTGTACGAGGGTCCCCAGGACGACGAGGCCGCTGTCGCCATCCGCGACTGCAACCCCAAGGGACCTCTCATGCTTTACGTCTCCAAGATGGTGCCGACCTCGGATAAGGGTCGTTTCTACGCTTTCGGTCGTGTCTTTGCCGGTACTGTCAAGTCTGGTATCAAGGTCCGCATCCAGGGTCCCAACTACACCCCTGGCAAGAAGGAGGATCTCTTCATCAAGGCTATCCAGCGTACCGTCCTGATGATGGGTGGCAAGGTCGACCCCATTGACGACATGCCTGCTGGTAACATTGTCGGTCTCGTTGGTATTGATCAGTTCCTGCTCAAGTCGGGTACTCTTACCACTCTCGACACCGCCCACAACCTCAAGGTCATGAAGTTCTCCGTCTCCCCCGTCGTCCAGCGTTCCGTGCAGGTCAAGAACGCCCAGGATCTGCCCAAGCTTGTCGAAGGTCTCAAGCGTCTCTCCAAGTCCGACCCCTGCGTCTTGACCACGTCCAACGAGTCTGGTGAGCACGTCGTTGCTGGTGCTGGTGAGTTGCATCTTGAGATTTGCTTGAACGATCTCGAGCACGACCACGCCGGTGTTCCCCTCATCATCTCCGACCCCGTCGTCCAGTACCGTGAGACGGTTGTTGGCAAGTCCAGCATCACTGCCCTGTCCAAGTCTCCCAACAAGCACAACCGTCTGTACATGGTTGCCGAGCCCATCGACGAGGAGCTCGCCAAGACCATCGAGGATGGCAAGATCGGACCCCGAGACGATTTCAAGTCTCGTGCCCGTGTCCTGGCCGACGACTTCGGCTGGGATGTCACCGATGCCCGAAAGATTTGGTGTTTCGGTCCCGACACCACTGGCGCCAACTTGCTCGTCGACCAGACCAAGGCCGTCCAGTACCTCAACGAAATCAAGGATTCCGTTGTCTCCGGTTTCCAGTGGGCCAGTCGCGAAGGTCCCGTCGCCGAGGAGCCGATGCGTGCCATCCGCTACAACATCATGGATGTTACCCTCCACGCCGATGCCATTCACCGTGGTGGTGGTCAGATCATCCCCACTGCTCGTCGTGTCCTGTACGCCGCTGCTCTGCTCGCCGAGCCCGCCCTCATGGAGCCCGTCTTCTTGGTCGAAATCCAGGTTCCCGAGTCCGCCATGGGTGGTGTCTACGGTGTCCTTACCCGGAGAAGAGGTCACGTCTTCGCTGAGGAGCAGCGCCCCGGTACTCCTCTCTTCACTATCAAGGCCTACCTGCCCGTCATGGAATCGTTCGGTTTCAACGCCGATCTTCGCGCAGGCACTTCCGGTCAGGCCTTCCCCCAGATGGTGTTCGACCACTGGCAACACTTGCCCGGTGGTTCGCCCCTTGACACCACATCCAAGGTTGGTGCCATCGTCACAGATATGCGTAAGCGCAAGGGTCTCAAGGCCGAGGTACCGGATGTCAGCAACGTAAGTTTACTCTGTAGGCACCCTTCTACTATAGATTTGCTAACATTATTTCGCAGTACTACGACAAGCTATAAATTCCTCGCTGCCGTGCTGTTAGACTGCTATCTCGTGGCATGCTTCATGGGTGCCGTGGGACGAATGCTCGCATTAGCAAGCCCGGGTCTTTACACAAGTGCGAAGCCAAGGGTCACGAAGATATGATGCGACCGTGGATAAAGAAAAGCTATACCGAGGCAGAGAGCGTGGAACTGTTTAGTAGCTATCATCCTCATGGTTTGCCTGTAGTTATGACGAATTTGATTATGTTTAGACAAGTACACTTTGATCTTATGATGGTGAAACCGCAAGGTGCACGGTCCAGTCGACTTGCAATTATTTGCGTGAGGTATTGCCAAAGGTACCCTGCGACTGGAGTCTCCCTTGCCTACATACCAGGCTCGCAAGAGAGGTTATGATGCAGAGCTCGGCAGATTACAGGTACAGTCTACGCAGCGCACAGATAGCGTTCTACGAGACATCAAACTACTGATGAATAGACAATATGCCCTCCTGAATTACTAGCAATAACTCTAAAAGCGTACATCAGAAAGGGACTGATGATCAATTATGTACCATATCCAGCCTGGATCCCCAGTGGTGCCCCTTCTTGATCGGTGATACTCACTTGGGGTAGACGTTCTTCGGCTTACGCTCGATCGACTAGATCCTCGCTCCCGGATGAGGCTGATTGAGAACCACGAAGTGAAGCCAATAAAGGAGTTTGATGTAATTATGCATATACAATATGGCAGTAATAAAAATAACAACAATCCTAAAATCGTGGTGACATATTTATAGGCGATCAAATCGTCCGATACCATTTCTCCCTCGCCAGGTCATCCTATTATCAAAAGACAGGCGGTTCCCTTCTTTATTGTCCCTCATACTCGGTCGGACCTTTGTTTCTCTATTACTAACCTTGTGGTCTGTCGTAAAATATAACAAGTCCTGTTTGCAATAAGCTATACGCACACTGGCAGATATCCGTCTGGGCGAAGTTCAAATAACTTGTCTATTATTCTATTACTGTCTACAGACCACCGGGGTATCTTCGTCTAAATATTCATGCAAAACTCACATCCAGTCTATCGATGATAAAAGTCTGTCTATCCTTCTCTTATCCAGGTTCCGTGTACCCTATGATTTCAGAGCAACACATCCTGGGACTCTATACCACCTGTTTGGGGCCTCTCAAGTCTAGAGGCGCCCTCCTCCACTCCAGAGGGTGGTTCAACACACACACTTCTGAGCATGCATCTCCAGACCCGCCGTTCATGCTCGCGCCTCTCGTGGTCGCACTCACACACCTCTTTAGTGCGCGGCGGAGTCCTGCCCCTTCTCAACGTCACCGTGGCTTGCCACACCCTTGCCGTCCTCCGCGTCATCGCCAGCATACGCGTACTTGCTTCTTGCCCTGATCTTAGCGCCCCACTGCCAGAAGCAGAAGGGGATAGCACAACATGCCAGCGCGATGAAGGCCAGCAGCGTACTAGCCCACTGATCGCCTAGTCGGTGGTACATCTGAATGGTGAACAGCACCACCGCAGCGCCCCAGAAGCTACGAATGCACGTCTTGGCTGCAAGGGCGGATGCTGCAAGATGCTGGTATGAGTCCACAAGGTAATTGTTTGCGCTGTTGTAGAGAAAGATGAAGCCGAAGCCGACAGGGAAGCCGCCGAGGGCAGGACCCACCCAGATGAGATCGGCGTACGATGTCCAGGCGAAGATGAAAAGACCGATCGGGATGAACCAGCATGAGAACATCATGGGGATCAGACGACACTCAGCAGGCGGCTTTCCGTTGTGCTTCTTGACCAGAGTGAGATAGTGCTTGTTGACAAGAGGAGAACACAATGCGGAGAGGATGACACCGACGGCGACGGGAATGCTGCGATTTCGTGTGAGCTTGAGGTTCTGCAGCGAGCACGAGGGACGGAGTGCAACTTACAACATGAGGCCGGTAATACCGGCAGAGTAGCCTTTGCCCTCTTGGAAAATAATAGGGTATGCAACGAAGAACATGTAAAGCAGGCCATAAAGCACGGACATGTACAGCGAAATCAAAAACACGATGAGTTCCTGGAAGAGCAGCTGGAACGGTCGCAGGAGGAAGACCTTCATGCGCGCACTAAGTGGTCGCTTGTCAAGTTCCTGCTCTGTGACGTGGTCTGACTCTCCGGTGTCCTTCCTGATCTTCTGGGCGCGTTTCTTCAAGATGGTCGGGGCGTACGTCTCGGGGACGGTGAACGTGATCAGAACCCAGACGATGCCAGCAAGAATGAGCTGGATCCAGTAGAGCCATCTCCAGCCTGCATACATGGAAAGCCAGCCACCAACAAGCGGACCGATGGCCGGTCCGATGAAGGGCGCAGCAGAGAAAGCAGCCATAGGCACGCCTCGTTCCTCGTTCTTCCACAGGTCCGCCAGCGTACCACCAACCAAGGTCATGGGGGCTGAGAAAGCAATGCCGTCGATGGCACGGCAAACCAGTAGCGTCGCGATGTTCGGCGCAACGGCGCAGGGAATGATGAAAATGACGGCGAGGAGCAGCGTCGAGCCATAGATGACCCGTCGTCCGTAGACTTCGGAGAGCGGTGCAAACACCATGGGACCAACACCAAATCCAATAACGAATACAGTAATAGCGAGGAGAGACACTTCCTCGCTAACACCCAATTCCTCGGCTGGGGCCGCAACGTCTGCCGTGATGACAGCCGAAGCGAATGCCACGACGAAACAGGTGATGGCGACGACCATGGTGCAATACCACTTGTAGCCCTTGGACCAGTTCTTGGGGTTCTCCGGGTCATTGGGCACAAAAGCCACCAGCTTGTAGTCTTTGTTTGTCTTTGCTTCGTGTATCGGGATCATTCCGTCTGGCTGCTCTGTGGTGTATTCGGCCATGTTGGCATTCGGGCTCAGGGTTCGGTACGGCAAGTTGACGTCCAAGGCCGGATCCCTGTGCTCCTGCTTCGCCATCCCCTCCAGTCCTGTGTCGACATGATTCTGGTGAAGAGTCGTGTCCGAAACACTCGAACCACTCGACTGTATATCCGCCATGGCGGAAAGAAAATGAATACCAAAGTTTTGATCTCCGGGCAAGGAAATATTCAAAGGAAAGAACAAGACACTGGGAGAGTGTCGTAGGTGAGAGATTGACTGACGATTAACACCAGAGAACAGGTACCCACCAACTCGAAATGACACACGGATGCTTGCTGTATTTATACGGACGGGCCATGTCTGCCCACAGGCCAATTGGCTCGAACCATAGGCTCATGTCTCGCGATAGCTTCCAGAGCGTTTTCTACCGAGTCCCACTTGTAAGGCGTATCATGAACATGAGTGGGTCCAGGACCATGTGGTGAAAACGCGACAGGGCGGATAAGTGGAGATGGCGGAATCGGGAAGCAATGAGATCGGGCTCTTTTGAGGGCTCTAGCCACAGCTACGGCAAGCTTCCGCCTCACGCCTCAGACTCCCTGAAGGTGGAACAGTGGTCTCGGTATTCGGCGTCGAGGATCCAGGGCCGAACTGAGGCTCAACCCGGCAGGCTGGAGACGCTTGTCTTAATCCTTGTCCGGCTTGCAGTTTGGAAGAGTTTGGTCGCCAAGCCGCAGTGATAAAAGGCTAGATCTAGCCTCCTAGACTTGAGCACTGGGCATGGTGAATAACAGAGGTGCAGCCATCGATCTCCTCCAAACGCAGATGGTGTCCTCGAGCAGCTTGGGGAAACATTCACATGTACGCGGTTGAAGAGGCAAAATTTTCTTTGGTTCGCGCGCAAAGCTCGCGACGCGAGGATCCCAGGCTTCGGTGGAGTGGGGCATTTGTGATACAAGATACTAGATAAGAGCGCGACGATGATGTGATGTTCAGGATGACGGTCTCGACGCAATCAACATTGTCCTGGCATGCACGCATCGAGCTCCATGATTCCTCATTGGTCCGACTTCGCTTGAAGGTTATCGTGCACTGGGAAGAGAATCCGTAACGCTGGCTGGGCATCGAAGTAGACTCGTGTCCGAGATACCACCGGTGGCACTTGACATCATGGGTGACGTTCGGTTGCGGACTGCTGCATATGCAGTGGTGGTTGGACCCCTTTCTCTGGATGCCATCCGGGTCTGTGGAAGAGATCACCATTGATCCTACGCATTTCGGTCATATACCTACGGGTTAACAACATCGTGGGTTTTGCTCAACTGAGCGTGGGCATCGAGATTCGACGAAGCGATCGCGCCAAGATCTGACATCACAATCCTGTAGGGGATAAGGCATGAGGATGGCTGAGCATCCAAATATCTAAAACCGTCTCTTGTTGCCGACAAGGCGGTTTCGAAAGTGTCAAACGCAGTGTTTGTGCATCAATCTCAGCAACGTACAGGTCATGGTTGTGCGCATGACCGACGTTAGGCCCGAACCAATGATCCGTGCCTCGTACGAGATACATCGGTAACGCAATCACTTACTCACATTCAGACCCCTACGGTACAGCCGATAATTCGAACAGATGTAGTCGATTGCGCTCCTAAAGAATAATAATCTAGGAAGCGTTATTTACATAAAATCACATCGAATACAATACTTGGTCATACTCCGCCAATTTTTCGCGTAAGCAAATGATGGGCTGAAAAGCTCTACTACCCTAAAAACTGAGATGAAAATATAGTATCTACACTTGTGGCAAGCCGTTCTGAATTCTATATAGGGAGCATAAGCTGCCACAATGGTATACAAAGAAAGCTCTTGATTGCGTTAATGATGACTACACAAATTTATTATGCACAAATGCAATCGAACGACCTCACGAATGCCCTCACCCAGGTGCAAGGGTTACACATATTAGCAATAGGCGAACCCCAGAATTTATCACTTGAAACCGTGTACTGAATTTAGCTTTGCAGTAAGACAACTAAGTAAAGAGTGAGTGTATAGCCTTGTGGGATTTCCGAAGCGAGTATACTTTCGGGACCGCACCCCAAAACATTTCACATCAGAGATGTCAATAAGTCCGAGATTCAAACACAATAAATCATTTTACCTGTAACAACAACAACAACAACAATCGTTCCTTACATTCATCATTATATCGTTAATAAAAGGATCGGCCGGCTGCAATTAGACTTTGCGGCTGGACCCATTTTCGAAACCACTGTCATCCATCCACCTTCACATACATCCTAGTTCACCAAACTTATTTGGTGATGTTGGCAGATACGACGCAATCGATAGTATCCACCAGAGTAATTCCCAGCTGCCTGACGTTTTCGTAGGTGGTCGTCAATACAACACGGCTGACACCCTGGAAGCTGTTGTCGCACCGAGCTTGTATCATGGTTGCTTGAAGGGACAAGGCAGGTGGGGTGAAGGTGAAATGCGCGAAGCCGACACGCTTGCCAGTACTATCCTAGCCAACGACAGAGAACCTGCAATTTATCGGCGCCGAGACAACATTTTCAGCCGTGCCAAGAACGCAGCCGAACCAAAAACTGTCCAGACTGAAATCCACGGCGGCAAGGGCCTCAACTCAGAGAGTTACGTCGGTAGCTCAGATGATTACAGGATACTCTCGCCAGAGCCGGCTATCGATTCTGGCTATGGCCGCGGTGACGGCAAGGGATCCGGTCATGGCGGTGGTGATGGTAGTGGTCATGGGTAGTGGAGTTCCGCCCCACTTACCACTGTCAGCCGTGCATTTCGAGCTCCACCACATCTGCACCCATCAGCCTCGCGACCCATGGGCCACCAGTGGGTTTTTGAACCTCTACTCAGGACTCACGAGAAGGTTATGACAAGCCTCATCGCCACGGACCATGATGCAGTGACAAAACAAGTAACTCCATACTTCTTCACTATTGATTGGGCCCTGCTGCCATGCTGATGCGCTGAAACAAGCGCGAGATCTGCGGCAATCGAACCTGCGCTGTAAGCTCAAACAGCATATCGATCCACAATGGCGTTGGCAGGCCAATTCCTTAGCGAAGTCCGCAAGTTTCTGAAAGCCCGCGATGGCATTCAGCTTCGTCGATGGCTTCAGGTCGAGCCGCCTGTGCCAGACCACTATCACAAACTCGCACAGGAGCTCCGTGGCGTAAATTCCATTGATAGGCTCGTTGAACAGCACCTGCCTGAGGAAGATGATGTGCCGGCAGACCAGGGCACCGCCTGGCGCGGCTTCATTGCCTTCATGGGAGATTACTTGAAGTATTGGAGAGATGTTGACTTCGACGACCTCTTGGGGGCTCACGACCTGCTCATGGGATTGACTAAGTAAGCGGGCTCCCTCTGGCGATGAGACGATTTCGACAAGACGGCTGCTGACCACTTTTTAAGCTCCTGCACTACCGCCCTCAATCATCCCATATATGGGACAATCATGCTGCAGACAAGTGTGGCGCTTTGTGGTTCCCTGTCGAAACTTTCAATGACGCTTAACAAACGTCCTGATCTTACCAGGAAACTCCAAACAGTCGACACAAGCGGCGGCGACGAGGAGCAGAAGTCCATCATTGACAAAACGGCTGAGGTGATGCAGAGGGTATTTACCGCTTGCTTGGCCGATAGAACTAGTGACCAGTTCTCCAGACCTGAAGGCAAGAAGGTCGGAGTCTACACATTTGCCAACGTCACCTTGAAGCTGCTCTTTGCTGTAAGTGCCAGCTCATGCTCCCGAGTAACTGTGCGTGGGACTGATGGTCAGTGTAGTGCCGCAAAACGCATCTTGCAAAGACGATATTCATGAACATAACAGCCAAATCACCACCGCTGTCATTCTACCCAGCTGCTCAGCGGGTCACCTACCTCTATTACATTGGACGTTTTCACTTCATCAACAACCACTTCAGCCACGCAGCTCAATGCTTGGAGCAGGCTTACCTGCAAACACCTGCCGCCTTCCAGAAACACCGCAGACTCATCTTGACCTACTTGATTCCCAGCAAGATTTTGCTGGGCTACCTACCCTCCCAAGCCTTGCTTCAACGTCCAGAAGCCGCAACCTTGGCACCAATCTTCTCCCAGCTCGCATTGGCTGTCCGGACCGGCAACCATCTGCTGTTCCAGTCAGCGATTGCGTCCAACGAAAAGTGGCTCTTTCGAAAAGGTCTCCTGCTGACACTCACATTTCGCTTGAGGCCGCTCTTGTGGCGTTCCTTGTCCAGACGCACATTCCTCCTCACCTACGTAGCGGCACCCATGGACCCCAGCAAGCCGGGCAACAAGGCGGCAACACTAGACCTGGAACACCTGGTCATCACGGCGGCCTACATACAGAAGCGGCTGGAGGGATATCTGCCAGCGGAAATGGCACCTCGGCCGAGACCGCCACACATAAACGCCATGTTTATGAAGGCCGTCACAAATAGTGTGGGACCTGGGACGGATCACAGCACGCTTGTACCTCCACCTGGAGGTCCCAAAAAGCTCCGACCAAACGACGGCCTGGTTTGGGGCAACATGGCTGTCACATTGGAACATGTGGAGGGCGTAATAGCTTCGCTTGTCGCGCAGGGTCTGCTGCATGGTTATATTGCACATGGATTGGGCCGTTTCGCCATCATGGGTGCAGCGAAGAAAGGTAGCCCCGTGGCAGCGGGGTGGCCGGCGGTGGTCGAGGTGATCGGAGCTGCGGAGGACGATGTCCCCGGTTGGGTAAAAGGATGAATTTGCACACAAATTTGGACCATGTGGGTGAGAGATAGTCATACATACGCCAGGACGTCCGAAGTCTACATTTTGTGGATATGATACCCAATATACGCTGCATCTACGGTCATAAGATCACGAGCAGGGTTACCAGAGTATGGGCTCGTCTTCATCGTGAAATTGTCTTGTAATTGAATCAGCATGGTAGCCGATGGGCATTTCGGCCAACATGGAGCCAAGAAAAATAGCAGCGCGCACTTAAGCAGCGCCAGAACACAGAATCTACCTGCATCTCCCCCTTTCTCCCAAAAATGGATATTTTCCGGTCTCCCGAAGTCTTGGTCCTATGTCCAAAGAAGTGTCGTCTCATCTCATCTGAGTCTTAGTCATGTCGTATATGCTCGCTATGTCCCGTCTCGAAAAAAACAAAAGCGGTGTCGAGCTCGCCGTTCCAAATGTAAACCCGCTATCGAAGAAGATAAATAAAGGCCAAAACCTTCAAGCCAACACACCGCGCTTGTGAGAATAAGTTGGGTATAAAGTTGAAGTAAAAGAAAAGTATGCGACCGGAAACTTGTATCCAACCATCAAGGATATCCAAGAAAGGATGGCAGACTTGTTCGGTGCAAGTCGCCCGAATAGGGTTATAGACAGTAAACAATAGACAATTATGTTGTAATCCGTCATGCACGTGCCTCAAAGGCCGGCAGCGGTAAAAGGTATATATCGAAAATAGCAGACCGGGCACGCCAACCCGGTCTGTAGAACGCGAAATGATACGGGTAAAGCAACTCGTAGGTAGCAGTGGTTGAAGCGTGAGATCATGCTTGGCAATCACGGTTGGAGCTACAGTATGCAAGCCGCGGCAACAATGGCAACAACGAGGCCAGCAATAGCCCCATTGCCTTGGGCGGCAGAGCTCTCGCTCTTTGAGGACTCGGAAGGTGCAGCAGAACCAGCTTTAGATTCGCTGGAACCACCACTGGTACCAGAAATGCCTGTCGCTGTCGATGAGGGGCCAGTCCAAGAGAAAGACGACGTTGTAGTTCCATTCTCCTGGAAAATCCCACCGATGCCATATGCTGAGACGCTTGATGACGTGGTCTTTGCTGAG
Source organism: Seiridium unicorne (assembly GCA_039778275.1). Classification (NCBI taxonomy): domain Eukaryota; kingdom Fungi; phylum Ascomycota; class Sordariomycetes; order Amphisphaeriales; family Sporocadaceae; genus Seiridium; species Seiridium unicorne. The sequence continues at coordinate 148,248 of JARVKF010000223.1, forward strand.
CTGCTAGTCGAGCTCTGAGCAGAAGACGAAGTTGAGCTGGGTTTTGACGACGACGACGAGGAGGTTGATGCTACAGAACTAGAGGAGGAAGAGGAAGAGGAAGAGGTAGAGGTGGTGGAAGTAGAGGTTGTTGATGGCTTACTCGAGGTCGTCGACGTCGACGTCGAGGTAGTTGACGGGGGAGAACTTGTAGTCGGTTGGGCCGTGGAAGAGCTCGCGGGCTTGGAAGAAGTGACACTGCCTGAGGAGCCATCCAAATTGTAGACGACAATGTTGGCCTTGCCACCTTTTGGCACAGTGACGACGCAGAAATCAGAGCCACCAGCTCCGGTTGACTTGAGGTCACTGGTTACACCGCTGCCATCAACTGCGCAGGGAAGACCGACACAGTCGCCCGAAGTGCACTCGATCTTCAAGCCAAATGTAGGCTTTGTACCATACAGGTCACAGCCTTGCCAAATGGGATTCGTGCCGACTTTGACATAGGTCAATCCAGATGAGTCAGTATTTGCTCCTGCGACAAAGGGCGCCCAGTTGCCTGTCATAACTTAGTCGTCAATCACATTGAAATCCACAAGCGCACTCACCAACTGGCTGGGATTCGTCTCCCCAGTGGCAGCCTTTGTCGGAATTGACTCCGGGAGGGTTGATATAAAAGCTGTATCCGTTAGACATGCGGCCTCGCACAGTATTTGTACTACTCACTGTGATGCAGTGGATTGCCAGTAGCTCGTATCTGGTACGGCCAGCGTCAAGGTGTCGTGAACGTCGTTGGGAATGAGGATGTCCTCGTTGCCGGGCAGGACCGTCTGACAGAAAGAGACGACCTCGCCGACCTTGTTGACCGCATCTACTGTTCCGGTTCCGTCTACGCACAGGGGCTTGCCGTCGAAAGGCTTGACCGGCTTGCCATCCAAGCCACAGAAGAGACCACCGGCCTATCGCATGTCAACAAATGCTCCCTTCCAAGAAGGCCCATTATATCAGCTTACCATTCTGTCAGTTGTTGCGTATGTCGAACCATCCTTCCATTGGTTCATGACTTGACCGGGAGGGCATGCGTATGGGCAGTAACTCCCACATTTGCAAGGCTGGTCCGGGCTCATAGCCCAGCCAGCGTTGTCGCTATTGGGAGTGATCGCAACCAAACCCTCTCCCGAGGGAAAGACGCAAGTGTCAGATCCGCGCGCCTTGAGTTCAACCTCTGTCGTGTCATTGTTGCTGGTGTCGCTGTGGCTATGTCTCCTGCCAACGTGTAGGTGCCGATGCTTTGAAGATGCCAGACACGGCTGGGCTGCGACCAACAGAGCCACCAGGCTAGCGGCGGTCTGCACAGAGAACTTCATGGTGATGTTCGAAATGAAGCAAATGAGTGACTGTATCCGTAATACGTAGTTTCAAATTCTTGCTGGCTGACTATGATCCTCTGGAGAAAAGAGTCGCGGGCTCAACGCGGTGGTCTAGGATTCCGTGGAATATCTCTCGACTTGTTTTTGCGACTTGTTGATGCTGTTAAAGAGCGACGAAGAGCGATGAGCTCGAGAAAAAGGACCGTAGACGAAGCCGAAAAGATAGTAATGCGATACAAATACCGCGAAGTAAAGAGTGACTGCTCAGGTGAGCGAAAGCACGATGCCTCCTGACCAACGACTCGACGAGGTTGAAGCCGCGAGGAGTGAAGAAGGGAGAGAAGGACCTCAGAGTTCAAGGTTCCCGCAAATCTGGGGCAGCCAGGAACAAGGCCGAAGAGTAAACGATTGTGGATGCTGTCAAGGATGGTGCATCGCAGTAATTGGCTGCTCCTGGAATTGAGTTCCTGAGCTAGGTCACAGCGCCCAGCCAATAACATGGCAATGCCAAATGACCTGGACCCTCAGCCGAAATGAGCTCTGATAAACTGGCCTGGTTGGCCTGGGTTTGCGCAGGCTAGCATGGGCCCGGCAGCAAAATCCTCAGGATCCTCCTGACCAGAGGGGAACGTGGATTTCCCTTAGCGCCGACGTGCTCCCCATCTAACGGCATTTGATCAACCGTCGATCACTGGTTGAAGATCTGAAAATTGAGCTTTCATCGTCAAAAAAAAAGGAGACGCAAGCTATTGCATTGTAGTGCCCGATAAGCAGCAAGAGGCGCAATTGTTCGCCGGCTGCGCAATCAAGTAGGGATCATATCAAATAAATGGTCCGGTCGTGCTTTTTTGGTTTGAGTTAACATCCCAGATAAGGTTATTTTAGGCTCGCGTCGTTGCGTGAGGATTGAAAGTTGGCTCAAGCTCAGGCACGGTGGTACTGTAGTGGTACGCACAGCTGATGTGGGAAAACAGCGACTGCCTCTCCTGAATTGATTATGCTTATACTATAGATCCCTGAATGCCAAGAATGCATTTGCTAATCCACCCACAACTTAACTTCTCTGGCGCGTAAACGTAATCGTTGAGCTAACTATCCGAGACACCAGATGACAGCGGGAGAAGGCGTCGCGACTACAAGCCACTTTTGAAGCACAATAGGTCATTTGTCTCAGTTTGGGGATGGATTCATTGATCTTTTCGCAAGATGGGTTTATCATCCAACCGCCAAGTATCTTCACATGGGCTTGAGCTTGGGGCCATTTTTCCGTGGATACGACTTATTCGTCAATGGTAGGTCATCTCTTCGTGCATTACCGAGCAACTGATCGTATAGCGCGACAATATGACGAGAACTATTCGGGCTTATGTGCATGACCTATTAGACATACATTATATGAATGTTCGTTGGTAGTCAGATATAACGACTCTGGACCCACAGCGTTCGGTAGATGCGTGCTAGTACACACAGGCTCGTCGGGGCTTGTGCCCTCCTATATGCTTACCAGTTAGTATTACCTTAGCCCGTTGCAATATGGGAAAGTTCGATGTAAACGGTTGATATTATATACAAAACGCTTATTGTTAAAGGAGTGTTTGAGTTTTCAGGCGATGCGATTCTGTTATGATTTCAATTGACCTTAGTTCATCGAGCAATAAACGATGTGAGACTAGAGTAAGTCTGGACTGAGATATGTAACGGAATACTTGAGTCTAGTTTGTCGTTTTCTAAGAATTAGAAAAATGAAAAGGGAAAGGAGAGGGGTAGAGCAATCTGGGACGCAAGTTTAGTAGACATTTCTATAACCACACATCAAAGTTAATGTCGGGCTTCGTTACGTGGTTTAGACATCGCGACCACAGAGCAAGCGGGAAGAGAAAATGATTTTAAAGAACGGTGGTGGAACATTATTCTCCGTCTAGCAATGCCACCCTTAATCAAATGTTCTTACTCTAAGTAATTGCAAGCCCGAGACAAACCGCCGACACATGTATTAGTACCAAGTCCGATCCTCAGGGTTCTTCGATTGAAGATATACTATTTCAACAGGACATACTAGTGGTAGCCAAAAGTCCTGTCACTAGCCCGGAACTTATATAATATACACAGAAATAGCTTCTCGAATAAACTGGTGGCTGTTACGATACATCAGCACTAGCTTTGTTCCACGAGGTCTAGACCTACCGCACATGGAAGGAAACGGTCAGCCAAGTTCATATGCTCCCTCTTCCATGTGATGCGTACTCGGCCTTGCTAGTTTTCTACCGGTGACTTAATCTACAGCATCGAATAAGCCCTTCAGTGCCCCCGCATAGACGTTTACTCCGGACGTACGTGATAAGAGCGAATTTGCACAGAAAACGACTCGATTCTGCCAATGTTAACTCTCGTGGGCTCGTTCTATCCACAGCTAGGGAAAGCCACGGCGGTACTCGACTTAGACACGCTTGGTATTTGGGCAGAATATCAAACCAAACCTAAAAGCTTTCGATCCTTGTGATAACATCATACCAAACAATCAGATCAGCCCTAGCAACGTATCAACAGGATGAAAACCTCCCTGAGCCCAGATTTCGGACTGCACGCATCCGGACAGAAAATAGTCTCTAGATCTCCGGGAACAGTTAGGCAGTATCCCTCCTGGCGCAGCGTTCGCGATGATTGGCCACATGGGCGGCTAGCGCAAGCAGTGCAGCATGCATCCTAACGGCGTTTATTTTCGTCCCCAACACCGCCACTTTGCTCAGCACCGATTCCACCATCGGTCATATGAAAACCGGCCCCTCTTGCAGGCTCATGGACGCTATTTTCTGATTACCACCTTGACTCGCTCCGGGAACAGCAGAGCCGTTTGTTTCACAGCCTCCACGCTGCGGTCTGGATGCTGTGGATGCCCTCGGATATGTTTGTTCCCCCAAATTGGGGTCGAGTGGTAAGACCGCATTGCACGATCTTGGCCCAAGGAACAAATGGTGACTAGATGCATCATGAGGATATAAGGCTCTGTTGGATCCCGCGATAGGTTCTTTTTTCTCCCATAATCATTGATCAAATCAACTAATCAAACCGATATCATTTTTCTATTTTCCTTCCTTTTCTCTCTCTCTATATTATTTCCTATTCCCTATTCCCTTGAGTCTTTCGCCATCTTCGTAAGATTTAGTCCTTTTCAGCACATCCCATTTTCATAAGGACCGTATTTGCAATTCGTTACCGACAAATGCACCTGATCACCGAAAAGATGCAGTTCACTTATACCGTCGCTGCCAGTATTCTGGCCCTGTCCTCCTCTGTCCTGGCTGCACCATATGACATGGGCAACTCGACAGGAACATCTGGACCAACTGCCACCGCTACCGAGTCTACTCCTACTGCGACACCAAACCCTCTTAGTGGCCTGTCAAAGACCCAACAAGTCTTTCTTAGCGACTCGTGAGTACATCATTCCGTATTAAAAGGTGGCCAAGCAACTAAAACCATCCCTCTCAGTCGCGCTGATGCTCTTCACAATGTCCTTACCGACGATTCAGATTTCGTCTTCAACTTCGAGATCAACAGGATTCATGGCCCAGGCAAGGGAGGCGAGATCGTGCCCGCCAACCGCAAGACCTTTCCAGCCCTGACGAACACTGGCATTGGTGCCGCGGTAGCATTCCTGGAGCCTTGCGGCTTCAATACTCCGCACGTTCATCCCCGTGCTACGGAGCTAGCTATCGTTGTTGAGGGCAGTGTGATTTCGTCCATGTTCCCTGAGAACGGTGTCAACCTGGATGGCAAGCCTCGCGAGATCTCCACTCGTCTTGAGAAGTTCGACTCGACTGTTTTCTATCAGGGATCTGTGCACTCCCAGTACAACCCCGACTGTCATCCGGCCGTGTTCGTCGCTGCCTTCAACTCTGAGGATGCTGGTACTGGCCAGGTCGCACAGGAGCTATTTGGTGCTTCTGATACCGAGGTCACTGCTGCCGTTTTCGGAAACTCATTCCACGGCGCTGATGTTGATAAGCTGAAGGGCCAGATCTCCACGAGCGTCGCCCTTGGTGTTGAGAGTTGCCTGAAGTCCTGCAAAATTGAAAAGCGCAAGTGAACGAAGCCGGTAAATATCGAGGACAGAATAGATCATAGAGCATTATGATACCCCTGGGAGTTCTTGATGATACACATCAGTTGATTTAGCATATACTTTTACAGGTTGCATTAGCTTGGAGTTTAGATGGCGTCTCTTCTAAGTATAAGAATCATTATTTTATCTATTTTCAGTCCCTTGTGAAATATAAAACACCATACATAGTATGGAACTGAGATTATTGACTCCTTGTGCCTCGAGCTGTTGTGGGATGAAACAACCTTCACCTCCACGGAATTCCCAGGATGGTAACACTATAAGAAGAGCGCAAACCAGCATGGCAATTAGGTGCAGGTTCAATCAAGCGACATGGTAATCAGAAGTTTCTATGCTGCTACGCATACTAGAAGTCGAATCTACTGTGAGAATACGGAGGCCTCTCCATACACCGCACGACACCCGTGAATACTACAATGTTCATTTCTTCATCAGAAGAGCTTATCTATATAGTTTCATGGTCTTTGGGGACTCCATTGATTTATCCGATTTGCGATCACTGAGGGCTCCAGTACAGATATTCTGCGACTGCAGGTCATGGTCGATGAAGCGAAACATTTGCTCTTATCTCGCATGGACGACTGCAATTCAATCCTATGTCAGTACGCAGGATGCCCAAGCTAACCCGGATAAACGTAACCGCAACCAAGAACTGTATTGTCGAGCCCATAAGGAACGTTGACCTGAGTGGTAATAACCATGTCAAGCATGGTAAGGTTTGTGCTAGCAAATATGTAGATAATAGTTACTGTTGCGGGACAACGGCTAGCAATGTTCCGAATCTAGTAACAGCCGATGATCATATGAGACTGCTAGAGAATATGTAAAGCTGAACTTTTCAAGCATGAAAACATAAACCACTGTTCATAAAATGACAATGCAAATCTATATACGTTATGGTTCCAGTGCAAAAGGTCGCCATCTTGATAAATAAGGTAGCCTAATTTTCAATTCTAGACCATGAGATGTAGACGTAGTCCTTTACTCGCCTCTCAACACTGCGGGCGACTATCATTTCAATTTCTATCTAAGTTAGTCGTCTCTTGACTCTGTTTAGATAAAGAAGAGCCAACAGCTTGATGACCTAAAACTCTTCCTTTTCCAACAAGCACATGTATATTGCTTTGTGTATTAAGTTTTACTGGCCATGTCAGGTATTCATTCCCAATTGAAAATACGATCATGACTTCGGAAAACGGCTCCACCAAAGAAGGTTATGCGAGACTCACGTCTAGACTCAACGCTCCTCTAGTTAGTGTGTTTCCTAGATAGGTACACCTCACTGTCAGTGCCTCGGAGTGTAGTGAACGTCATAATGACACAAGTCGAACAGGAAAGCATTTCTTAACATGGCAAACACAAAGAGGTTGCACAATGTCGCCGTGTCATGTAACATCAAGGTGCCAGAGATAGTCAGGCTTTGGCTGGTCGTGTCACACGAGACCTCGCACTTGGAGCTTTCGGACCGCCGTCCATCACAGTGATAGAACTTTGAAACGAAGTGTTATTGGATCATCTCAAAAGAAACAGGATACCACCGTTATCCCCGTACCTTGTATGCGTTGTCTACGTAGGCTCGGCTCCACCGGCATCCGCTTTCATAGCTATACCCGCTTTCCTTCTCCACCAGGCCCGCCTTCATTCCCCAGATCTCACCGTCAAAGGGCCGAATACACATGGCACCCAGCCGAGCTGGCCGACGTGGGGAGATATATCACCTGAAAATCCCCTTCGTACCCATATCTTCCTTCATACGATTGTTGCCGTCTCCCAAAACCTATCCCCGGGATGTGATCAAACAAGGTAAGAAGTGCACAGTCGAGGTATTCCGTTTCCTTCTTCTTCTTTTTTCTTTCGTGAGAAGCCTCGCAAGTGTTTCATACTTCACATCAGGTCTCATATTTCGTTACATATCCAACAATTCATCCGGGATGTGCTTAACTTCAGTAACGCTCACAGTCCAGGTTTCAATCGATCAATCATACTACAGGGTCGATACAGCCTTTTTCGACTCGACCAGATGAAGTGGGATCCGAATGGCTGAGTCGACATCGCAAAGTGGCTCGTCGGTGGAGGATGTCACGGGATGGACGTCACGGCTTTCAGTCAAAAATGGTGGCGTAGCCCTGGACAACCTGGAATATGGTATCATCTCCATTTCATTGCATTACACTGCAAGGCGGAACAATACTATACCTCCTGGACTCCTCGAGGTTGCACTATATGTCCTCGCCATCCCAGTATCTGATTGTCAAGACCATCACACGAAGTTCGTGCGAAGGATCACCGCGACGCCGACTCCCACGATATCATCACATTGATACCATCACAGACAGCTTATCATCATTTAGTGGAAGGTCGGCGAACCAGTGGCGACTTATCTTGGCCGCCAGGTCCTGCGGTTTCTTTCGGCTCTATCATATTCACTAAGAACCCCAGACACATCGGTTAGGAAGGTCGTTCCAATCCTCTTGATCCCTTGGGAGTTATGGCCGTGCAGTCGACCTGAACGTCGTCACAGAAAGTGCAGCACCGCTCCAGACGCTAGTCCTCGAGCTTCAAGATCGCAACTGCCCTCTATTCCGCCAACGTCGACACCGATTGCACTTTGACAACTGCACCAAGGAACAGACAGGGCATGACTTGTCAAAACTTATTGCCCCGCCCATTTCTTGAAGATACTCGAATTTAGCGTTGTCGTCCTCTCACCTTGCCACCCATTACTATCGTTCTCTCGACCTGTCAATCGACTTCCAAGGACTACGAAGCTGAAACGATGGATAAGAAGTTGTTATATTTGTTTCAAGGAGCAGTGGCTGACATAATAGTCTTATGTTATTAAGTATCTATATTTCGACTGGCCGAAATACTGTGGTATCATACTGCAGCGTCAACAACTGCCGCCCACCTCTGCTCCCCTCTGTCTACATTATACAGTGTATCACCATACCGTCTAATGTATGTATACGAAGTTACCTTCAAACGAAGGCCGCTTCTTGGGTATCTCGGGTATTAAGTACTGCCATTTAAACCTTCTCGTCACCGACAGGGGCCTCGGTAGTGCTGGCAATGGGCTTCTCACCGCCGACATGGTGCATCTTGGCGGCGAATGTCTCGGTCGGCTTCCAGCTAGCGGACTTTCTGGGGGAGACTTCGTTCATGAGCTGATCAGCCTGCTCAAGCGACAGCTGAAGTTCACGTTAGCAAGCGATTTTCGTATTATTTGATAAGTGGGGTCAAACTTACTCCCTTCAGCTCAGGAACGAGGAAGTAGGCGAAAGTAACGCTGAGACAGCAGAGGGAACCCCAGAGGAAGAACACCTTGGGACCCAGAGCGGCCTTGTCGTCACCGACAAGGTAAGGCGTGATGACTGTGGCTTCAGTTAGCATCATCCAGACGAGAAACCCTAGCACCGATGAGGGGTTTAGATATGCTTACCAGCAATGATAGTGTTCCAGAACCAGTTGGACGCAGTGGAGACACCAACACCACGGGATCGAATAGGCAGAGGGAAGATCTCTCCGACAATAACCCAGGCAGTGGGACCCCAAGTGACTGCGAAGAAGGAGATGTTGATGCAAATGAATGCAATCATGGCGCTCACAGCTGAGGTATTGTTGGCCTCCTTGCGGCCCTGGGTGACACCAATAGCGCCAACGATGAACTGGGCGATAATCATACCGGAGCCACCACCAATGAGTAAAGCGCGGCGACCGAGCTTCTCGATGAGAAAGAACGAGAAGGGAGTCGACAGGCAATTGACCAGAGTCGTGATCATGGAAATCAAGAAGACGTTCTGAATCGTGCCGAGCTGTTTGAAGAAGACGGGTCCGAAGTAAAAGATGAAGTTGATACCAGTCAACTGCTGCATCATCTGCATACCAGTACCGAGAATGGTTCGGCGAATAGGGCTGTTTCCTTTGGAGAGGGAGCCCTTGAAGCAAGCCAACCACGAGCCAACGTAGCCCGTCTGGGGAATGACCGAAAGCTCGTACTCGTTGTTGGCCACGATCTCAGCGAGCTCGTCCTTGATATAATGGGAATCCTGGGGCTGGCCACGGACGTAGGCGAGAGCCTTGGCGGCATCTTCGATTCTGCCACGCTTGACGTAGTAACGGGGAGACTCGGGGAGAATGAACAGACCGATAGCCAGAATGATGGACCAGAGGAACTGGACGCCAATGGGGATACGGTAAGATCCACTGTCTGCGCGGCCTTGTGTGGCATAGACGACACAGTTGGCAATCAGGATACCAATGGTAATGCAGAACTGGTATCCGGAAACCATGGCTCCACGGACCTTCTTGGGTGCAATTTCGGACATGTACAGAATGACGACGGCGGAGATGAAACCGACGCCGCCACCAGCAATGAGACGACCGAAAACAAACAGAACCTCCTGGTTGGTGGCAGCGATCTGCATGATGCAACCAACAACGAAGACGAAGCAACCAGCGATGATAGTAGGGCGACGGCCGATGTAGTCTGCAACGTCACCACCCACGAGGGCGCCGAAGAAGGTACCGCAAGAAAGCATCGAGGTGAACAGGGACTGCTGGGACGAAGGGAGCTTGAAATTGTCCGAAGAGACACCAACGGGACCATTGGCGGCGTAATCGTACGGGATGCCGGTGTAGAGCGAAATGAAGTAGGGCATGGCCATGACACCACTCATCCAACCTGGCAACGATGATGGTTAGTGTACCACCCCCCAACAGGTGACGAGGACTCGATTCTCTGCACTCACCAGTATCATATCCGAAGAAGATACCACCAAAGGCGGCGAAGGCGCAAATGAGGTAGGCCTTGACGGTCACGGGCGCCTCGACGCGACCAACATCGGTCGTGCCCTCGATAACGACACCACCAGCCATCTTTACCGAGATTCCTGTCTCAAGCTGATATTATGTGAAGCGATGGGGATGTGAACCTGGACCACTCTCGGATCTAGCAGGAGCGTGATGGGGAGGATATCGCGAGAAGGGAAGAAGAGAGGGCCTTGGGGGAAGTTCATGGGAGGGACTCGAGATTTAAATTGACGGCGGCAAGGGTTCCAGCTCGGAGCTTGTTGGGTCAATCAAAGGGAAGAGAGCGCGCAGCACCGGGGTATGCACTGCTGGGAGGGCGCGATGTGTCTCTCCGCTGTTACACGCAGCTGTACCTTTTTTTCTCGAATCCGCGGTCAGGGTGCAAAATGCGGCCGAGGGTCAACGATTGCATCTAGGCCTAAAACGACTTGCTGCCGATCCGCTATAGTGATCAGATGTTGGTTCACCGTGGGAGCATGATTGGACGCGCGCATTTGCCAGCAGGGATTAGAAGGCCCGTCTCCAGATTCTTGGAGGGAAGACTACATGGGACTCCTGCCTGATTCACCGAGTCGCACCTCGACTACGACCCACTAAATCCTGCGAGGGACTCTACCCCGGGCTCCCATGAAACCTGGAGATTTGGGGTATCCTTTGGAGTTTGCAGAAAATGGGGAACATGGAGATGGGTGGTCGGTTTAGCCTTCGAGACCGCGTCCCAGCGCCAGTGGATCGTTCGACTAGCGAGCGACGCTTAGGTCGGAACCTGCCACCACGAATCCATCTATCCATCGCGAGCGCATACAGACTCAAGGTCACGCATCAGTCATCTGTTCCCAATTCACCTTGCTAGTGTCTCTTGTCTCTGCTGAACACCAGATGCCGCGGACTCGATTCGTTGTTCGTGCCGAGCTTCTTGTTTTTACACCGGGCACATGCCTTCCTCCATGTAATTCCCATGCAAGTCATCTATCCCTTAAAATTTTGGGAAATTGAGTTTTAACCCCCGTCACTCCTTTGCCCTTCCCAAGCTAGGTTAAAAAGGGTATCGAGCCATCGCCCAGACAACACAATGATTCTTTTTCATCACGAGCCACCAGGGATAGATGAGCCGAACGTTTATCGCTAGGATGCAGAATACTGCGGGCAGGCAGCTTAGCGCTGCATACGCCACTTACTCCAGTAGACACAAAAAGCACATGGGGTCATGTTTGGACGGTCTACTTGTCTCGCTTTCTCAATTTGATACGGGCTCACCGCAACACGGAGTTGACGTACTAGTTCTTATTCGTGTGGAGAGACTATGGTCACTTACTCGAACAGCATCGTCAGCTGATCGGACCCAAAAACCTTCGGTATCATACTAGGTCGTCGCAAAGAGTCGTGCCATGGAACACGCGACGTTACTTTGGCTTCATCGAGGCCGATGCCAAGCCTCAACGTCTGTGGCCACCCCACAGTAAGGCCGAGTGTCGACGCGGGGGATGTCCAGGATTAGGTTGTCAATTCCGTCAAAGCTAGCTCCAACTCTTGAAGTGGCTTTGCCTAGCCGCGGATAATCCCTTGGTATTTTTTTCAGATGTTTTGCTGGATGTGTTTCCAGATACTCGTCGACTCAATCTCATTTACACGCAAGCCACAAAACTGTTTCATTTGCAATTTAGCAACTAGCCGTGGCGGCAGCAATGCCTACAGCTGCCCTCTAGTTGCCGACGACCGGAGGCTTCCCTTGGTATTCTAGGACTTAAGCGCCTTCAAGTCTCTTCTAGATTAGTCTGCAGTTGTCAGATCCGGGCAATGACCCGAACGGTTTCGTGTGTCATCTCGTTAAGAGATTCCCGGCGCCCCATAATTATCCACCCGTCACCCACGAGGACAACTGGGAAAGAAAGGGAAAAACAGAGGCTAGCTGAATAGACTTACACACCAGCATATCATGTCAATTGGCAGGCGCCAGTGAGGGGGCTGAGAGTCACGAGTCTTCTGCAACAGCTATCAAGCTTGTCGAGGTTTATGTTCGGACGAGCACAACGTACGGCTGAAAGTCAGAGTAGGGCAGTTCAGTAAGCGTCGCACGAGCCAGATGCTAGCCAGTCAAGGATCAAATCAGCAGCCAATAATTTGAAGGAAGGCAGCGTCACCATAAGCTCAGGCGACCATAACCTTGGACGAATGAAGTGGTTACTGGCACGGGAATGAACCCATTGTCTCGAAAAACGCCCAATCATGCAAGAAACCGGTCCTTCTATGGAATCCTTCCGAGTGCTCTCGACTGAAAACTCGCTTGGTGGCTTGAGCAATTCCAGCAATGGCACGGGCAGATCGAGCATCCACGATGCGGTTCAAGGCTGCGGGTGACGGTGGTTCGCCCAATTACCTGACCTGACGCTTCATTAACCATGTGGGGCAGCCGGGGATGTCGGGGCCTCCACGAGCCACTAGAACCCCGCGAAATCCCCTTCTCCAGCCTGGAGACGGGCCGATTAAGAGGCGTCTAGATCGCGACCATTGGGAACCCTTGGACCTTCCGCCTCCGAAAACGAGGACAGCCCGTTGTCAAAGGCCACGCTTCAGGAATCCAATAGTCGCGAATTTGTCAGATGCGCCAGGATTCCAACCCAGAACCGACAGGTTACACGAAAAGGAAGCGTGCAACGTTCTCAGTCCGCTCCCCTCCTCGGACGTCGGCCGGCTGCCGGGTGAGAGCGGTAACCACTCATAAGCTGACAACACTGTTTGCTCCCTCTGGAAGCCCTCTAATAACTACATTTACGATGCACACACATCCACATGCACGTGTCTGGGCGAGGGACGATGCAACCCTCGCTATACATAGATGATAAGAGTACCAAGCAGACCAAGTAGGTATGGCTTTGCATGTTACGAAGCTGAGTAAATCAGATGAAAGTAGCAATGCATTACGAGAGAATTGCTCTCAGGGAGATCACTTTCCGCGCTATTCGCAGAGTGTCAGGCGAAATGGGGAATAGCACCCCCCTCCCGTACCCAAAGCCTTGGAACCGTGAAAATCTGATGACTACCTTAACCCTTGGTATGCACCAACTTCATGGTGGAGTACCTGAACCACCCATTTGGCAGCAGCTCCGATTCTGCCGTCCTCGGTACGCTACTGCCACGAGGTCGTGGGTGACAAGCCTGACGCACCAACCCTATTGTCATATGTTCGGTTCCGGGCCATTGGTACAACTATTGATAGACGAGGTGGAGTCGGCCTCAGCTATGTTCTGTCCTATACCTGCGATGACAGGTGCCAGCGGAAACTCCATCTCGGGCGACACCATGATGTTGTTTCTTCTTCTCGTTCGACCTATCCCGAAGACAGTCGTGTTTCAGTTCGGCAGCACGTCGCTTTCAGCTTTCCCAGGTGGCGCTCATCATATTCCCCGCCGTGTAACATTGTCTCATTGTCAGCTCCATTGATTGCCTGGGAAACACTCCGAAGATCGCGCTTACACAGTCTTGAAGGCGCGCAAGACTTTTCGCAAACTCATTTCCAGGTGGGCCCTCTCTTGCGTCTCTCGGAGTCTGGAACGCGGACTAGAAAATCTCTGGTTCATCTCTGTGTATCGACGTGCCGCGGATGTCGATCCTGAACTCGCCGCGACTTGACCCGACAAAGTGGAACGGCTCCGCTTGTGAGGAAGTCAATGCTCCGTGCGACGACTTTAGACCCAATGCATCATTAAGACTGGTCATTAGGCAGATGTAAAGAAAGAATTATACCAGGCTGCCGGAATTTCCGTCTGTAGCAGTTATCAGTTGAAACAGATAGTCGCAAGCCAACCGCATCTCGCCATAATTGTGGCCGTGGATGGGCAACTCGCGACGAGATTGTTTTCGTGAACAATTTGTGTGAATATATATTCTGATCATACACTTCACAGCTCCTGCAAGGCAGTAGGTCAGTCCCTAGCATACTGAAAGTCTCCAACTGTGCGCAGTGATGTGCGCATGTTCTGTCGACAAATCTTTGGTGGAGCTTGGACCAAGAGACAGACCCCCTGACGAGTTTCATGTCTGACTTTGGATCCTTGGAGTTTGGGCAAGGACGACGCGTGATGCGATATTCCCATTCCGTGAGAGTAATCTTGTTTCCCTTTTTCAACGAATTTCCAGGTCTGCCACGCTCGCATAATCAGCCATGAAGACGCCCGTGCTTTTATATAGTTTCGCTGTCGTATACTCGGGGCTTGGCTCAGCCACGGCCACCAACCCCAGCTCGAGCCTCTATGCGGACCCATTATTCCAGCCGCTCGCCTGTGAGCCCGTAAGTCTTATTTGAGAGGCACATATTATTGCCCGAGTCCTAATGAATCATGGCTATATAGATCAACGCCCATAACAAATCAGCATACCTCGATAACCTTGATCTTACCCACGGCTTGACAGCACCCGAAGATGCAGGTACGAAGAGAAAGCTCTTGCCAAGTCCCCAGTACCCACCACTTGAATTGTGAACGTCTTGACTTACACGAGTATTAGATAAGACATTTGTGACCAGCTCATCATGGGAAGTCAGGCCATCGCCCGGCAAAGGCCTTGGCGTCTTCGCTACTAGGCTCATCAAAGCCGGCGACCGTATCATGGTCGAGGAGCCACTTTTCACTATCACACCCCCCGAGTTCGTTCCGGGTAGGGGCTACGAGCTCTCTGCCATGGCCTCCTCGGTAGACACGGCAGTGTCGTCTCTCTCGCCGTCGCAGCGCACCGAGTTTGACGCGTGCCATGCGCACCACCTGCCAGGCGAAGACGAGAACGACCGGAACATGGTCATATTTAGGAGCAATGCATACACCCTCACGGACGGCACGATTGCCATGTTTCCCAGAATCGCGAGGATCAACCACTCGTGCCGGCCCAACGCGGCGAACATTTGGAGTGAGGCGTCAAATTTAAGGGTCATCTGGGCGGCGCGTGACATCACGCCGGGCGAGGAAGTCACGGTCACGTATGCGCCGCTACTGAAAACGAGCAATGAACGACAGAGAAGGTTGGCCCAATACGGCTTTCGGTGCAGTTGTGAGGCTTGCCGCGAGCATGAGCACACAGACGGCAGACGGTTACGCATGGGCAGGCTTCTAGCCGAACTTGAGGAAAGGCTTGGGCGAAGTACCTCGGAGGTTGCAAACAAAAAACTCTTGCCGAAGGCGGTTGAGATGGTCCAGTTGATGGAAGAGGAGCACATGATGGACTACCTGCCAAACGCTTATCGCCTTGTTGCAGAATTATCGCTTCGCTCCAAGGACATCCCAGCTGCGGCAGGATGGTCAAGAAAAGCACTGCAGCTACACGAGTTTGCTGATGAGAAGTCGTACGCCGCGGAGAGTGAACGCGAGTACTTGACCATCATTAACTCGTAAGATCAAGACCTTCGATCTACTTATGAGCTGACCAAATTCCTCACGCGCTTCTCCATGATGTTCTCGAACTCCTGTACTCCACCTTCGAGTTTGCACAGCTGGCCGGCCTTCAAGCGATAGACGATCCTCCGTCTAGGAGTTTCTTCATCTTCATTATCCGAGGCATCACTTCCCTCATCCTCGACTAGGCCCTCGACTACGCCTCGCATGAACCATCTGTCGTGGCTCACGACCACAACCGCGCCTTCCCAGTCGCGCAAAGCCTCTCGCATCGCGGTGACGGTCTCGTAGTCGAGATGGGTTGTGGCTTCATCGAGAACAAGGAGGTGCGGGCACTTCCACAGCAGTCTCGCCATCCCCAGGCGAACCAGCTGCCCGCCTGACAGCTTACGGATTGGGGTGTCCGAGGCTGTCCGACCTGGCAGCCCTAATGAACCTAAAAGACCGCGTAATTCGCCTTCGTCAAGTTCGCCGGACACCTCCTTTGTCAAAAGAGCCAACGCAGTCAGATCTTGTTCTGCGACTGCCATCTTCTGCAAATTTTCTACAGCATGCTGGGAGTAATATCCTAGCTTCAAACGCGGGTGTGGTGATACGTTTCCCGTGGTTGGCTTTGTCTCTTCCACGAGAAGCTTGATCAATGTTGACTTGCCTCCGCCGTTCAGCCCTAGAATACCTATCCTGTCCCCCATACTTACAGAAAGGGTGATATCCTTTAAGACTAAGGGCGCTGCCGTCTTGCTTCCTTTAGCTGATGGATATCGAAAAGAAGCCTTATCCAACGACAAAAGTGATCCCGGAAACCTCAGGTCCGCTGGGGCTGGAAGGACAAAGCTGATGGCCCTTTCATCTTGTGGAATATCGATCTCACCACGATTTGAGAAATGGTAGCCTGACCGGTCTTTAGTGAGCTTGAACCTCCCACCTTTGGCGTTCACCTCCATGCCAAGTCTGTCATCGAGTTTCTTCTGCCTCGACTTGGCCTGTCGAATCTTGTTCTGGTCATCCTTGGCCTTACCATCCTTCATGTTTCTCTGGATAGTCTGTTGGATGTGCTCCTTCTGCTTTTCCTTGGCCTCCTTCATCTTGGTCAAATATTGTTTCTTCTCAGCGCGGCTTTCCTCGTACATGGGTAAGTCACCGTGGAAATAGGTCAGATCTCCGTCTTTGATGATCAAAAGATCAGTACAAAGAGAGATGAAGTCGCGATCGTGAGAGACTAGGATGAGTGTTGGAGCATGGGAAGTTTCGGCGAGGGCTGTGAGGTGCTGCTGCAGCCACATGATGCCGAAGAGATCGAGGAAGTTCGTGGGCTCATCAAGGATCAATATATCCGTATCCTGTAACAAAGAGGCAGCCAACGCAGTGCGCATTCTCCAACCGCCCGAGAGGCTGGATACTGCCTTTTGCATATATGCATCCTTGAAACCCAGGCCATTGAGAGTCTTCTTTGCTCGAGACTCAACCTCGGCGATCTTGGATGGCTCTACCTGAAGTTCAAGCTCTGCTAGCATGTCTGCCGCATCGCTCGTTTCCTTCGCCAACATCTCGGGGGTGATGTCCTCGTCCTTCTCCTCGTAACTGTACCACGATAAGAACAACCCGCATGAGATTGTCGGGGCAAATCTACTCACACGTTCTGGAAGGCCGCGACCTCCTTTTCCATGGCTACGAGGGCTTTGCGAGCTTGCATACCTCTTGCACCGCTCCGAAGTCTAGCATCTTTGTCCTTGAGAAAAAGTTTCTTCTGGAGCCTTTCATGTTGGACTTTCCGAAGGCCACGCAAAGCAGCGTACGCACTGGTGCTTTCGACCCCTCTCGATAACACTAGAGAACTGTCAGACAAACGAGACTTCGGCCGGCGGCCATCGTAGACGAACAGTCAATTTCCTTATGAACTGCCTGTCGTGCGGTGGCGCGCTCGATGACCTCTTCGAGAACATTCAAGCCACCAGCTTTCGGCCCTGCCGCGGATTCGAGAGGCTCATCCGTGTTTGCGTCACTGAAATCGGTCTGCTGCAGTATGACGACCCGTGTTTCCTCGGGGATGCCAGGGATGAGCTTCTCGGCGATTGCTTTGAGTAGTGCTGTACATTATTGTCAATCCACAGACTGTTTATCAAGACCTTTTTGCACGAAACCATGGGGGACTCACTCGACTTCCCAGTTCCATTTCGTCCCACGAGAGCATATCTTTGACCTGCCTTCAGTCGAAGCTTGGCATTACTGAGGATCTCGACGCCGTCGCTTTTCGATTTGCCCTTGGCTTTGGCTCCTGGTTTGGCTCCTGCACTAACCGTGATGTTGAGGCCTTCAATGTCCAGCTGATGCACGTCGTTAGCTTGCACCAAAAAAGTGGGAGGACGATTGGAAGAAAATAGTGGCAATACCTCTCGATAGTTCGGTGACGCTATGTCGAAGCGCGTTTGCTTGCACGTGCACACGATGGTGGCTGCCGACTCCGATCCCATAGACGTCATTTCGTCGTGCGAATTAGAGACTCCTGCTCACAGAATACAATGAAAGACAGATGAAGTCGCCCTTAGCGACAGCTGAGAAAAGATATCTCTGGTGCCCGTCGTAAGGTGGCTGAAGGATCTCGACTTATGTAATAGATAGTCACGTAGGAGAAATATATGAAACGCAGCAGAATTAGTGATAAGAAATCCGACGTGGGCCTTGATTATATTTCATACTTGCATGAGTTATTTAAACAATTGCGGGATATGCTCTATTCTATATTTCGTACTTACGACACTACACTGCGTTTCCCCTTCTGATTGGTGGCAGGCTCAGCTGAATCAATATGATTCATTTTTAGGGCCATCGCCGCTCCCCCGCGATTGACTCATGCCGAGGGAACTTGTACGGCTTGATATCTCTTGGCTTTGCACAAGAAACGTTTGAACGTAAAGGGCAAAACTCACATTTACCAGTTGATGAATGCGTGATATTGGTGTGGCAAAGTAGAATGAGCTCAGGTGCTGAATAAAATACACATCAAGCACATTGAAGAATGAAGCCAGCCGCTAGCTGATAACGTGGCGCAATATCGCATTTGTGTCGACCGATCCTGCGGGGTGTCTATACTTTAGATCTAAGCTCAGAAAAACCAGGAAGATACCATGTCTCTCAGCTTACCATGAAACGTAAATCTCAGGAAACCAATTGTCAACATCTATATATTCAACCCAGTGGTCGGTCAACAGATTGGTGAACCAGGACCTGCAAGTGAGGCTTCGACTCCGTCGTCACCGTCATGGATCCACCCTTTGGTATCTCGACGATGGTGCCATCGACGCAGACCTTCCTCCAGCGGGGATCTTCCTCATGAGTCGTGACCTTCACCTGCTTGACTGGATCGTAGCCGACCTGCTCGGTCTTTCCATCTTCAGCTTCCCACTTCATGCCTACATGGTTTCCATTGTTGTAAGCCTGCATCATGATATCCATCGCCTTCTCGGCTGGGACGGGACCGAAATGTACTATTCTCAGCTGGCCATCGAGTGGTTGACTCGCCGGTGAAATCGTGAATGCCTTTTCGAGGTTGGAGACCAATGTTGTCAGTATGTATGCATGCTTTTGTCGGTCCAGCTGACTTTGTGTGCTGCCATCAGCAAATCTCAATTCAACCTTGGCGTTATAAGCATGATTCTCCTTCATCAACTCGGCTGCTACCATCTGGAATCGCTTGCTTCCGTACCTACGATACTCAGGTGTATCGCTTTCCCACACCAGCTGGGAGTGGAGCCCATAAGATGCGACGATGGCACCATATAGATTTGAGATGGCATTAAACTGCTCCTTGATGACGCCCTCCGAGGTATCTACAGGATTGTCCTCTGGCTTGGAGTATGTGATGGTGCGAGAACCCGCGGAGAAAGCGACATTGAAGGACGGTAGAGGTTTTGGTTGTCCACGCAGTAAAGTACGTAGGCCTAGGACAAGAGGCGAAGGTCCTGTTGCATCTGGGGCGGCATACAGTGGCTTGTGCAATGAATGGAACAACGCATTTCCAGTTCCCAAGGGTAATGTCGCGATTAACGGCAGCGACGTATCGGCCTCGCTCAGTTCATCACCAGGCGCCTTTCCATTGAGCAACTCAATCGTTCCGCCATCCCCACTCAGCAGGATGACCGTATGTTGCAGATCTGAGCCACTTGGGCCATTTGTAGAGATGTTAAGATCCCGTGCAAACCTTCGAATACTTTGGGCATCTTGCGTGACTGTCAGGGCGTAAGACTTGCTGTCGGTAAGACCCAGTCCTTCAAGAAGAGGCTGCAGCACGAGTTGATAGAAACTCAGGGCGAGGCCGGTACCCGAGCCCGTTGATACAACAATGTGCACTTTCCTGGTGGGCGTGTTTTGTAGATAGTCTGGCATCTCGACGACTAGGAACTCATGGAGTAGCGATTCGGTGGGGTCCTGAACCTTGTATGCAGCCAGTTTGAATGGCTTGCCTCTGTCATTTGCGGTTTCTTGCAGAGCAAAGACATCATAACCTCCCTGTGCCGTATCTCGGCTGACGCAGATAACCTCTTCCACCTTGAAGTGCCCGTCTTGCTGGGCTAGGCCGGGCTGATGCCCCGCCACAGTCTCTCCTACGGTCGCCATCTCAAATGAAAGTGTCAACCTGCCGAATTCTGGGAGAGACGGCCGAAATCCAGGACGAGCTGGAGGTTAAGCGACAATTCTGTCAAATACGCTGACAGTCATACGGATGCGTGCATGTAGGCTGCAGGCGAAGGCGTGCTCGTCCACCGACCCACTTTGGGTCACATGAAGTCGGGGGACGGAGGTAAGGGATGCCCAGAGACAGGATCTACAAGTTGAACTTTCTCTTCCATGGTCGCATGGCGATAGTCATTATGTTTGAGGAATGAATTATATATATATATTTTTTTCTTGGCCAATAAATGAGCCACCGATGGCGGCGCAACGTGGGCAACCTGTGTATTCTGCATAACAGCGAGAGTATCCCAACTGGTCGGCTCAGTTGATGGGGGATACAAATTATCAAAGTAGAGAGCCTCACCTCAGATTCATCGCAAGTTAGCAGGCTGCTTCAGTCATTTGAATGAGGGCAGTTGTTCGGTTGTCAATGCCCTTTTGCCCTACTCAGAGGGCCCCAGTTCTCTTTGGGATTCATCTGATATCTAGTGATCCCTTTCTTCGACTTGTCTTTACCCAATGCCTGGTTGAAGACGACCTCCAGCTTATCAATATCGTTCTTCTCAGTTTCTCCGCTCTGTCCATTGGCGCTCTCTTGGCCGAGCCTCAGTAATCTGAATGCGGCACTGCCTTCTTTAATATTTGCTATTTTGACAGGGGCTTTTTGGCGAACCCATTCTCTCATGATGTGCCAAATGACTGACCAAGGGGCATTTGTCTTGATACTCCCTGGTTTGCAGTGGCTTCGCGTGCTCTCATAGCCGAGCCCACGGAGTGCTCCACGAAAGCTTTCCTCATCCGGGCAGGAGCAGTGGACCGCGCCAGCAAGGATTGTTGGGTGGAAGAAAAATGGATATGGATCGAGCGCTGCGAGCTCATCATCCTTGCAGGCCGGCAAAGGGTCTTCTGGGGCTGGCAATGACATTTCTTCCAGCGCAGTGTGCAACATCCCCTCGATTCTAGCCGTGGTACCATACACGTCTTTTGGCGCATCCGGCAGGTCGGACAAAATACGCTGTATGAATTCGGCCGAGTGGAGTGGTCCAGCATACATGGGACCAGCCAAGTGTGTTAGGCTACCACAGTGCTTGCAATTGCTGTCAGTGGTAGGGGCTTGGGCGAAACTATGCTTGTAGAACACTCCGTCGCCCTTGACGTTGGGAACTTTTTTGTTGCGAAGGAGCAATTGTGTCTCCCAGGCTCCACAGCCTTGATCGCAGCTGTACACGGACATGGTCTTCCCAGCCAGAAACTTTACAGAGGCGGCTGATTTTCGTATCCGGACGAAGATTCTGAGGTAGTAATCGATGGACAAGCTGAGAAGAGGTTCGATGGTAAGACCGTGGCGTGCAGCTGTGGTTGCTAGTCCGTGTAGCACCAGACGTAAACCGACTTCGTGCGAATAGAAACCCTTGACGGTGACGCCGCCATACAGTGAATATGCTTTTTCTGGATACCCATTTGAGGCCCACACTCCAGAGTCCGTGCAGGTCACACATAGCAGACCACCATCGTCGCGCACAGCATGTACTGCAGCGTCGAAGAAGGTGGCCGCAGTTCCATAGGGGTCCAGGTCAATGACATCGTACTTTCCTGTCGGCGCATTGGGGCCCTTCTTGAAGCCTCGGGGGTTCTTCTCGTGTTCCCGAGTAACCTCTTCGGCAATCAACGAGAACATGTGTGCGCGCGCATCACCTTGTGTGACCTTGACCTTTGATTCCACGCCATTGTGCTCGACGTTGCGCTTGATGGCTTCGACAGCCGATGGGGTAAGGTCGTTCGCGGTGACCGACGTGACAAAAGGTAGTTCTTGGGCATATCGTAAAGCACGCAGACCGGTTGCAGATAGAGCGTCGAGAATAGTGAATTTCGGAGGTTGTAAGTTTCTCTGTCTCGGAGCTTCTGCGCTTTGGTCCTTGCTGGCCACCTCTGCATCAGTGCTGCCGGACTGCACGGAGCCCTCGACCTGACCTGTCTGGATTGTACCATTTGGCTGTTGCTCTTTCCGCGGTTCGGAGATATCCATAGGGTCGCCAGGGCTTTCTGATGTTACAGCAGCTACTTTTGTAGCTGGAACCGCAGCGTTTGCTGTAGCTGCAGAGGCTCCCTGTATTTGTGGCCGGCCATCTTCTGTAGCTTCCCTCTTCCGCTTCTTGTTATTGATCCTTCTTTCAGCAGCAGCGCGCCGTTTCGTGGCCACCTCTTCTCCGTATGCCTTGATAGCGAGGACCGTCAGGTCGCGGTTGAACTGCTGGATGGGGTTGTAAAAGACTTTCTGGCGCTCCTCCTCGCTTGCGACATCTTCCGAGTTTCCTGTGGGGGCGACAGGGTTCAAGATGCGCCCCAGCCCTTCCTTGACTTCGGTGAACTCTTCGCCTTTCACGGTGACCTTTCGTGTATTCGTCGGTGCCGGATCCTTGGTCTTGGATTTCGAAGCCATGGTGCGGGCGGCTTGAAATTGTCGTATCTTGGTGAAGGAGCGGTTTATTTGCCAGTTGGTGACATAGCGCAGGGTCTTCGAGGTGTTGAGAAGCATCCAAGGTAATTCTCAAGCGCGCCGCGCACACAGTTCAAGCTTGAGATTATCTTTACTTTAGAATAGGCGTACTGCTCACGACCTCGGACGGGGCCAGCTGTTTGCGGCTCTAAAAAATTAATGGTTCTGCCGGGCGGTCAGAGCTTCTACGGCGGGGTGTTTTAGCGCTGTCCAATCGCTACGATTCCAGCGTCTACAAGGAAGTTGGGCCCTTGTCGCTACATCATAACTACTATGCAGCTGGCAGTTACAATCAAGTTTATTCTCGTTGCTTTACCCTTTACCCCTGACGGGCTGCGCTTGGCTTTCTACCAATATCACACCGACGCCCATAATCTTACGAGAGACTTAAAGTCCCATTATGGAGTGGTGCGGTAAGCATATCTATTAATCAAATTTGTGCAACTTATAGTTACCCGTCTAGCTCTACTAATGTCTTTATAATGTACAATTTAACACCCACCAACCGGACACCCCCATTAACCAGACTGCCATTTCAATTAGCCCACATTAAAAACTCACCCATTTTGCTTAATTATAACTTTATTAGTTTTTAAGGTATTATAAAGCTAAATTAATAAGTAGATAAAAGATTTTTTAAAGTTTTTAATAAAATTATAATTTAATTTTAAAATTTATTTAAAAGAATTACCTCTTTTTTTATTTAAAATATTATAATAAATAATATATAATTATTTTAAATACTTTTTTCCTTTTTATTTTTATTTATTATAACTTTTTTTTAAAATTTTAATAATTTAATAATAATAATTAAAAAACCTTTTATAATTATTATAATAATTTTTATAAATTTTTTATTTAAGTTAAATATCTTTTTATAACGTTTAAGTTTTATACGGTCGATTTTAATTTAAAATTATTTAATTTTTTAATTTTTAATTATTATTATAATTATTTAAATTTTATAAACTTTAATTATTTTACGTAATAAAAACTATATAATAAATAACTTTTATATAATTAAATTACGTATTTAACGGTTATTAATTAATATTTTATTTTACGTAATTTTTATAATTAATAAATTTAGAATTAATTTACGATTAACCTGGATTTTAAAGTAAAAAAAAGCTTTTAACCGGTTAATAAATTAATTATTTATATATTTTTATATCATTTTAATATAATATTTTATAATAACTTTTTTAATTTTAATATAATAACGGAAAAAGTTAATTTTATTAATTAACGTTAAGTTTATTAAATAATTAATTTTTATTAACTTTTTTTAATAAATTATTTTTAAAACGTTAAATACGCTATTATTAAATAATTATAATTTATAAAATATATATATAAATAAAAAATATAAATATACGTTATTTATAAAATATATAATTATAAATTTATTTTAAAAAAAAGTTAATATTATTATTATTAAAAAAAAGATTATTTACCGATTTATAATTATTATATTTATTAAAAATAATTAATTTAATATTTAAAAAATCTTTTAATATAATTTATAATAAATATATATTTATTAATTATTATATAATAATATCGTTATTAATTTATTTATTTAAATTATAAATAATATATTAATTAATTATTTTTTTAAATTTATTAAAAAATTATTATTATTAAAATTTAATATTTTTAAAAATAATTTTAAAAATAAAAGGATAATTATTAATTTATATATTTTTAATTAAAATAATTTAATTATAATTTTATAATAATTTTAAATACGTTTTTATAATTTTAATTAAATTTATTATTAATAAATTTAAATTTATTTTAAATTAATATAAAATAATTTTATAAATATTTAATAATTTATTATATTTAATTATAATATTATTTTTATTTATATTAATAATATAATAAAAAGTGGGGTATTTACGTTATTAAGTTATATAAAGTTAATTAATAATTAGCGTTTAAATTAGCTAATTAACTTTACTTTTAAATAAAAATCCTTTTATTACCGCGGAAAAGCTAAAAAATTTATACTTTTACACCATTTTATTTAACTTTTATATTATTTATTTTAATTAATTATATTTTTAAATAATATTTATTTATATTAATCTTTTTTAATATTAAAATATTAATTAATTATTTTAAATATAAAACCGTTAAAATAAATTATTTTTTAATGTTAATTTATTTTAATTTTAATAAAAAGATTTTTACGTTTAAAATTAATTATTTAATTTTTTTTTAAAAATAATAATTAAAATTTAATTTTTAAATATTTTAATTTAATTAATTTTTATATAATAACTTTTACGTTTAAATATAATAAAATATAATTAAAAGATTTTTAATAAAAGATTTAAATTATTATTTAATTTTTTTTATTTTTAAATAATTTTTAAATAAATTAAAAAATATTATTTTTATTTAAAATATTATAAACTTTATTAAAAATAATTAATTAAAAGATTTTATATTTATAATAATTATTAAAAAATATTAAATAATAAACTTTTAATATAAAATAATTATATTTAAAGATTTATTTTTAAAAAATTTAAATTAAAGCGCGGTAAAATTATAAAAAGTTTTTAACGATATAACTTCGTTACGTTAACGTTTTATTAACGTTATAACGGTTATTTTAATATCGTTATAATTATTCCCTTTTATAAAAAAAGCTATTTTTAACCGTATATTTATAAAGATTTCCGTATACCGCGTTAGTTATCGATTATAATTTTTAAAAAGTTCGAATTACGTGTTTTATTTTAATTACGCTTATATTACAAGGCCGGCGCGTTAATACCGTTACGGCCGCGTTACCCCGCCGTATTATTAAAAATTTAATACCGCGGCGTTAAATTTATATATAATTAATAATACGCTAATTAAATTAAAATAATCGTAAGATTTTTAATTTAAAACACGTAAAATACCTTTTTATTATTTTTAATTCGTTTTTATTATACGTATTTTTTATATTTATATTATATATATTATAATATTATTATTATTAATCTTTTTTTTAATTTTAATTTTAATTATTAATTAAATATTATAACGTCGTTATAATACCGAATTAAAACTTTATTTATCGCGTAAAAAAGCGTATTTATAAAAAAATATATTTATATAATAAAATTCGACCGTATAAAACTAATTATATATCGTATTAATATTTTATTAATAAAAACTTTTTTTCCGTTATAATTTACCCTTTTCGCGTTTATTATTTATTCGTAATAGCTTTAGTTTTATATTATAAAAAATACGTTAAAAATAACGAAAATTATTAAATAATAAACCGCTTTTTCGCGCGGTTTTTAACCGTTTTATATATTTAATACGTTTATTAATCGTAAATAATACGTTATTATTATAATAAGCGATATTTTAAATATAATCGTTTTAATTAATTACGTTATTAAAATTTTTTATAAGGTTAAAAAAGACGACGATAATATAAATTTAAAAGGTTTTAACGGCGAGCCCGTTTATATATTACTTAATTAAATTTTTAATCGTATCGTTTTCGCTTCGCTCCGTTTTACGGTTAGTTTTAAAACCGTTAAGAAAGTTTATCGCGTTAAATATAACTTTATTAATATTAAAAAGGAAAATAAAATAAGTAAATTATAATACTTTTTTAAAATAACCGCGTTTAATTATTAATATTTACGTGTAAAAAAACGTATTATTTATTATAATTTTGCGAATATTTATTATAATTAATTAATTTATAATAATTTTAAATATTTTAATATAAACGTTATAAATTAATTACCGTTTTATTTATTTATTATTAATTAATCACTTTAATTAATAAAGAATATTATAATTTAAAAAGTTATTTATACCTTTTATTTAATTCCCGGTAATAATAATTATAATAATTAAATTATAATAAAATCCGCTTTTTATAACGATTTATATAATATCGTTAATATTTTAAGCGATAAATACGAAAATAACGTTACGATAAATTAACTTTTTATTATTTAAAATATTTAAATATTAAAACGTTACCGTTTTAACGATCCTTTTAATTTAATTTAATAATCGGATTAATTATAATTTAATAATAAAATATAAGTTTATTAAATTTAAAATACGGGTTTAAATTTTATTAATAATATTTTTAATTTTTAATAAAGTGAAAACTCGTTTAAAAATATTATAATAAAATGCTTTTAACCGGTGTATTACGATTAAATCTTTACCTTTTTAAACCGGCCTCGGCCTTATTTCGCTTATAATACACCGTTAATTTTATTATATTTTTAAATGCTTTTTTATATATTTTTTATATTTTTTTTAAAATTTATTAATTATATTTTAAAAGTTAACTTATTTATTTAATTAAATATTCCGTAATTTTTTTATTTAAATATTTATTTTTAATTTTTTTAACCTTTTATTTATTTTTAAAGTTTTTAAAATTAAATATTTATAAATATTTTTTTATTATAAAACCTTTTTAAAATATTTAAAATTTTAATAAGCTTATAAAAAATATATTATATAATTTTACGTATTTATTTAATAAAATTAAACGATACGTTAACGATTTAATAATATTTATAATTCGGAATAATTTAATAAATTTAAATATTATTTTAAAATTAATTTTAAGTTTTAAGTTTTTTATAAATAACTTTATTAAAATATTTTTATTTAGTGTTATTAGTTTATAACGTTTATTATAATGCTTTTTTTACGTTTTAACCGCGTAAAATTAGTACTTTTTAAATTTAACGCGTAATTCTTTTAATTTCGTTATACGTTTTATTATAATTAATACCTTTTTTTTATAAACGTTATCCTTAACGTTCGTTTTAATTTTAAAATAATATTTATATATTATTATAAAAGGCGTTATTTTTATAAATTAATTTTTATTATTATTTATTATATATTTTATTTTAATTAAAAAGCGTAATTAACTCGTTTATTATTCGCTAAAAAAATAACGAAAATATATTTTTAAAATTTAATTTACTTTTTTAATTTAACCGTTAATTTATAAATAATATATTATAAATAATTATTTATAAATTTTAAAATAATAATATAATGTTAATTAAAAATCATTAATAAATATATTATTTTTATTTAAAATAATATTTTTAAACGCTTTATACCGTAATTTAATTTTATAATAAATTAACTTTATTAATTTTAAAGTTATAATCGTTATAAAAACGGGTAAATATCGGTTTATTTTTATAAAACGGTCGATTACGATTAATATAAAGTTTATTATTTATCCGTATTAATCGGTTTTAAATAAATTTATAATAAAATCTATTATAATTTTTTATTATAATTTTATAAATAATAAAAGCGATTATAACTTTTTATAAAATCGGTAGCGTTTTATTTTCGCCTTTTAATAAATATTATAATTATTTATTTATTTTTTAATATTAAAGTTAATATACTTTTATATATATTTCTATTTTATTAATTTTTCGGTTTTAATTTTATTAAAATACCCGGTTAAAAGGTTATTATAATATAACGTTATAATTTTATCTTATAAACCTTTAAATTTAAAAATATAAATTACCTTTTTAAAGCGAATTATATTATTAATATTTATTATTTATATTTCGTTTTTTCGCTTTTACGTTTTATTTATTATAATATCGTTTTAACGCTATAATTTTAAATTATTAATTTAAGTTTTTAAAATTAAATTCGTAAATTTAATAAATATTTCTTTTTAAAAAATATTTTTATTAATTAACTTTTTACGTGCGTAATCGTATTAAATAACTTTTAAAACTTTAATAATTTTTTAAATCTTAAATATTTAATTAAATTATTTATTAAATATTTTTTATATAATAATTATTTTAATTTAAATCGTTAATAAATATTATATTTATTACGATTTTTTATTTATATAATTAAACCGTTTTAACAGCGTATTTATAAAATTGCTTTTTTTATTACGATATTTAATTTAAAAGTTAAATAAAATTAAAAATATATATTATTTAATTTATTTACCGTTTAATTTCGTTTACTTTATAAATTATTATAAATTTTTATAATTAAATAAAACTTTAATCGTTTAATTATTATTTTATAAATAATAACGTTAATATTTAAAAAACTTTAAAATAATTATTATTTTTTTATTATAAATACCGTAATTTAATTTAATTTTTTTAAGCTTTTAAAATTAAAACGTTATAAAGTAAAATAATTTATTTTCTTTAAATTATAAAATTACTTTTAAAAGGGCGAAGTTAAATATATCGGTTTTTAATTATATAAATAATTTTAAATCGAAGTATCGTAATAAAAAAACTTATATAAAAGCGTCGCGAAATATATAAAACGTTTATACTTTTTCGTTATTTAATTTTACGCTTCCCGGCTTTTTATCGTTTTATATATTTTTAAATAAATTATTTAATAGTTTTATAATCCGCGAATACCTTTTAATAAATTACTAATAAAAATTATAAAACTTAAAGAATATTTAAATATTATAATAATTTTAAAGTTATAATTATATTATAATAGTTTTAATATAATTAAAATTTATTAAAATTCTTTTTTAAAATATAATAAATTTAAAAAATTCTATTTAACTTTAATAAAACGTATATTTTAAAGGTTTCGCGTAAAGTTAAATTTTATAAAGCCGTTTTAATATTTATTTTAAATGTTATATATAAAATTTTTTATTTTTTAAAAAGATTAAAATATTATTTAAATACGCGATATAAAAATTATTAAAAAAGCCGTAAAGTGCTTTATATATATAATTTTAAAAAGTCGTAAATACGTTAATAAAGTTAAAAAATATAATAATATATTCGTAATAACCGTATCGTAAGTGAAATATTATCTTTTATTTATCGCTTTTTTTAATTTTTACGCGATAATACGTATTTTTAATATCGACTTTAAAGAAATATTAAGCTTTAAAAACGCGGTTAAAAATTTTAAAAATTAAAAATAAAACGTATTAATTTTTAATCGATATTTTATTTAACCTTTAATAATTTATATATAATCGTAAATTTTTATCCTTTTTTAATACGAATAAAATAAATGCTTTAACCGGGTTTTTAAAAGGCTAAATACGTTTTAACCGTATATTTTCCGCGATATATTCGCGAAGCGTTTATAATTTATTTTACGTTAACGGGTAAATTAACTTATATAACGGGTTAATATTTAAAAAAAAATTAATAATATAATCGGTATTTTTAAAAAAGGGTAAAATATCCGTTTTAATAAAATTAAATACATTTAAAAACTAATTAAATTTAAAAAGTATTATAATTTATTCGATTTTTTATCGTTACGATTTAAATAACGTTATAATAATAAAGATATAAACTTCGTTATATAATTTAATTACGAATTCTTTTAATTTTTAAATTTTATTTATAAAAAGGGTAAATTTATAAAACCACCGGTTCGTTTTAAAATTAAATATAATTTATAAATCTTATAATATTAATTAAAAAAATAAAATAAAGCTTTCTTTTATTTAAAAGTTACGATTAATCGTTATATATTAACGAGTAAAAATACAAGTAATTCTTTATATATTAATAATTTATAAAAAAACTTTAAAAACTTTATAAATAAAATATTATATTTTTTTAATAATACGTAATTCGGGTGGTATAATATTAAAACGGTATAAACCTTGTTTTTTTATAAACGCGTAATTAATATAATCGATTTTTATATACGAATTTAAATCCGTATAAATATTAACCCCTTTTCTTTATAATACGCGGATAAATATATAAAAACGGGTTATTACTTTTAATAATAAAAAAGGCTTTAATAAGTAAAAGGTTTTATTAAAGTTTAAACTTTTCCCCGGTTTTTATAATAATATAATAAGTTTTAATTTTAATAAAAACCCGTTATTTCTTCGATTTTAAAGCGGTTATATTTATTAAAAAAGTAGCGGTTATTATCGTAATTATAATAAATTAACTATTTACTACTTTTATTTATAAAGTTTTTATATAATTCGTTCGTGGATTATTATTAATTAATAAGGCGTTATTAAAAGTTATTATTTAAGTTACGCTTTTATAAAAAGTAGCTTTTACGACTTTAAAACGACCGTAAAATATTATTAAAATATTAACGTTTTTTCGGCTCGTTATTATCGTAATTATCGTTACGTTTTCGCTTTTTTAATAATCGGGATTAAATATTTTAATTATTTTACGCTTATAATACTATTTTATTTCGTTAAAATAACTTTTTTTTTATATAAACGTTAAAGTATAATTTAAATTTAAAAATTAACTTTATTTAAAAAATATATATTTATTTTTCGTCCATTTTATAAGGTAATTATATTTTTAAACTATTTAAATAAATATTAAAATCTTTTAATAATTACCGTTTTATTTACTTTACTTTTTTTAATATATTTATAATTTTATAAACTTTATTTTTTACGTTATAAAATAAGGATAAAATCTACTTTTTAAATGTTTTATAATCGGTATAAATAACGTTTCGCAATTCGGGTTTAAAAGTATCGTCGACGTATTATTTTTAAAATAAGCGTAATTCGCTATTTATTTAATTAAAGGTATATAAAATCTTTTTATAAGGTTTATAAAATTTTTTTAAAACTCGTATAAAAATAAGGTTTAAATCGCTTAATTAATCGTCTTATTAACGAAAAGTTTATAAAGTTTTAAAAATAAAAATATTCTTTATTTTTAAATTAAACTTATTATTTAATATAGACGTAATATTAATTTAACGCTTTTATATATTAATAAATTCGTTTAAGTTTATATTTAAAATATATATAAATTTAGCCTTTTTTTTTTAAACCTTTTATAATTATTTTAATTATTTAATCCGATATTAAATTTACGTTAACGTATCGGTTAAGTTTATTAAAATTATAAATATAAAAACCGCGGCCGTAAAAGTTTTAAAGGTTTTAAATTCTATAATTTATTAATTAACGGTAGTATTTCGCTCGTTATTTAAAGCCGTTTCGCCTTTATATCGGGCCGTTTTCGTTTAAATAACGGCCGCGCGGGTAATTAAAATAAATATCCTATTAAATAATATATAAAAAAGAATAAAAATTATAATAATTATTAAAAGATATTAAATAATAAGCTTTTAATATAAAGTAATTATATTTAAAAATTTATTTTTAAAGAATTTAAATTAAAACGTAACGAAGCCGCGAAGAGTTTTTAACGATATAACTCCGTTACACTAATACTTTATTAATATTACGATAGTTATTTTAATATCGTTATAATATTTTTGCGTAATAATTTAAAATAAAATACTTTTTTTAATTTTTATTTAAATATTTAATATATTATATTTAATATAAAAAAAAGCTTTACGTTTAATAAATATTTTAAATAAATTAAAAGGGTTAAAATTATAAAATAAATAATTAAATTTATAAAAATTTAAATGCGATACGTAATATTTTTTATAAAAAATTTAATTACGCTATTTTTTAAATACATTATTATTTTAGCTAAAAAATTAAAAATAAACTAACTAACCTAAATATTAAATAATCGGTAATTTACTTTCGATTTTTTATATAAATAATTTTATCCGTTAGCTAAAAAGGTGTAAGTGAAGTGGGTGAGTTTTTGGTGTGGGCTGATTGAAATAGTAGTCCGGTTGGTGGGGGTGTCCGGTTGGTGGGTGTCAGATTGTAGTTACTGTAGGTGCCCATCGCATCCTTTCTTCGTCGCATGCTGCATGCAAGGTCCCGATTCGCATTTTCAATATTATAAAAGTCGTCGCCATGTTCCGTGACCTGGTAGGAGGTTTTCCTGACTCCAAGATGAGATATGCTACCCGATTTGGATAGAGTAATCATGCCTCAGATGCAGGGCTGGCTCACGCAGCTCCGGCAAGGTCGCGGGACGTCGCGCGCCCTAGGGCGGCGCTGCTCACCCAGGCACCTCATTGGCTTGCGGCCAGAGCTGCCCGTACATTTTCTGCCTCTTGGCGTTATTGCCAGTCGCTGCAGCTGTGGCAGTGGTGGCAGCCACGGCACTCGTTTGAGAGCCGCCTTTCTTTCCACCTCGTCCCTGGGGCTGTCGTGGCTCGATGACTACAGCGCTGACGTATACAGCATATACTAGGATAGCGAGGAACTTCATGGTGAAATTTGGGGATGGCTCAAATATGTGCTGGGTTGAGAAAATTATTAATGATGGTGAAATGAGGATGACCTGGTGGGAAACGAATGTGGTCCAGCCAATGATTGATGTTAAAAGTGATTATGAATTTAGCAGCCTATAGAGGTTGATCTCATGCAATCAAGGTATAGTGTGGATAAGAAGATATTATATATATGCGTCACCGCGTGTTGTGGTCCCCATGGGCTGGTCCAGCTCGTATTCAACAACACCCATGAACTCCGTTGCAAGAGCTCCTATAGCCCAGCTAGCCTCGTCTTCACCCTCATGTCAGGGTCTAAAGACGTCTCGTTGCGATCTGAGGCAAGGGGCAGCCCATCAATGTGGGAAGTGTGCAGTTTCGTCTGGGCATGGATGCGCTCACAACCCTGACGACAGGAATCGTGAAGCCCAATCAACAAGGGATGGGATGAAGTTGAGACGATGTTCAGAGCCTCAAGCCGGCGCTAAAGTCATAAGCATGAAAAGAAGGTTCCGCGAAGCGAGTCGAGCTTCACGGTTTGAGGAATATTACACGGGAGGAGGGACTTTTATGGTGTTCATATTCTGAAATTAGTGCCTAGTTGCCAGTCTAAGAGTTTCGTCTAGCTATGCACGCATGTGTACTCATACAAATATCAAGTCCCCTTCTGCTTGCTGAGAAAGCACTAGGAAGCCTCGCCTTCGCGGGCATGCTCTGTTGCTGGCATTCACGCTTCTTGACGCTCAACTTCATGCATCATTGTGAAGCCCACCGTCTAGATTCCACGAGGTATTTCTTTCTGTTTTAGAATATGAGGGGTAAAATAAAATAAAAACGCCCGCCCAATGCAATAGCGTTACGAGAACTCCTCCCCAATTACACTGAAGCGCTCTTTTTTGTGACAATCCAAGTATATGAAAATTTTGGTGCCGAGGGCCTTGGGACCTTCGCTCCCGCTCCGCTCTAGTCGCGGGGCTCGGTATCGCGAGCTACGTTACCGAACTGAAGCTCCTGAGCGGTCGGTGAAGAGACGGCTGGCAATGTTCATGGCCTGCAACTCCTGGAAGAGCAGCTTCGCAGCGTAGGGAATATGAACTTGGGCGATCTTTGTCTTGTTTTTACAAGGTCTGCATTCGAATGTCTGGTTGGTCAAGTGTCTAGGCAGTGTTAGCGTCGTCCAAAAATCGTTACTATGAGATGGAATGGGCGGGGGTAGCTTACGCAATGGGCGTCATGAGACCGCAGATCTCACAGACGTGAACCCTAAACGCATCCGAGACTTCGAAAAGTCGCTCCTTCAAGAAGGCGGCTGCACCGTGGGCAATCATACAATCACGTTCCATTTCTCCGAAACGAAGACCACCATCTCTGGCACGACCTTCGACAGGTTGACGGGTCATGATCTGGACCGGACCACGCGCACGAGCATGGATCTTGTCGTCGACCATATGTCGGAGGCGCTGGTAATATGTAGGGCCGAAGAAGACCTGAGATCGGAGCTTGCGGCCAGTGTGGCCGTGATACATGATCTCGAAGCCTCGAGACTGGTATCCATGCTCTCGCAAGAGGGATGAGACCGAGTCAACAGTGACATCGGTAAAAGGAGTGGCGTCACCCTCCATACCCTTCAAGGTGGCGACCTTGCTGAGCAGACATTCGACCAAATGAGCAATCGTCATACGTGAAGGAATGGCGTGGGGGTTGATGATGATATCAGGGACGACACCCTCGCGACTGAACGGCATATCTTCTTGACGATAAGTGACACCAATAGTACCTTTCTGACCGTGCCGAGATGCGAACTTGTCGCCAATCTGAGGGATTTTGGTAGTTCGTACTCGGACCTTGACGTATCGAAGGCCATCGGCATTGGTGGTCATGATGACCTGATCGATGATACCGCTCTCTGTGCTTCTTAGAGGCGTGGAAGCATCTCGCTTTTGGTGCGCTTTGGTTCGTTGACCAAACTCCTCGTTGTCAGGGTTGATCGGGGAAGTCTTGCCGATAATGATATCTTCACCGTTCACACGAACTCCGGGGGCGACGATGCCATCATCGTCAAGCTTGTCATATGTACCATGCTTGAGACGTAGCGTGTCGGATCGGAAAGGCTTCTCGAATTGCTCGATCGTGTTGATACCAACCCGCTTCTCGCAATCGCTGTAAGAGCGGAAGAATAAACTTCGGAACAGACCACGGTCGATGCTGCTCTGGTTCATAATGACGGAATCTTCCTGATTGTAGCCAGAGTAACAAGCGATGGCTACGATGGCGTTCTGCCCAGCAGGCAGTTCTCGGAACTTAAGGAACTCCATGGAGCGTGTAGTTCCAAGAGGCTTCTGGGGGTAGTAGAGAATATTGGCCATAGTATCCATGCGACGAGTGTAATTCGTGAGGAAGAAACCCATGGCTTGTTTACCCATGGCAGATTGGTAGGTGTTACGAGGAGACTGAAAGCTTAGTTAGTCTATGCCTTGAGCAATACAGTGGCTGTACATACCTGATTGTGATCGGGGAAGGGGATGATACTGGCACAGATACCTAGAAGCATGCTAGGGTGAATCTCGCAGTGCGTGTACATGTGCGTCGTCGGATTCAGTTTTGTCTTCAAGCGAGCGTTAAGGTCATCGCCGTTGTCCTGGGTCACATCGATGCCCTGCTTGGCCAGTCGGTAAGTCTCCAGATCTTCTGGCGTCATGCAAATCATGGCTGTCTCTTCTTCTTCGGCATCGAGGTATTCAATAACTCCAGCGTTGACGAGACCTTGCCAACCAAAGAATTCATCACTGCCTGGCGGCAGCGTGGCGTCTCTTTCCAAGCGCCGGACCATGTCTTTGGTCAGAACCAAGTTGCCGTTCTCGACATTGCGGTCAGGGTCATCCTCTTTTTCTACAACGAACAGTGGTCGCATAACACGGCCAGCGTCGGAGAAGATCTTGAACTCACGATCACGGATGTCGCGAACCAGGGAAACCTCAGCCGGAATCTGGTTGCTGCGGCGAAGTTGCTGCACATCCCTGACTAAAGACTTGGGGTCCTGATGGACACCAATCCAAGAACCGTTGAGGAAGATCTTCGTAGCGTTCGGGTATCGCACAGCGTCGTATTCCTCGAGCACTTCCATGTTTCGAGTGATCATGTAGTCGATGATGGGTTCCGTAGACGTTCCCACACTGACTGAGCACATGAGAGAAAGATTCTTGACAAGACCACAAGCTTGGCCTTCGGGCGTTTCTGCCGGACAGACTAGGCCCCAATGTGTGTTGTGTAGCTGGCGAGGTTTCGCAAGCTTGCCATCACGTCCGATTGGAGTGTTCGTACGACGCAAATGGGAAAGTGTAGAGGCGAAGGTGTATCGGTTCAAGACCTGGGACACACCGGCAGTCGAGCTCATGGCCTTCTTCTGGTCGCCCCAGTTTCCAGTGGCGAGGGAGTACTTCAAGCCGTTGGTGACAATGCCAGACTTGATACCAAACTGGACCTGGAAGTCCTTGTTCTGCTCAACGCAGCGCTTGAGGGTCATGGTGATTTCATTGGTAAGCTTCCGGACAATGTTACGAAATAGCTTCGCCAAGAGAGGACCAGCCAGATCCAAGCGCTTCTTGCCAAAGTGATCACGATCATCTATGTCTCTTCGGCCCAAAGCGCACTGCAAGAGCTTGTGCACCATATAACCCAGGAAGAACGCCTTTCTCGTCTCGCAACCCTCGGTTTGAGAGATGTGCGGCAGTGTCTCCTTTTGCAGAATATCTCTCGCTGCTCGTACGCGGCGATCTCTGGTGAAGCCGGAGACCTGATTGCCACGCTTGCCAATGAAGTCAAGAGCAACCTCTCGATCTTGAATGCAGAAAGCTTCCTCAATACACGGTCTCAACATCTCAAGCATCTGGCTATCGTTTCTGTCGTAGCAGATCTGGTTGAGGATATCCTCATCCGAGACAACACCCAGTGCACGAAAGACAATGGCGATAGGCAGGTCGGATTGCACGTAGGGCAGAGTTGTCGCGATGGTCTGTCCGTGCATACCACCCGTAGCTCCTCCCTTGGTGTATAGCTTGAGCATCAATGACGAAATCAAGCGCGAGCCCTTTTCGAGCGCACTTCTGATTTCGGCTGTGTAGGAGTATGGACTTGGCTGAGCCTTCTTGAAGACCTGAACGATGTTCGCGGCGGAACGCTCTTGGGCGATGAGCACCTTCTCACTGCCATTGATGATGAAGTAACCACCTTGGTCATATGGACACTCATTCAACAAGAACAAGTCATCTTCGGTCTCGTGCGCCAAATGACAGGCTTTCGATTTAACCATGACCGGCAACTTGCCAATGAAGACCATATCCGGGTCCTTGTCCTTCGAGTTGCTATCCTTAGTACTTGCAGGAATCGGGACGTCTTCCTCCTCCCAGACCAGGCGGGTGGGCTGGACACCTGTGCGCTTGAACTCATTGTACTGCTCGTCGTCAAGTTCGTCGTTGGGAATCGGTACTTCAACGCAGACAGAACGCTTCTGAGTGATCTTAACATACAGCGGCGCCGAATACGTCAAGTTTCGGTCTCGGCATTCGTAGGGAAGGAGCGGGGCCATGATACCTTCACCCTCGGTGATGACAGGCCTCGAGACGGCGATGTGTCCAAGCTTGAGCTCATATCGACGAAGCGCGATGGGACGATCAGGCGTCGAGTCTGGTGGGTTATTCTGGTCGAGGCTAATGTGGGAGTACTCGTCAATCAATTCCTGCACGGTCGTCTCCTGGAAGTCGTTGAAGGAATCGATTTGCTGCGACACTAGACCCTTGGTATCGAAATAAGAGGAAATGACTGTCCAGCAATCCTCGGGCGTGATGCCCTCCTCGGACTCGCCTTCGTACTCGGCGTCGTACTCGTAATTCTCGTACTCGTCCATGTCGGCGGTTTATGTGATGATCGAAATCGTGTGGTTGGGTATGGAAGTGGAGAGTGGATTGGTGAATTGATTACGGCGTGCGAAAAAGAGGTGGTCAAGTCCACGCAGGGGCGCGTTTGTCCTGAAAATGCAAGAAAGCAGATGGCAGAAAGATACTGGAAAAGCGTCCCAGGGCAAGGCGGCGGCTCGGTTCGGAAGCCTAGTCGGAAGGCGCAATGATTACTAGGAGATACCGACGGCAAAACGGGGAGCGTGGAGCTGTGAGGATGTCGTCGATCGATGCCTTTGCTAGGAGAAGGCGATGCGACAAAGGATGGCAGGCGCCGTGAATCGCGACTGTCGCTGGCTGTTGCCTTTCGACGCAAGCAACGATCTATCGCCACCAAACACGTCAGCGCCGTGCCCCAAAAATCAGCGAACCACCCAAAACATCAAGTTGTACCTTTCCGATGCACAGGAAGTCGTTCCGGTGAATGCGCGTGGTGATGTGACGACGTCAACACGTCTACGGCCCCAAGAATGTTGGTGCTTGTGATGGAGGCTGACAATTTCGAAATGCGAACGTCGAGGCAAAGCCAAAGAGAGCTCAAGCCTTCAAGGGAAGACAGGCATTAGTCTAGATTGGCTCTAGCGTTAAAACGGGCAGTCACATGATCGTTACCTTCAAGCCGTGTTTTCAAGTGGGGCCAGCAAAGCCTGTCCCGGCCGTGGCCTTTCTATTACTAGCAGCTAGTTACTGCGCTCTCCTTAGCTGGGTCACCAGCATCACTGAGGGTGAACTGCACTGCAAAATAAGCTGCCATTTTACTTCCATGCTATGAGCCTTCGACGCTTTATGGATTAATTCAATGATGGATTAAATGATTACTTTTCAACTAGAAAACGATTTGTAGTATCTACAGGGCCTTGGCCTTGGACTCTCAATGACGGTGTCTAATATTGGCTGCATTTTTTTAGATTCATATATATAGCTTTGGCAGGTAAAATTTCAACCATTGAGGGCGTTCTCAACCTCTGGCTCTGGGCGAGGTGGGCAGTGTTTGGTCCTCGGGAAATCAGAGAGTACCCAGGAGATGAGTATCATTCAACACTACCATCA
This sequence comes from Seiridium unicorne, assembly GCA_039778275.1. Classification (NCBI taxonomy): domain Eukaryota; kingdom Fungi; phylum Ascomycota; class Sordariomycetes; order Amphisphaeriales; family Sporocadaceae; genus Seiridium; species Seiridium unicorne. The sequence continues at coordinate 187,223 of JARVKF010000223.1, forward strand.
CTATGGCGATCGCTGGCGCCCATACACCGTGCTAGAGCCTTAGACAGCCTAAGTCAAGGCCGCCGTTTCGGGATATGTCCAAATCGGCTTTGGGTCGTTGCGACTCAGGGGCCGCATGGTATTGTTGATATCCCCCACATCACCAACGTGGCTATTCGAGGCGTGCCTGAACGTCCGAGTAACAAACACGAGGATTGTACCGAAAATCACTGCTTGTTGAGTACCGATAGCAGTACCCTGACGAAGCAAATGCATAAGTGCGGGAGGGGTGATTGCAGGGATGAAACCTTATTCCCACCAGAACTACTTAATGAGGTCTTTGGTGCCAACTGGCAGGGAGCCCGCGTGGTATAATACTGCATGGCATCTTCTATGGGTCACAGGGGCATCAAGGAATCTCTTCGCTCAAGCGTGTCGTTCTTTCAGCCGCCCAAGCCTACCCTCTGCCGTCCCCATGAGAAGTATCTCGCTGTATTCCATGAGTGGTCAGACGGCACTGGCGTCGGGACGAAGAGTCCAGGGAGACTAAATACCTGCCTATATCAACATTTTATGCGTATTGCTTGTCATCTTGATGTCGATGCGAGGGCATCTGGTGGGACACAATTTCGATCCCAACGGAGCGTAATGTAAGATCAAGAGCGATCAACACAATGCTGGAGAACTACGAGAGAGCAAAGGTCACGGTCGTGCATGACCAAGAATTGGTCAACTTCCCACGGAAAGACGCCGGAAGCCCTGCAGTTGCACTAGTCCTTTCTGTCCGATTTAGTCGGGGTTGGACCGCTGCCGAGCTTTGGGCTTCAAGAAATCACCCTGTGAAGGTCCTTTTCGCAGATCCCAAGAATCCATCATCTGACCCTTTGATTAAAAGACTTGGATGACGATACATTGGCTACAGACTTGACCCTGTGTCTGGCCTCAGGCAAAGAAGACTTAGACCCAAGCACACGCCAACGATGCATGCTCAACTTATTCTCGCTCGAAGGCGGCCAATACAAGTCAGACAGGTCTGGTCGCATCGCAATTGGATCCGGTACAGCAAATACAAGAGTGCCGTTCCCATGTCTGACATTTGACAGTACTACAGTGGCTGTTGATAGGTCCTGGAGAGCTAGGGGTGATAGCTCTGGAATGATGTGGTCACTATCAGCTAAATCCCACCTATACCAATTCGTTGGTGATATCTGATCTTAAATACAGGACTAGAGTCGAGTTTAATGGGCAAGAAATCCAGAGTACTCTGATGTAGGTTTTTCGCTGTTGCGAAAAGTGTTCTGAGTGTCTTTCTCCTTATGGAGGTCTCGTCTAGGGGAACGATAAATGACATGACTCATCCTGGTTAAATAACCTCCGGTTAACAAGGTTTAAACAGATGATTCCCACGGAGCGAACACTATCCTATGCATCCTTTGGAATTAACTGTTTGACAAATCACAAGCCTTTGGATCTAGCAATGCAAGGCTCTAAAATTATTAGAAAAGACATAAAATCTTCGACTCGCCTTGCATTGCGTGAGACTAATTGTTTTTGACTGCTTATTTATCCACGATGGCAGTTCGGTTAATACCGTTATGTAAGGAACTTTTATATTAGAATTTCTCAAATATGAAGTGAAAGAGAAGGCTTCTTTCTACTGTTTAGAAGAGTGTCTCAATTCCAAACTCTTTTAATCCAGTGAAAAGGGTAAAGTACATCAGGTACACAAGGAGATACAACTTTATCTAGTGATTTCCGTAAGTTGTCTAGTACGTGAAGATTTTGTTTGTCGAAGGTTTCAAAACTTAAACCCTTTGCCCAACGATCTTATGTAATTAATTAGTGTTCCTTTGAGATTGGAAATCCTTCCATTAAATCACACCGAAACTTAAGTCGACATCTTTCAGAAATATTATTGAAGAGATTTTCCTATGCTGCGACTTTTACCCGAACTCAGCATTATGATAGGCTGAGTATAGCTATGCTTCTTTGTATTTTGACGTTGACGTTGAAGAGGTGGATTCTACTATAGAACTTAAATGTAAGGTGAGAACGTTGACATATTTGTGCTGGATATTTGCTTCCATTGTCTTTGACCCCATAGTGGTGTTGTTGGTTTGTGTCACCATTTGTTGCGAGCAGTACAAGATCCGGATAACTTAATGACTGTTCTTAATAGGACTGAGAAATTGAAGATGAAGGTGTTCAAAGGATATCGGCCCAATTGATAATTTATCACATCTTCTCCGGAGAACAATGGACGGAATAGGTGTCAAGCTCATCCAAGCTCCTAACCACTTCAGTGAAATGGATTATCAGAGTTGACGAATTGTAGAAACCACCCATCCTTCTCCCTGGTACTCATGGATGACGACTGTCTAGCTGGTGGACTGAGTATAAACCGACGAACAAGTGAATTCCCGTGCTATATAAAGAGGTCAGCTTGATACCATGGGTATCTGAATAGTGAGGCCAGAATTGACTCTGGAATAAAGGGGACAAAAAATATGACCACATTTCTAATGAGCTGGGGTTCTCCTTAATTTGAGTACTCCCCAAAAAGCGAAATACTATTCACAGACCCGCATATTCCTACCAAAATACTCTCTTATTCATACAGCAGGCAGTACCTACAAGCACACCTTCCCCAAGGTGGTATGGGAGTTTGTTGCTCACCGGATAATAGGCTGGTGCTATGTCCTATGACCACCACCGTAGGTATGAATCAGTGGTCTATGATGATCGCACTTGCTCTGCTGATAGTATTCCAGGATCATAGCCAAAGGTTACCCTGGAAGGACCAACCACTTAAATCTCAGCCCTTTCGTCCTAGCCAATCAGCCTTACGTTTCTCGAGCAACAGTGTGGCAACGTCGCGCACAATGTAAAAAGCAAGGGCCACGGCTGCAGAACGCGAAACCATGTTGTACAATGATTGGCTCGCTTCCCGATCATAATCACCGGTGTCTAGCATTTCCCCTAAGCTCCCTAGTCTACCCGGGTCCCGTCTCGTTCCACTTACCTATGGAGCTCCCCAGATTTCCTCCATTTTTTCCCCAGGTCATTATTTTAGGGCAAACTGGATCATCTCTCTCTCGCTCTTCCATCCATCCTATTTCATGACAACTTGGGCACAATCATCGCCGTCTTCATCCTCATCCCATCACCATGATTGGATCATTCAAATCCAGCGGTGCTATCGCCCGCCGCGCCGCTGTTCAGCCCAGCCGCTTCATGTCCACTGCGCAGGGTAAGCTTCATCCAACATAAATTCATGCAACGTGTCTCGTGCAAGCTTCCCATCTGACCAATTGGTACAGGTCCAGCTCGTATTCAGAGCTCCATCATCCGACAGACTCGTCAGCCCGGCCTCCAAAATGGCCTGCTCCTGAACAGCGCTCGCAGCACCCTGACCTCGAGTATCACCCGTAATGCCATGCAGTCCCGAGGCGTTGTTGCCGAGACTACCACGGCTGCTATCCTCGCAGCTGCCAAGATGCAAGGTGCTGGTTTTGCCACCGTTGGCCTCGCTGGTGCTGGTGTCGGCATCGGCACTGTCTTCGGCTCCTTGATCCAGGGCGTTGCTCGCAATCCATCCATGAGAGGTGAGCACCAAAGCAATGATGCATTGCCATTGGAGTCATGCTAATGTGTTACGTGCCCATCAGGCCAGCTCTTCTCCTACGCCGTCCTCGGATTCGCATTCGCCGAGGCCACCGGTCTGTTCGCCCTCATGGTGGCCTTCCTTCTCCTGTACGCATACTAGACACGGTACACGGTATAGAGCACCGCGCAATTGTACCATGAGAGGCACTGGGCAAGATATGGGTGCGCATAGAAGCTGGTACGGTATAGACTGGGACCATTGTACTTTTAAATAAGGTCAAAGGCGATAATACTATTTGATCAAGACTGATTAGTATATCATTGACTCGTTCGAGACCCACTACGTGGTAGTAGCGCCATACAGGTATCCGTAGTGGCTCTGGACCCGCCCCCAGTATCGTGACCCTAGTCGCCCTAGTTTGAGTCTTGATCGCGTCCCAATCCGTACTCTTTTCATTCCCACTGACCATAGTTAATTGTGGATCGTATTCCACAGACGACAGCATTCTGCCACGCCCCCCTGCTAATATCTACATCGCATGATCCCATTCTCCTCTAGGCGTGTTATCGGGTTTAGCAATAATGCCTCGCAGGCTTTGTCTTCGACCAGTCACAACCCTCGGTGACGGTGGCAGCGCCCAATAAATATCTGCAGTCTTATCCACGGAGCGTCGGCGCGATGCGTGTTTTGGGAAATTTTGACTGCGAAATATACGCCACTGAGGCTAAGCCACCACGCCAAGACTCAACGCCTGTCTGGCGCAACGAATATGATTGATCGTAAACAATGCGATCGTCAGTTCTCACAGCACATTACGCAAGCAGGAAGTTATATATATAAGCATGGTGCGAAATTGGTGTGACGATCCGCATGAGAATCATCCCGATCAAAATGTCAACGCGCAATGGTAGCGTCGCTATTGCGACAGGGTGCGGGTTACTGGGTTTATCTTGACACTTTAGAAGGTTTTCGGGCAACGCCAAGGCATTTTGTGACCCCTTCCCCCGTCTGCCCCTACCTAAATGATAATCAGCAAACACAACGAGGAATGGAAAGTTGAATACCTCGATATGGTACTTTTTTTCTTGCTCCGCCACAGCTCAAGCCAACCATGCTACGTAGACAGGCTGCATCCATTGGTTGGCATTGCCCAGTCTCCCGAGAAATCTTGATAACCTCATGCTCACCGAAAACGCAACAGCTGATGTTTGAAGCAGAGCAGGATGTTCTGATTTAATTGTCCGCTTGTCTCCGCCTTTGCGACATTTGCCTGGCTATTTAAACTGCAACAACGACCCTTTGTTCTGTATTTCTCTGGTGATATATGAACTTACTGAAGATGGGCTTTTCAAGAGTCTGTAATTTGGTAAGGTGAACTCCAACAAAGCAGCCAAGTGCAATTCCCTGAGAGAAATTCCGAGCGGTCTTTCATTTCGTCGAAGTCAGCATGAATCGATTGACAGACTGCGACCAAGCGTCATCACGATACCTCGAAATAAATACCAATATCCGCCAATAGGTCCAGATAATATTCGTCTCTTATATATCGGCTCCAGCAATGAGTCTATCGAATGCTTGTTGGATACTTTCCATCGAGATGATGCACCTGAGTTTACTGCCCTGAGTTACGTGTAGGGAGTAGAGCCAGCAACTTGTACGATCCGCGTAAACAACAATCTGTGCTACGTGAGACGGAACTTGCTTGATGTACTTCGGTCTATGAGAGATTCCACCCACGCTAAATATATGTGGATAGACGGAATCTGCATCACCAGCATGAGAATCAGGAGAAGAATGTGCAGGTAACTGAGATGGGATAACCTTTGAAGATGCTGCTCGTGTTGTAGCTTGGCTTGGCAACGCTGATGCGAGCAGCGACCGCACAGTAAACTTCATTATCTCAGATTCTCAACCTACAGTTTCTTACGAAGGATGAGTGGCTCGATGGTTATGGATTGCTGGCGTTGTCGCGACTGATGAATACATAGTCCATATTTCTCACGGACCAAAGTGGTTCAGGAAATGGCATTCAATCCAAACGTTGTCTTCCGCTGCGGCCACGGAGCGTTTTATCGCAGGGACCTTACAGACGCTCTTGACACTGTCCGGTCAAGGCTATCTAGTGTCAGGGCATCCATGCGACACTCGCCATATTACAAGGCTTATGAGGATCTATTGGACGACCTAGAAGACTCGAGATCAATCAGACTTCTTGACACCCTCAAGGACACCTTCGTCAGATCAAATAAAGACACAATCACACATTCACGTTCAAACCTCGAGCCGCCGCTACATCTGTTAAGGGATCAAGAAGCGATAGATCCAAGCGATCGGGTCTACGCCCTGCTTGAATTACTTGATACACCAACACTGACTCTCAACTATGCCAGTTCCATCCTGGAGGTTTATTCAGAGGTTATCAAGTATTGTATCAACCTGTCCGGAAACCTGGATATCATCATCAGGGCTTGGGCAGATAGTATACGAACAACATGGCGGGAGATATTCGTTGATCCAGAGCTTCGGTTCGCGGTACCTTCATGGATCCCAGTTCTTGGAGATATGCCATTCGGTGATTCTAAATCGCGCACTATGGCTCGTATCAGCGCAGACTCACTTGTTGGAAACCAGTCACAAGGAATCTACAACGCTCATTATGGATCAACCGCCAATGTTCGTTTCGGCACTAGCGATGAAACAAGAGCCTATTCTGGGTCCTTTTTTGCCAAAGGCATAACGCTGGGCAAGGTTGAACAGGTATCAACAAGGATTGTATCAGGAATCGTTCTCAAGGAATGTCTTGAAATGATCAGGGCATCGCTGTGAATGACCGCGGTCAAATCCAGAGTATTTCCGAGTCCATCTGGCGCATTCCATGCGCAAACCGGAATGCAGACGGTGGTCCAATGCCGCACCTGTACTGGATGGCCTTGTTCCACCTTCTGCAAGGCAGTCGCGGCGTTTGCAGTATCGACACCGGAGAGCTGTTCGCCGAGCCTCATCCCAAACCCGTAGTGGAATTCCTCAAATGTGTGCAAGCCTTTGTTTGGAATCGCAGAGTTTGCCGGTCATCTGGCCAAGCCGGACTGGGAAAATAATTGGTCGACCTGGTCCCCCGAAACAGCCGCGTAGACGACCGAACCTGCATCTTTTATATGGCTGCAGCGTACCACTCATACTTAGACCACACCACCAGGACGGTTCGAAGGGGCTCTGGAAGCTCATTGGTGAGACTTACCTGGGGCGATGGAAGGCCAGACTGTAAGTGGCTCACCTGCCGACTTGTTAAGTGCATTGGAGCAAATGTTTAAATTGCGATAGAAAGCTGATTGCTTGTTCATAGTAACAGTGTCTCTCTTGTCATAAATTGGACCGTTATGATACACATCTTATCATACATGTAGGTTCGCGAGTAAGGCCAACTAGAATGCTTACCAATCAGACTTTCTTGAATCCATAGCCAACAGTCAACTAGGACTAACTGGTGCGAGCTCTAATCAGTAGTTAACGCCTAAACAAAACTATAATTCGGTAGTTGAGATCCTCTCATTAACACATCCGGTCCAGGGTCTAGACCATATGAGTGCGCACGCACCAGTGGAGCGCCTCCCGGGCCATCCGCCCACATCCCCTCAAGCCTTTGATCCCCCCTGACCCGAGGGGGCCGAGCGCCATCACCACCGCCTCCAGCCCTGGAGCCACTATTTCTGGAGCTGACTCGTCAGTGTAGGCCCGCCGATTGGCTGTAGTTACCCCCCGCAGATCTCGTTCCAGAAGCCAGTTCGGGGAATCCAGACCGGCGCACGTGTCGGGCTGGTTGATGACAGGGAATGGGGTCCATGAGCAGAGCGAAGCGATCGGTTACGATTCGGGTTTCGGTGCTCTCTCCCTACCCCAGTCGTTCCAGCACTTTGGAAATGGCAGCTTACCTTACCCTACCTTTGCGGAAACTAACGATTGTGAGCGCAACCCACCTTTATCTTTTTCTCCTGCTCCATCAGTCGACGTCAGATCATCGGGAACATGCTTTGTAGTTGCATCCGCTTCTAGATTGATCTGAGGCTCTGCCGGAGTAAAGTTTGAGGACGCATTGTTGCTGGATGCGACACGAGTCCAGCGTCGCAGCGGACGCTTCCGCTCCCCAAACAGACACACAGTTCCGGCCATGGCGACGCCGGGCGAGGGATTTGCGACTGGGGGTGGCCCCGCGAAGGTGACCGCCGCCTGCAGCGGCAGTGACATCGCAACAGACCTGGGGGAGGGCTCAAGTGCCCCGACAGCGGGTGCGGCAGCGGTTGTGGAAGCAGAAGCAAAAGTGGATGTGACAGAATCCATGGAGCCGCGGCCGCACCATATTGAAGTGGGCGCAGTTCCTCGTGTCGCTGAACCAGAGGAATTCACTGCGACGCAGCACACATACGAGCATGGTACACAGTCTGGCGAGGCGTCGTCTGAGGGATTGCACCCGGACGAGGACTCTAGCTCATACGGGACGCCGAGCTCGTTCTCGGTCAGGCTGAGTGTGCGGAGCCCTGGAACCTAGGCGCACAGGAGAATGAAAGCTGAATGATTGCGCAGGTTGATACAGATGACGATGCAGACTCAGCGATAGGCAGCATAACACAGTGAGTCTTGGATGAAACGAATATGCCGAATGGAGTGCTTATCCGTGGCTCCCTTCAGGAATTCAAGTATGTCTGCGACATCTAGCATTTACCAATTCGTTGAGGAATTCGGTAGGACCTTTCACCGATATAAAGAGGGAAGTGAGTAACTTACGAATCCTTTGTATATGGTCCCGTAATTCCTTATTGATATTAACTGGACGTATAGAATACTTCCTCCCTAACGATGAGGTGGGTGTTTCGCTCATACCGATCATGGCTAGTGACTGATCCGCTCTCTTCTAGCAAGAGATTAATAGACTGGACCTACAACACCGAATAGCCCTGCAGGTGCTAGATTGGAAGCTCTTCCTGGCACCTATCGACAGACCAAACCGAGTCCTTGATCTGGGAACGGGGACGGGCATCTGGGCAATAGAATTCGCAGATCAAAACCCCGAGTGCGACATCCTCGGTACTGATCTCTCACCCATCCAGCCTGAATATGTGCCCGCGAACTGCCGTTTCGAAATTGACGACGCCGAGGATGAGTGGATATATAGTAACAAATTCGACTATATCCACGGGCGCTATATGTGTGCCTTCCTGTCCGATTTCCCGAAGCTGTGGCGGAACATCTATGACAACCTGCAGCCGGGAGGCTGGGTCGAATTCATGGAGACGCTGATCTACTTTCAGAGCCAGGATGGCTCGTTAGAAGGAACAGCACTGCAGCGATGGAACAAGCTAATTATCGAGGGTGCGTTATTTCTTCCTGACTTGACACAAGGGAAATTAATACGCTAAGTCCGTTCTCCTAGGGGTAAAGAATCTCGGCCGAAATGTCCTCTCCTGCATGAAGTATAAGAAATGGATGCTAGAGACGGGCTTCGTCAACGTCGAAGAGCGAAAGTTCGTCGTACCCGCCAACCCGTGGGCAAAGGGCCGCAAAAACAAGGAGCTCGGCGCCCTGCAGATGGTAAACAACCTCAACGGCGTTTACGGGCTGACCATGTCGGTGCTCACCAAAGGCATGGGTTGGGCCACGGAAGAGGTCGAGGTTCTCCTTGCCGACGTAAGGAAGGATATGAGTGACAAGGATATCCATGCTTATATTACCATGTGAGTGTCTCTCCTTCTTTCCGTCTTGCGGATGTAACTTCGTGGGACTCAAGAACTGACGATTCGTAGCATGGTCGTCTATGGTCAGAAACCATATTGACCTTGAGATGTGATCATGCGATCACTGATCAGACGTGCTTCGGGGTTCGACATAGATTATAGGGTCGACCTAGTGACATAGTAGATAACAGCTAGGAGACACACACGTTTAACCAGCATTGGGAGGCAGCGATTTGCATTAATTGATAGATGGACCCCGGCTCAAGAAGAGTCGGTCTTTGTCCTGTCATGATACCACCAGCGCGTCTCGCGCTCACAGAGCTTACGAATGATCTACGTCAAGTCGTGATTAATAAACATCATCATAATTGTCCATCAATGGGAAGACGACGCTGTGAAAACCCGCGAGGGAGAGACTTTAACAACTTTCAGGTTTCATTGCTGTATTGCTATCTTCCAAAATGACAGGTAGGCTAGCTCGTTATCAAAGTTTCTTGCTCTGGCTGGTCTCGGCATGAACCAGTGGTAGCATAACACTGTATCCGATGACTTGAACAACTTGGGATGACGCTCCGTCCGGTTACCGACTCTTGAGCATCGTCGAACCTGTCCCATCGTGCTCCCCGATTCCCCCACGCTCTCCGAAAGAAACCACCGGCCAGTGTATCTCTCTGCATCTCTAGCACCATATCTTTGCCCAAGGGTGGTTTGACGTTCTATGGACAGTCTTCTTCAGCCGATCGTTGGAGGTAATTTTTGGTCTCCAGCACCCCTAATCTTGAACGCGTGACGGGCTCAATGTCTCCTTTCCTTTGCCCTTTCTATTCTTTTGGGTCTTCTCGTTCACCCCACTCGCTTCGTCAATTTGATCCTTGCTGCCACCATAATACCCACCACTTGCGACCCTTAGGAAACTAGAACTCTTTTCCTTGTAGAAGTTCACAATGTTCTTAACCTGGCCCGGTCTATTCGGCCTTGGCGCTACCAAATCACCAGATGATAATCTCGCTTCGCGCACCATGAAACCGCTGTCTGTTTGTTTGCCCCATTTGCTCTCCTTCGTTTTCGCGCTCTCTGCTGCATTAGAAGCTGCGCGTTCGGCGGATTTATATCCCTCTTGTTTCCGCTGAGCGATTCTCCTCTTGCGCTCCTCTCTCTTGCGCTGCTTCTCCAGCTTCTTTTCCTGCTTGCGTCTCTCACGATTCTGCTGCGCGCCTCGCTTACGGATTTCGTCAGGGGGTGGAAGCGACACTGGGTGACTCGCGCCGCTTTCGTGGCTGGTAGCACGCGTGAATTCATTGCTTTTGCCTTCTCGTTTGCTACTTCTTGCTCCATCACCTGCATTGGAGAAAACGTCGACGTCAGGAACATGAGGAATAGACTGGTTTGCACCATCTAAGCTGAATATATGATTGTACGTTCCACTACTGGAGAAGCGGTGCATAAAGGGGACACTTTTGCGAGCAGGAAGCAAAGGGAAAATAGTGTGGTAGGGCGGTGTGCGGCCGTAGTCCATGCTGGTGGACGACTCTTGGTATGAAGAATGATAGTGCTCTTGACTGTGACTGCCATCAAATGACTGTGTAAGTGACTGAGAAATACGCCGCCATACATTCCGTACAGCGCGTCGATTTTCTGTTGCATTTGGCGCTACTGAAATAGGTAGGTCCTTCTTCGAAACTAGGGAGGCTGCCAATGGTACAGTTTTGAGCCCGGTATCATCTGATTGGGAACGACAGTGGAGATGCTCGAAGTGGTTGATGCGATCCTTGATAGGAGATTCGTGAGCAGCAGGCGGAGGTGTGTCCGCCACAAGTTGTTCCAGTTCCTTTCGTGTGTGAGAGGATGGCAATGATTCTAACTGGCCCTGACCATCCACGAAAGTGCAAGTGAAATCATTGACACTGATCTCGGTTGTAAGCGCGGGCGGAGTAGCAGTCTTTTGTGAACTGGGCGTTGATACAAGCGACATTGACGGCGCAGAGAGTTCGTCCTGCTGGGAGCTTGAGCGTTTAGTCTCGATATCCGGAAGTGTATGTCGTTGACGACGAGTGAACGAGATGAACGACCGCGGAGAGGATCGGTCGAAGAGCCTACGAAGGTCCGCGACCTTGCTGTTTCGGTGGACCGGCTCAGTATGATTTTTCGGTGAGACACAAACCTCGCTTGGGAACGACAGGTCTGTTTGAGTACCGAAGTTTTTGCTGCGACGACTTGATGCCAAAGTATCAACGCTTGCCAGGTGCGGCTTTTCGCGGGGCCGCCCAGGGGAAGATTCTTCGCTCTCGCTTCCTGCTCCAGATCCACACAATAGTAGGGGACGGATCGGGTTTGAGTGTGGAAATCCCTTCCACTCCTTCTCCAAATCCCCACGAGTAGGCACATGACCTCCACTGTTCCATGTAGCAGCCAAGGGATCGTTAGGCTTGGATTCTGGAGAAATGGGCGCGTCAAACGTCCTGGACTTCATCATCAAGGCAACTCGCGATCGCGAGCTGTTGCTCCTTGATAAAAAGGTCGGCGTTCGTCGGACTGGATTAGGCTCTGGGCCCTTGTGTGGTAGGTGCTCCGATTTGGAGGAATGTAGGTTGTTCCCGACCGTCTTCGAAGCGCCCGCGAAATCTGCTGCAACGTTGGAAATTGCACTCGCCCATGAAAAGGAAGGTTTAACTAATTCATCTTCCGGTCTAGCGTCTTCCATACGACTAGTATTCCCACGAACCAACTGGCTTCTGGAAGCAAATATGCTCTCTGTGGGCATCCGTGGTGCCACTGTATGGTTGTCTGACCCTGGTTGTCCAGGAACTTGCTCGAACGATCTTCGCATGCCAGCGACACTCGCCGCGTACCGCTCTGTCGGTTTGCGAAAGACATTCTGTTCTTTGATGTTATAAGACTGATCAGCTTCTGACAGTAGTGGGTGGGATTTCTGTGGCGTGGAGTACAATGAGCGTGATCCACTGATATTTGTCAGAGCATAGTTCGTCTTCTCGACAGAAGGTATAGTCTTCAGCGACTGTGATATTGGCAGTCGTTTGGGAGAATTGCTCGAGGCTTGCCGACTTGGCGAATGCATTTGAAAGGCATTCGGGTCTAGAATGGATTTAGGAGACTTGAAAGGTGAATCTGCGAAACATTAATGTTGGACATCGCCGAAATTCGGTCTCCCAGACTAACTTACATCCGCCATCGTCGAGCATTTCCTTCTTGCCCAAGGCAAACTTTGGATCCTATCCAATTCTTTTGACAATGGGAGAAGCTGTTTCACCAGAAGGCAGAGCAGCAGGTGGAGTAGTGTCTGCTTGAACTGTCAACGTGAGTGGTGATTGTCTACCACTTGATGTCTGTGGAGTCTCTTTGGCCACGGTGGTTTCCATACAAGTGCTCATAGGTGGGTGTGATACCCAAGCTGTTGGTTCAGAGGGTTTCACTCGTCTGGGTGATTGATTGACTGATTCAACAGAAGCACTAGACTTCCCGACAGATGATAATAGTTGTTGCAGTGATTCCCGCGACTTTGTCCTTCGAGCTGGCGCAGGCTTAGCAATTACATTGACTCCAATCTCTTGCTTGCTCTTGGAAAGCCTAGGAATCCGCGAGACTACAGTACCTGCGTTGTTGACTGCGTCTAGTGTTTCGAATTTGGAGACCAGAGAGCCAAGTTTTGAGGATTGACTGTGAGATCGAGTGGGTGGTCCTCCCACCACCCATTGTGCTGGAGAATCATGCTCGTGTGCCCCAGCATTGTTATGGTGCGTGTCTGCTGATGACCGAGGAAATGCAGTTTTGTCGTGTAAGGTAGCGCCAAGACCAGACTTGGACTTAGTACGAGGAAGTCGAAGTGGTTGAGGGCGCAGGTCCGGGGTCGGACTGTCGAACCGGACGGGAGAGCTCGGAACGGAGCTTGGTGCTGTTGTTGTCGAAGCCATGGAACCCAATCATATATAGGATGCTGCGGAGTCCAAGAAGCCAAGAGAGATCATCCGGAACAAAAAGAAGATTGACGCTGAGCAATTTAATTCATGGTGTTGATCCAGAAAGCCAGTAGAAATGGGCTCCAACTTGGTGATGAATAGGTGGTAAAGGTCTGGCGGAGAAGTCAATGGCTCCTTACCCCTGTGGATGACCACAGCTCAGTCTAACATGATTGCGTCAACCTGCGCCTTCTCATCTCGAAGAAGTCAAGTCCACGTTATAGAAAGCTAAGTTAACGAGTTCAAGGTCACATATGACATCTGAAACAAGAAATCTGAAGGAAGCTACGGTTATTGGAAGGCACTCCCGCAGGTGTCTTGTGTATGAAGACTTGTGGCTTCATTGCGAGATTCCTGTTACCACCATTGAATTCTTGGACACATGGCTGTTTCTTTGAGTACAGGCGAACAACCGTATTGGTATTCCCTAGTATGCCGTGCAATGAATCAAATATACTATAATCATAGCTTATACACAGCGAGGCGCTGAAATGGTGGTAACTTTGCATTGAGGGTCCTTTCTGGAGAGATCTGCCTAGAGCTGACTGCCTCGCGCAAAAGACCCCGGGTTCGAGTACTTCAATATGGTATTAGGTGCCATTGACTGGTTTTCTATCGTCGAACAGTCCGCCCTGACACTTCATGCAATACTGACCAGGTAGTCATCATGGGAGATGGCTTGTGTTCTGTATGCATGGCGCACCAAACTTGGCGCAATGACTATGGAAATCAAGCGGCCAAGCCCATGCCACGTCCAATCTTCTTAGCCAACGCCTTCTTAAGGTACCACTCTCTAGCCAAGCTTCGTGTAGTCTTTGCGAACACAGCTGGCGCTATCCTGCCCCTTTCAACAGCACGTCCAAGGATAAAGATGGCGTCCCCTAGCGCGCGCTCCTCAGCAACTACGTCATATAACTGGTTGGCCACCACCGTAGGTGCCACGAGAAGCTCATCAATACCTGGCGGCGCTTGTCTTCTGCTGTTAGCTATCACAGCATCAGCTTCCTTCAGTGACGACTGTAAGTCGGACGTGTTTGAGCTTAGGACAGCTGACAAAGACCCTAGCGAGTTCGTGTCGGATTGAATGTTTTGAACCGCACCAAGCATGGCATTCCTCTGAGCGTTCAGGCCTACCAAGGAGGAATCATTCTGCTGCCGTGCGCGCATTCGGTGCTGATACAGTGTTGCAGCAAGCTGATGCAGCAGCGCATCTTTCTCCGGATTAGGAGGAATGGGGGGCGGCGGTAAATTGGAAGGTGAAGGAAGTGCCAACGTCAACGGTTCATCCATAATATCAGGTGGTGGAGGAGGTTTGGCCTGCGGTAGTATCGGAACCTGCTGAAACTGTGGCTGGTGTGGAGGAGGTGGCGGCTGTTGTTGCTGCTGCCAGTTCACAGGCGGGCCACCGTAGGATGTCCTGGAGTCATGGTATGATGTCGCTGGCGAGACGACCGCCGAGGAATGATGGTCTTGTGGTGGGTAACCAACTTGGCTATTACTGCCCTGCGCGAACCCGGTCTGCTGCGGCTGTGGTTGATGTTGATGTTGGTACTGGGGCACTGGCGGCGACTGTCTATATTCCTGGGCAAGTGGTCGCGGTGCTTGTTGTGGCCCAGAAGCCTGGGGAGGGAGAGGGGGAGCACTGTCATATCTTGATGGCCGATGGGACTGCTGCTGTTGTGTGCCATATTGGCTCTGTGGTCTTTGTATACCGGGAGGAAGCGGTGGTAGTGGAGGCCCGTTGTTGGCGTTGATGGCCTGGCCTGGTACAACCTGCGGAGCGTCGCTTCCCTTCGGGGGAGGTGGAGGTGGTCGACCTTCGAGGGAATGAGGAGACTGCGTCTGAGAGGTCGTTCCCGAGATCTCGTGAGGAAGTGGAGGGATTGGAGGAGGAGTCGGAGTGGGTGTTGCTTGTTGCTGCGGTGTCGGTCTTGGCTGTTGTCGCGCTATGACGGGAGGTTCTTTGGCAAAGATGTCGCGCAATATCGCAAGAAAGTCAAGCAATGAGGACTTCTGTTCGATGTTCAGTATGGCACTCGCAGGTCGCGATTCTCATAGCTAGTGACCAAGAGCTGTACTCACATCCCAGAACTCGACCCATCCTGCCAAGTACGGATGATATATGCGACCCTGAGGATCAACATGCTGTCCCGGCCTGATCATCATGGATTCAGTCGGTGTTACGTATCCGAGAGGGGCCTCTCTTGGGTATGCGTGAGGAATCCATATTGATATTGGGAACCGGTATGTCTGTCCTCTAAACAAGACAGGTATCGTGCCCGACAGATGTACTAGAAGTGCCGAGGCGCCATTATCGTAGGTATGGACGTCGGTCCGTGGGGACAGGGTCGGATACTGCGAAAGTGCTTGTGCCACATCATTGTATGTTCTTTGGACATCGTGGTATTCCTGTCAGGTCGTATTAGCCTCTGCCCGGATTCAATGTCATGTCGTTTGAGGATATTGCGATCGTACACTTGTCAGGACGCTGTATAGCCAATTGAGGACATGCTGCTGGACAACCATTTTCGTGGTTTCCAAGCTATCCGCGCATTAGTCACCTCATATTATGGACAAACAGGTGCGATTTCGAATCCTTGCAATGGGAGCACATTCGAGTGTGCTCGTGAATGACGGAGAGCGTCAATCATCGAATGGAAGCTGGAGCCTCGTGGCGACGATGCATGTGCCCGCCAAGGCTGCGGTCCAGCGGTCCACTGGGTTCTAACTAGCCACTAAAGAGGGGCCAATTGGAGCCTGTCGCAGCGGGATAGTGGAAGATTTAGCCCCCGAATTCCCGATAACCTGGGACCTTGACCTCAGAAACGAGGGATGCGCCACTCAAATTCCATCATCGATGGCGGCACTCTTTGACCCCTCGATCCCAGAACAATTTCGAGCCAAAAGCCGACGGATGCCGTCCGGTTCAGTGTTCTCTGGGCCTGGAACCAATTATCATGGATATCCCGCCCCCCTTGGCAACCTCCTGTAGTCCTACCGTATTTATTCTTGCACTTTCTCATTCCTCAGCATCGCCAGCTCGCGCCACCCTTTCAACCGTCTCACGTGCAGCCAATGTGCTGCTGCAGGCATGTCCCATCATGCGGCTCTTGCTTGGGGGCTTTAACTAGGCGATTGTCAAAGACAGCCATGGTAGCATGACCCTGTACGACAGGAGCCGACATCGGTGAACCTCGTTTACTGCCTTTGGTGGTCATGAAATCTCTTCGTTAACCTCGGCCAAGGTATAGCAGTAGAGACATGCATTCCACTTGAGTACCATTTCCTCTCTATAATGCAAGAAAGATGCAGTGGCTATCGCGCAATGCGCCGTGTCCAATGAGGGCCTTGGTCCTTGGCTTCTTTAGCCCGTCCCATCCCGAGGTCCCTGCATACATCATGTACTCATCGATCGATACTTGCATCCACAAACCGGCGTGCCCACTGAAACGAGACTCTTATGGAAGGTTGGTCCAATTACTAAGGTAAAGTAGCCAACTCGTAGTCGACTATTGCCGTGCCCTCCGGTCTTTGTCACTCGCCCATAAAAGCCTCTCACACCTCGTTCGCTTGCCCACTTCCTTTCCCATCGTCAACCTTGCAATAGTATTCCCTATTGGACTCACATGCCCACGACACAACAGAGATTTCGCACGGCTGAGGAGTATCACAGAACAGAATCTGTATACTCCTTGCGTCAGGACTTCATTACTTGAACTCTTACCAATTACTCGCTGCTCGCCAGCAAAATTGTCACCAACAATCACCTTGACTACTGTCGATCAACAGCCCGTCTGAGGTATGACCGTCGCACACATCACAGACACTACAGACGCAGTTATGATCCCCCCCATCCCTGTTCTTGCCGATTATGGAATCTCGCCAAACCATGGCTTCCTGCCGGATGTCCTACCCTTGACGAGGCTCCCAGATCCATACTACAACAAGTGGGAGGCTATCGCCACCAATCTTCAGAGTCTGATTCTGAGCAAGCGTCTCCGAGGAGTCATTGATCGTCTTCCTGTGCTCTCGACCATCGGTCTGGAACATGATGCAGAATGGCGCAGAGCCTACATGCTTCTCACCTTTTTCGCTCACGGCTACATCTGGGGAGGTGACAGTCCTCAGGAGCGTGTGCCACCATGTATCTCGGCTCCCTTGCTGAAGATATGTGAGCACCTCGAGGTTCCTCCCGTGTCCACCTATGCGGCTTCTGTTCTTTGGAACTTCAAGCCACTCTTCGTGGATGAGGGTATCGACGACCTCGACAATCTCGCGACCCTGACCACGTTTACCGGCTCTCTGGACGAGTCTTGGTTCTACCTCGTCTCCGTCGCCATTGAAGCTCGAGGTGGTCCCATCATCCCGCTCATGCTTGCGGCCGTCGCTGCTGCCCGCGAAGGCGATGCGGCAACCGTGACACGTTGTCTGCAGGGCTTCGCGGAGCGTCTAGATGATCTGGGCGAATTGCTTCATCGAATGCACGATATGTGCGACCCTAGTTTCTTCTATCGTCGCATTCGCACTTTCCTCGCCGGTAGCAAGAACATGGCTGAAGCCGGACTTCCCAATGGTGTCATTTGGGACGATGGCACTGGCAAGTCCGACTATGTTCAGTACTCCGGCCCGAGCAATGCGCAGAGCTCTCTCATTCAGTTCTTCGACATCATATTGGGTATCGAGCATCGCCCCACCGGCGAAAAGGCTGATGCCTCCGAGTCGGAGCGTGAGGGACGCATGCGCGCGCCCACTCACAACTTCATCCAGGATATGCGCCGCTATATGCCCGGTCCTCACGCCCGCTTCCTAAACGACGTCGCTGCTGTCTCCAACATCCGCGAATTTGTCGAGACTCGTGCCAAGACCAATCGCCCTCTGGCTCTAGCTTATGACGCTTGTTTGGCCATGCTGCGCTCCTTCCGCGACATCCATATCGCCATCGTCACTCGCTACATTATTCTGCCATCGCGTGAGAACCGAGCCCGCAGCCGCAGCCGCAGCCCCGAGGCTGTACGCAACCGCCAGAATCTCGCCACTGCATCTAAGAATGCCGCCCATAAGAAGGTCAAGGGGACTGGAGGTACGGCCCTGATCCCGTTCCTGAAACAGGCGCGCGACGAAACAGGCGAGCCGGCCATTGAGAGATGGTCACAGCGCTTCATGAGCCGTGCCACTCGCTCGACTGGTCAAAATGATTTCTTCCTCGGTAAGGCTGAGGAAGAAGAGATCATTGATGAGCCAGTTGTTGAGCATGGGCTGGCTGGTACTTGGACTATCGATGATGATGTTGGTGGAATTTGTCATTACTAGTTCGGATGCTTTTGGTGCTTAACTGAGTGAGAGATCTTGGATTACTTAGCATTTGATAGTCAATGACATTTGAGATGGCATCATTAATTTCGTCAGAAAGCGTTATTGAGGCTGGCATGGGTGCTTGTGATACACAAATTCATCATTGATTGAGCAAACACATCTTGTGTCACGTTCTTGATTGGATTTTGGCTGTACTTCCACTGTTCGTGATTCATTAAACGACTAAACGTTTTTGGCGCTGTGAATCCCTCTCGCCCTCTTCCTCGCACAATGTTTGATGCTCATCTAGATGAGTCAAATTCTCCTACACATACGCATCTTCACCTCTACAAAGTGCAATCTTGAAACCGACTCGTACTCCAGCATTTGTCCAAGTCCTCTGGCTTGACTCGCTTAATCTCCGCAACGTCCATCCTCGTTGGAGCCGTACGCCCAGGTACGTCCTCCTTACTTTCTAGGCCGTTATTGTCATAGCTCAGTTCGGATTAATGACCTGCTTCCACCCCCTCAGCAGGTGGTGCACTTTTATTGCCGCCGGACTACGCATATCGCCATGGATCACGACGGCGCCATCGTGTTGGCATTTGTGGTGACAGTTTTGGCTGCCATTTTCGTTACGATTGTGATATGGAAAGCGGGAGTGCGCTGTGCTGGCTGGTGGTATAACTGTTGTGAATATGAGGATACTGACTCGGAAAGATCTACCAGTGCTAGGGCATGATGATGAAGTCTCGAATGGGGGATTGAGGAGAAAGATAGATGATCTTCGTGGAGTCAAGGATCAACGAAAATCGTTGACGACGATGTGGATATTTGAGGGGGGTATTTAACGATTCCAATTTTAACTAAAGCTTCATGAATATGTAATTTGATGGTCATTCGCATGGATGACTGACCATATATTGATGGGACATTGCCACTCGAAACATGTTACCTTTGTCTGGTAGCAAACGATGCGCTTTCACCTAGAATTTAAACCGGGGAAATGTGTTAGGTTGCTAAGCCGCTTTCTTTCAGTAGGAGAGAAGTATGACTTGAACCTAGGCAAGTCAACATCAAATTCCCCGAAGGATATGATGATGCTGATAGATGTTTGCGCACTGCAAACAATTCTTTTCTTTTCCACCTACATAAGAACATTGAGTCCGCCTTCCACCTCCTCTTCCCATTAGTTTTCCTAGCGTGAAACTGAGCAAACTCCATACACCTCTTTGGAAACAATCAGATTATCTGCGGCTTATCATCGACCATCAATCGTGACTCATGCCATGGCGGACTTTCACCTTCAGGATTTCACTATTTCTCCTCACTGGCGTCAGAGGGCAGCAGTAAATTCCTACACCCTCAGGAACCAGCTACCAACTTTGTCAAACACGCTTCTTCAAATCGACACCTGCTGCAATGTCTGTACCTTTCTCGGGCTCCTTAGCACCCATGTCCAGTTCTACCATAAGGGCACCATCGCCTTCGTCGGCACCGACTCCGTTTCTACCACATTCAGCAACGACGTCCACCATGAGCCGGCACAGTGTGATTGTGAACACTGCTGTCGATGCCATAACCACAGGCACCGGCTCGCAGCCCATCAGTGCTTCTGCGCACCAAAAGAATATAGCCGATGCTGCCACACGTACAGACACTAGCGACACCCTCATAGAAGTGAAGACTCCATACTTTGAGAAGGCACAGTCCGAACTCGAACCTAACCCGTACGGCCGAGTGGACCCGAAGAGTGGTCTAAATGACTGCGAGATTGCCGGACTTGTTATCGGGTGTATTCTGGTGTTTCTCATTCTGGTATATTTAGGACTGAAATATATGGTCTTACGAAATGCGAAGGAGCAGATCGACTGGGAGAGGGGCGTGAGAGACCTGAGGGACTGGCTGGATTCGGATCGCGATATGGTTAGAGACTGGCGGCACGATTTGAGGAGAGATTGGCGAGATCATCGACATAGGGTAGACTAAGTATTTCAGTTGTTGGAAAGAATTCTGATATTGTTGTCGAATGCTACTAGGGCGAAGATGCCTTCTTTAGAACGATGAGCAGAGAGGGGAATACATGCATGCTTGGTAGAAATATTGTTCTTCGCTTAGGGTTTCGTCTTTTGGCCGTATTTCATCACTATATATATGTACATAATAAACAGAAGACACAATATCTCGTAAGATGCTAAATGTACTAGTAGAGTTTTCACTTCGACCTATGACTACTAAATGCTGTTTTTACGAAATGTTCAAGAAGCTCACATTATCAAAATAGTTGAGCAGATTGTCCGTGGCGTCCCACGTTCCCGTATAAGCCGCCGAGATTGTGAATTGGCACGTTGCCGTTGTGTCTGCAGCTGCGGCACCACAAAGGTTCTCAGCAAAGTCTGCATTCAAGTCCAACATTCCGGTTGACTGGAGGAACTCCGAAGTGATATCAGCATTTTCAGCAAGAAGCACCAAACCACCACTCCCAGGAGTTGCACCGGCAGGCTCGACAGTTAGCATGAAAGCACTGCTTCCCGATTTGGAAGGGCTTGGAATGTTGCCTAGGAATGTCCAGATAGAGAGAAAATAGGTGGCACCGATGGTGACACTAATTGTCTGGGAATACGTGGTTGGCGCTCTCCAGTATTCGCATCGCGTGCCGTCCTGGCAGGTAACACTGCTGCTTCCACTAGTGTAGAGCTGGCATTGCCGGCCAGCACAGCCAGTTGAAGTCCAGCTGGTGGCTTTCAGAGGGAAGCCGTTGACATCAGTCGTTTCTGTAATGGAAGTGGATTCGAACGATGGGTTTGTAAGTGCATTGGTACCAGCGGTTGGGGTTGCGGTAGCGGCATAAGTTTGGGTCACAGTGTATGTACTGGTCGCAGATGTTGTCGTCGAAGCCGGAGGCGTGATCTTGCACGTATTCGTCAAGTATGAGAGGGTACCACCCGAGGGCGGTGCCAGCTGCTGGACGCGGATCTCATCTACGTACCACAGGAAATCCCCGATGGTACCAGAAGCTGTTTTCCCCTGTAGGAACATGCGGAAGTCCAGGGATCCATCTGAACGTACATCGGTCGCGAACCTGGCATACTGACAGTCCAGCTTCGAAACTGTAAATGTCTGCTGGGCCCAGTCGGCACCTGATTCCACTGTAGCGCTCCCCAGTGTTGGAACAAATGAGCTGGTAACATCTGGATTGGCACTACTTCCCAATAGAAGAGCTTGAGTCATTTGGTTTCCAGTCGAGCTTGATGTTGCTCCGTCGAAGGTTGAGACAACTTTCCAATACAATGTGAAAGCATATGAGCCACCCGCGGCCAGATTGACTCCATCCTGGTAGAGCAGGCCGCCATTTTTTCCCGAGAAAGCCCAGATACCGTCAGCAGCATCGTAGTTCTCGAACTGACAGTCCGCAGAATCCCCACTACCACAAGACTGGATTGTCCACCCCTCTGCGGCAGCTGCGACTTGGGCGGTGGATTGACGTTTCGCTCGCCGCCGTTGACTGTCGCCGGTCCCAGTAGAAGCTGAGTCAGAATCCTCGAAGGAAGGATTTTGAACAGAGACTGCTGTTCCAGTACTGAAGGAAGAAATTCCTCCAGTGTAAGTGTGCGTTGGCATCTCGACACCTGGTGTAGGAACGGGGTAATCTGTGCTGGTGGAAGCTGAATCCGACGTCGTACTGCTTATAGTGGTAGAGCTCGATCCGGGAACTGCTGAAGAGGAGGTATCACTCGTCGTGGTAGAGACTGTCGAGGATGTCTCGGAGGGGCCTATTGTCACCGTCGACGATGAGCTTTCGACAGCGCTGGACGAGTCGCTCAGTAGGCTGCTTGAAGTTGAGGCATCGTTTCCTGTTGATGAGCTGACGTCTGAGGACGAAGCGCCATATGTTGTTGACGAACTGACGCTTGAAGACGAAGTGCCGGACCCAATCGGTGAGCTACCACTTGTAGATGCAGTGTTATATCCCTGTGACGTGCCTGCTCTTGAAGTCGAAAACGTAGCACTCGTTGAGCTCGACAGAACGGCTTTGCAAGGCTTTCTCGATCTCGAAGTTGGGATTGAGTCTGGTTGCGGCGCGCCAATAGACGCGCTCACCAGAGATAGAAGTGTCAAAGTTGCCTTGAGCTGCATCTTGTGTAGACGACCGATTTGTCAACGCCTACGGAGCAGCTGCGAGAGATCAGAGGTCCAGAACCGCTTGTCTCTCGGTCCGTAGGGCGGACCATCTCCTTTAATACGGCCCATGACAAACGAGCCCCTAGAATGGATCCTGCAACTCATTCCTATGATCTCCGGGGAAAGCTCATCCTATTTAGTTACTTCACATCTAGTGCGGCTCGCCGTCGCAGGAAAACACGTCTAGAAGTTGTTGGATCCAGACGCTCCATGGGTTGTTCAGCTGCCAGAAGTCAGTGTGGCGTCTAATAGTCGCTGGTTAGTCTCGACTAGATCGGGCCCAACGCAGGCCCAGAAATTACATATAGCCTACACGCGCTAAAAGAGCCTCTAAAATAGCAGCGAAGGGGCAAACCTGAAGCACTCAAACGCCAATGTTTATTTCTCATTGCTGTCGTTGGACTGGCTGGGACACCTGTTACTCCAGTAATGGTCACCCAGGTCGACGAGCTTGCTATTGTAAACGTTCTGGTCCCGTTCAGGGTCAAGTTATTGCGCCTTCTAAAAGATAAATTTCTCCAAGCATAAGAGGGAGCCTTGGTCTGAGATAGTCTTTCTTTGTTTATTATAGTATATTGCACAATGTGAATGAGTTCTAGATCATGTTGTCAGCCTGAATTGGCGATTGGATCCTGCATTGTTATTCGTGGCAACTCTTCCTTTCTGTTCGCTAATGCCCTAACTCTTGAGCCGAGGCAAGGACAAAATACGAGGAGTGTGTAATATTATGCTTGCGGAACGTTGTTCTCTTACTTCCATTTTTCTCAAAGTGGCGGTGCTTTACCATCGCTTGAGTGTCATGTCACTGTAACGAGAAATTCAATAATGGATCAGCACCAAATTGAATAACTTGTCAAGTTAAGAGCTGACGTCCTTCGAGAAGGGAAGTTTCAACATTGAAACGATGCTACTCCATAGAACTCGTATCGATAAATTGGCGATGCCTGTCTGCAGATTCTCAAGGGGTAAAGCAACTTTGCTAGAGTTTATATATGCGTGTTATATATGCGTCTAGGATAATATTCGGTATAATAATTGGAAAAAATAGAATTTAATAAAGATCTTCGAGGCTCTTGCGAAGAATGTATTACGTACATCAAATCAACTGAACGGCGTGGTAGTAATTGTGCTTATACTCGTGCCACCAGCATTATCGAGACCACCAAGTTGGGCATTCAGTTTAGACCTCACCGAGCTACCCACAATGGCTGATGAGAGTTTAACGCCTATGTCTCCAGCAAGTATCATAGCCACGTTGGAAATGCATAGAGTCAAGGTTGGTCTGTATGTGCTGTTAGCGGTTGAGGATATGCAACATCCAGTTCTCCACCTGCACCTGACACCAATAAAGGTAGGTAACAAGCTATGACCACTCCCAAAAACTTCAGTAGATTCATGAATTATAGGAACAGTGCAAAAAATCGGTTGCTCTGAAATTTTACATCATTAGATCAGTCACTCCAAGCAGGACGGCTAGACTCCCAGATCGATTCTAATGCAATACTTCCATATATTCATGTCCATAATGATGTTCAGTTTTAAGGACAGCTTGAATCCACGTATACTCCTAAGGATGTTAGTTAGTCAACTGAAGTATACACTTGCAAATTTTGATTTACTGGAGGGAGATTTAATTGTGAACGATTGTGCTTCAGTGTGAATGCTTAAAGTAAATTATATTTGCGCTAAATGAATTTTGAATAATTTCCTAATACGGAATATAAACCAAGTTGATCGAACATGAAATTTAGTGGGAAGGAAAAAAACAAGTAAAATCGCCACATTTTAATGGTGAATGAATTGTTTTGGGACGATGAGGATGATAGTGATGTTTACCTCAGGACGATGAAATCAACCAATAGAGGGAGGCGCGTGGCAGAATAGAAGGTTGCCTCGGGATAGGCCCACGAAACTATTTCCCCTCAAGATTCGGTATGAATGATAGTGCGATTAAGATAGCTTGAGTAGTGTTGCGAATAGGTATTCGAATCGTACTGGCGTATATGGGGGCCTTTCAGTTGGTAGTCGAGGTATAGGTCGAGTGAAGAACAAGACAGCTAAGGTGACCATCACGCTGTTTAAATCGGAACCAAATGTTCTGAGAAAGTCATCATGAAGCTCAAACTTTTTTAATTAGACGCTTACGATGAGGGCCCGATTCCGTTCGCCAGAGCAATATCGACTAGGCATGCTGCCAAGTATATGGCCGATGGTAACGCAGAATACAGTGACACATATCCATAGGAGAAGTTCGCAAAGTCAATTAAGACCTCTAATTGTTAGCAGAATAATTGATAAATGGGACATAATCCTACAACCAATAATAATAATGATGGCCGGAAGTTCAACTCTAGCGGTACCAATTCCGACAACTCTTGAGAGGCACTTTCCAGAGGCGGTTGCTCGACGAGCGTATACATGTGAGACAAATGTGTCTTTCCTAAACATCATAAACAAATTACTATACGAAAAAATAGACAATATGTTGAGGTTGAAAACGAGTCAGCATTCCTCGGGCCATCAAATATAGATCCGCGCGGCATTTCCATACTAGTATAGAATGATTCCCGACAACATAATTTCTATGAAAACGTATGATAAACTGGCTGCATGCTCATTAAGATACCCCGCCATTCCTAATTTAACTGCTAGTTGGCACGTACCGAGAAAGTGAAGCAGACAGCGCGTGATTAACAGTCGCCTGTGGGCGCACAACGTCACTTCTGGGCCATTTGATTTGCTGAGCAATACATCTGATTTAACGGAAAAATGTTTCGAGGTATCCTTATCTGCTGGTTGATAGTTGCTTCATCTTTCACTATCAGTTGCTTAAATTGATAGAACGCACAATGGAGCAAGCGATGATGTGTGGTAGGAAGAACAAACCGCATAAACCGGAAATTCTTCGCGCTACAGGCGGCTGAGCATATCTCGGGCATGAACCATTGCTTCATTAAATAAGATATTATCTATGTAGTAGTAGTAGTATTGTGTGGATACTCATAATAATAATATAATGCAGAATGCGGCAAGCTTTTTATTTTTCAAGAAAAGGGGGGGGAGAAGATGAAATTGACTTGGGAGACCAGTCAATTTGGGTGACCACATTGTGTGGAGTTGATGAGCCTGAGAGGTTTCGCGCCTGCTTTCCGTTGGTATTGCTACAAGAATTTTTGATGCCTGAACAAGTGGAAGCCGTAGGCATATTGTATTGCTATGTCTCCACGGCACCCTGAACAAAGATGATAATTTTTTTTTTTTTCATTACGTCGATAGTCCAACACACTCTACAGTACACATGGGTCTCGGAGCAAAACGCAAGTTTTGGAAATATTACAGGGATGATAGTATCCTGAGCATAGTTGGGGGTATCAATCAACTGTATTCCTTGACCACCAACTCCTGAATTATGCTTTTTCTTACATGCAGAGTTTACCATATTCCAGTAGACGGGCCGTCCTGTGCTTTTAACGCATCCATGATGCAAAGCATAGCCGCTTGTGGTCTTGCTGGTCGTCAACCAACCTGCCCGCCAGTACTCCCCGTACTTCCCGGTCTTGGGGGTGGTATCGGTAGACTGCCTTCCCGCTCCATCGCAGTGCCGCCAATGATGCTCATGCCTTGATGGACTTGATCGCCGTCCTCTCCCTCGCTATCCTCGCCCTGTTGGCTATCGCCGCTGCCCATACCAGCTAAAGCCTGCTCGGCCACTTTTCGCTCGACCTCTCTCAGTCTCTCTTTCTCGACAGGATCTACCATGTCGTCGTCATCGCTCCAAGCGGTCTCATCATTGTCTCCCACCTCGGGCATAGCCATGCGCTTCCAGAACCGTATTTCCTGCTTCCTGGCCTTGTCCTCGACCCGTCGATCCATCCGCGTCTCGTCCTCGTCGTACTTCTTTCTGAATTCGCGCAGCAATTTGTTGGCGCGGCCCGCGTGTTCTTGCATTTCCCATACCTGTTCTCGCAACTTTGAATTCTCGGAGCGCGCCTCGGCTAATTGGGCACGGTAGGATCGATGCCAGGCGCTGACGTCAGCTATGTGCTTTTGCTTGTAGGAATGGAATTGATTGAGCAGGTTGGCTAGTACGCGGGCATAGGCGGTCACAAGAGCAAAGTTCGCATCGCGACTGTTCTTGGCGCGGTCGAGGGATTCTGACAGAACAGAAATGAGAGTCTCGATGTTGTCTTCCTGTCCTAGGGGAGAGTTAGCAACCATGTCGGTTCATGCCATAATGAAAAAGGCCAATCAAAAAGATCCGCAATGATCGCCGAAACATCGTAGGCGAGATAGAACGTACCGTAGATGTCATCTGCCGCCTCTCCTAGCACCTCGTCGTTGCCCAAGCCTCGTTCGCGCGCCCGATTCCGCACTCTGCCAATGCCACTGACAATATCCTCAGTCTGCCGTCGATTATCTGCCAACTGCCTCGAGAGCTCCTCGACCAGTCCATATATCATGTTCAGCTCGGCCTGGTGACCAGCAGGTGTAGGGCCGATAGCCATGGCAGCGCCCGCATTGACACCACCGCCCTGCATACCGGCGCCGGCCCCGTTCATGCCGTTCATCGGATTGCTCAGGTACAGGAGGTTCTGCAGTTGAATGTGTTGATGCTGTGCCTGGACTGCGCGTGCGGTAGCGGCTGCTTGGGAGTCGGCAGCAGCTTGTTGGCCCGACTCGGACTGCAAATGGTCTGCGAAGCGGGACGTGTACAGCTGTTCTCGCTCCCTGCCTTGGCGGCCCTTGCTAGTGCGGAGACGAAGGACGGGCTGTACGGGTGGTAGCTCCTGCTGCTGCGACGGCTGTGATGGGGTCTCGGGGGCTGGCAGAGTGTCGTTGGAGGATGAGGTTTGCGCGCCAGATTGTGTCTCCAATGCTGCTGCGTGTGATTCAGCCTGCACCTGCACCTGAGCCTGGCCTTGAGCTTGTGGATCAGGGAGGTTCATTGCGTCGTCTGTTGCTTCCGGCCGGCGATTGGCCGCTAATCCACTCAGCCTCCGCCGGAGTTGAGGCCCTGTCAGGACACCGAAGCCCTCTGGCGTCCTAGGGGCTTCTGGGCTTGGACAGTGCACGACAGCAGCACGGCGCCCCTGCGATTTGCTGGTTTGATGTGCTGCTTTCGTCTCTTCGAAGGTGCGCTATAGTCCCCGAAATTGGAATGAACTGGCGGCGCTTTTTGATGACCATCCGTACCTTTCAGAGTGATCCAAGCTCCCCCTGTAAGGGTGTCGCAAACAGGCGCCCGTCTGGCATAAGACAGGTGTTTTGTTTGGGTGCAGCAGTCACGTATATGTAGTATGGAAAGTTGCCCGCATTGAAGTGCCCTAAGAGACGGCCCACCAGCAGACCCCGTACGGGTGAGGGAGATAAACGTGCATCGCGCAGGGACCAACAGCTTTACAGAGCATTGATTGACGCCAACCTTGAACTCCGATCTTCCAAAGGCTCAGCCCTCCAATGCAGGTCAGGAGTATTTGATCCCCAGATTGCAGCATGGCGGCCACAGCACGGACAATCCGGATCGCTGAGCCGTCGATCGACGACAAGTCGAATGCAGCCCCCCAAGGAAGCATTCCAACTGCCATTCAACAACATTAGCTCACTTGCTTCCTAGGTTCAGGTAGTCAGGTTATACAGACACGCAGCAACACGGAACCTCAATCTATGGTGTACAGTTTTATCGCCCGCATTATGAAAAGGACGTTGGCAGTGCGCTCGTTCAAGTTGGAGCCCGTGACTGTGATAGTCTACATTTACTCTGCAAGCCACCTATCAGCTATCTACTGCTAAGCACTCACTACAATGTACCTTTGGTCGTCCCGCTATCCACTACATTAGTCGAACAAAGAAACAGCATCAACTCTGAGTTTACGGGTCATTGCCACCGCTCCATCAATTAGTGCTAGGTAGGTATTGTATCGCAAGGCGTGGTGGTCCCCATTCTAAAGATAGATTTTCCGCCATGTGTTTCCGAAGTTTGCGCTTCTAGTCACGGTCGAGGGGCTGCCAGCGAAACACAAGTCAAAATCTCTGTGATACTTGCTAGACGTTGCGGGAGTTTCATGTCGCTTTCACGAGCCTTGTCGGTGCCCGCCCTGTATCCTGCTTCGGAGCGGGCGTCATGCTTGCCAGCTCTCCTGTGCCCGATTTTCAATGCGAGCCAAGGATGGTTACTGAATCCTTCGAGCGTGTCTCCCTATCACCAGCGGTCTCCAGTTGCGCTAAAAGAAAAGCAACGAGCTTAACATTCATCTAGTCTAGAAGCTAGAGCTTCGCTATGCCAGAACGAGCTCATCTCCAGCCACTGGTATGTAACTAGTTTATACTCTACCTGCAGCCCAATATGTCGGGTTCACTCAGCCGCTGATGGTCAACCGGCTGCTGGCCTGATTTCTAATGAAAGAAGGGGGAGGAGAAGGGCGTAAAAACCCTCGGGGCACCCTGCAGCGCCCAAGTTGCCAAGTCGTACCACCTTGGCTTTGGTCATATTCTTTTTCCAAATCCTGAGCCAATGTGGACGTCTTGAACTGGGACAACTTGACTCAAAACAGATTCGAGAGGTGTGGGAAATTTCACAAGATGGTGCGAACCTTGAGTGCACTTCACCTTGCCGCTTTGTCCTTGCCGGCATTGGCAACCGAGATGGAACACCTCGCCAGACAAACGTCACCAGCAGAACGATTCGATCAAGCCATTGCGCCACGAGCTCCTCAAGCAACACCACCACCACAGGCGCGATGGGCTGGGGTGGACGCAGACGTACTTTTTGGCCGACAAGCATCCTTGGGATCAGACACATGTGGTTATATCTCGGGCACTGAAAGTGGGTGGTTTGTAGTTCTTATACAAGGGCTAGTATTCTGACATTGGAAATTAGGCTTCTATCCTTTGACGTGCGGTAGCGGTTATACCGTAAGCAACTTCCAGAGTTATTTCATGCCCCGTATAGCCTATTTCGGGAGTTTACCCGGCTCCTTATCAAGCGTTTCTGCTCTTGAAATTTGGTTTCTGACTCCCGATAATTCGCCAAGTATGTTCGAAGAAGCAATTACTGACTCTAGGTGTTGTAGTGTACGAACTCTGGAATTTATCGCGGATGCTGTAGGAACACTGCATGCTCGGCCTCCACTGGTTATTTAACGACATGTTATGATGCTACCGCAACCGAATGCTCAGCTTCCAGCGTTGGGGTAAATACTCTTTGTTGGTAGGTCTTTCAGTATTGATATGGCAGCCTGTTACCGTCTCTGACACGATGGCAGCACTTACTCCGCAAGCTATCCCTACTGTCTCACATATTTATGGTCCACGACGGCATCCCCAGGCAACGTCTTCACCGAGTTCAACTGCGATGCATCGGCTTTCTCGGGTCAATACTTCCTCGCAGCAGAAACGCCCTCGACTACGTCAACAAGCTCATCCACAAGCAGTAGCGGCACCAGCTCCTCAAGTACCACGAGCTCCTCGGCTGTATCAGCTCCGACCCCATCCTCCAGCACTCCGTCATCGAATAGCGGCTCCAGTAACACAGGCGCCATTGTTGGCGGTGTCGTCGGCGGTGTAGCAGTTCTGGCACTTATTGCTTTTGGCATATGGTTCTTCCTCCATAAGAAAAAGCAGCATCCCCCGCAACAGTCCCAGATGGCCCAATCTGCAGGCTACCCGTCGCCGCCTCCACCAGGTGTGCCCGGCTACGATCCTCGATATAGCTATGTCGGTGCGCATGGCCAGCTCAGCCCCTCAGCACCAACGTACCCTTCTCCAAGTGGAAGTCCGGCACAATTCTATGGCGGACAGCCTGGACATGGACATGAGTCTTGGCAAGGTCAAGGACAGCAAGGATACATGTATCCTGAGAACACTGGTCATACAATGCCACCCACTCAACAGGCCGAATTTGGCACCGTTGGTGATCATGGGGCGAAGGGCCCAGCTGAGGTTGATAGCGGAGTGAACCGGGCGGAGCTCGCGTAAAATCGTGACCAGAAAATATTCGACGTATTATGCATTATGACGGTTACTCGGGATAGATGTGATATTGCCATTTTTTTGCGTGGCCGACGCCAAAAGTTGGCATACTAAGTTGACCGCTAGCACTAGCACTAGAATAAACATACTCTGAATATAGTAAACTGTTGCATTATTATCGAGGCCGTGTAAATGCGCAATGTATATTGCCAAAATAGATTTTCGATGATCATATAATGCGGTTGGAAGTGGTTCGTTCCTTTCGCCTTACTAACCATGCTTGAGATGAGCGGAGCATAACCCGCCCCTTGGTTTCCAAATGCGCAACTACAGATAACCATGCTAGAAAGTTTAGCCATAATAGCAGCTCAGGGTTGACATTATAAAATCTTATTGATGGCATAGTAAATCGTAATACAAGCATTTTGTACCCCATCCGGCAGGGCAGGTTCAGTTTCATAAAATCCAGATTTCGCATCCTTGTGAACAAGAGACTACCATACTCTGACGCTAAACATTGACCCCAGAAGTACACAATTCGAACCTTGACGTTGGTTTCATCAGGCAAGCTTACTCTGGATAAAGCTTACAGCCTCCGGCACACTTCCAGAGTAGTCGAGATGCGCGCTCGTGATGATCAACGTTCCATTACACACCTCATCACCAGTGTTGCATATAATTAGCGTCTTCGAGGGATCAAAGTTGGGGATCTGGCCGCCATCCTGCTCCTTCAAAGTATCGCCAAACGTCACTGCCGCCGCGATCTGTGCTTTCACAGCATCGGAAAGAGTGGAGACCGAGTCGTGCACCATGGCGGCGCCTTGACTATAGCCAGACACGACAAGTTGTGCGTCTGGGCACTGTGTGGCGGCCAGGGTGATGTTTGCGGCCATCTCTGGTGGGTACTCGGGGTTGGTACGCTCCGTGTAGAGGTTGTCCACAAGAACAGCGGGATAGTTGATGCCCTGCGCGGCCACGACGTCGTCGCCGAGGGCAGCCTTCAGTTGCGAGACCAGTTGAGGCCCCGGATTATCTCCCTGTGCAGCCATGTAAGCGTGCTGGCCCTTTATTTAGAACAGATCATAGTCAGGAACATACAACGTTACCGGGTTGGTCAGTGCCACGTGCGAAAAAAAGAATGACATCGCGACAACCGTCATCGTAGAACTCATTCTCAGTGGTATCGCCCGACTGACGAACTTCAAGAACTTCAACGTCCAAAGGCGTCGACGCAGGGACAGGTGTACCAGAGACGGAAATGGCCAAAGCAAGGGCTAGAACAATGATGAATGACTGCATCTTGCCAATGTGAAGTCAGAGTGCGGACTCATGAGCAGGGCAAATCAACACCCCGATGACCAGCTGGACTCGGAGCTACCAAGCCTGACCGTCTCTCGAGAAGAAGACATGTTAATGATGTGAGGGAGCAATTTATAGACTGTCGTCGGCAAGTTACCGTACCCTCGCCAAGACGTTCAGATGTTGCGGGGTGCATCAAAGTTGCATTATACTCCAAAACCGGATTCAGGTCCCACCAATAGGCACCTTCCAACACTTCCCCACGATGGCATTATGGCATGTGCCACAGCCAGGGTCTGTGGGGGATTTTCGGCATATATCTGATCAATGCGTTGATCCCTCACGGGAGCCTCCTGACGCGTTATCAGGGTGGTAACGATCATACCCTCCACAATGCATACTAATTTCCGCTGCTTGATGCACGCCGACTAGCACGTGCTTGCTCCTCAAAGCGATTCATAGCGAGCGGTGCAAATCTCCAGTCAGACAGCGTTAACCATCCTCGTGGGGGTGTTTTGACATTCATGTAACTCTAAATTCTCTAATACGACCTGCAGAATTGGTGTACGCCAAGCGAGATTGATACATGGGACGGGAGCGAGTTGAAGGTAATGGCCACGATTGTGATGAATAACAACGCTTATCGTCTAACGTGTGAAACGCTAGTCTAGTGAGACTTATACAGTTAAAAGGGCCGAACTCTACGAGAATGTTGCTGGGTTGTTATGAGACGCTCTGGAAATTTTAGTGGGGGCTGCTTGAAAAACATGCCCATACTTTGAAACCAATTCCCTAGTCTTAGGTAAATTATATTTTGAATATGAACCGACCATATGCACTAAAGGAAGGCACTCATTGCAAATTATAAACATTTTCATCACATCATTTTCATGTTCTGCACGGAGCTATATACTGGAATTCGAAGAGGCTGAGAGTATTGTTGCGTGTGGAAGTCTCACTCCGGCGTTCGGCGAGATAACAATAACTACTCTCTGTTCCATGTCTCATCTCTGATGGTGTCATCGTACGATGGCAGCGTAGCACCATTGAAATGCTTACCAGCTCTTGTATAAGCTCACAATTGGCCAGTATGCGATGCCTTGAGGTTATGGAACCAGGTAATGCAGATAAGCCCAGGGTGTTACTTGGCAAATAGACACCGCTTCTCCAAGCTGACAACAAAGTCACCAGTCTCGAAAGGTGGTCCTCTAATAGTATCTGACTCATCGGGCCTGTAGCAATAGTATTCACTCAGCTTTACGCGGTGTAACCGGTGACCCCTGCGTGTCAGAGGTGACTCCGACATAAGACTACGCTTTCAATATTATTTCTAAATGATTAGGTTGCAAAACAAGAATCTTCGCAAAACATAATTAAAAATAAAAAGAAGAGAACATCCTTATATATTAGCTATATTAATTCGTAATACTCTAGAATAAATAAATACACGCACATCCCATAAAAGAATAAAAAAGAATTAGAAACAAAATCGTATGGACCGATATAGAATGATACAGCTTAATCTGAGACAAGTTAATACGTAAAAAGTGTAAAATATGCTAGCATTATGGAGGCATGTTTAATCCTATAACAGTCTCGACAGTATTATACTGTCCAAATGCACCCAGTGAGAACCAATGCGCGGTGTGCACTAGCACCTTCTTGGCGACCAGTATATAAGCATCGCCACATATCAGCAAGTAGCTATGACTCAAGATATTTATGACTGCGCTTTCCAATGGTTTTTGCATGTGTGTTATAATGATGCCTCGCAAAGATGGCTAGCCACTCTGCTACTCGGGATATAAAACCCGCTGAGACATAAAACGTCTAATATCTTGATTAATCCAAGGCTTTACTGTCACGTATCTTTATATTCGTCAACCTCGAAGCAAATAAACTTACACCATTAGTCACTATGTCAATTATCACAAGCCTCTAAAATGCCTTTCACTCAGATCGACTGCTTACAAAGCCATGGAAGACTCGGGAGCAAAAAATGCTTGGTTTGATTCACAGATGCAAAGCGACGGGTTTTTTATCTCAGCCATGAAGAGTCGCATTGTGGATCCCCAGCGTCAAAAGACTAGCGATGCGAAACTGGAAGGGATCCAGAAGTCGTCCCTGGGCGCAGTCACCTGCCTGCCCGCCAACAACGCTGAGTCCTCGGAGCCGGTGCCCATTGGACTCATATGGGTGGACGAGACGAATGGTATCACCACCACCGAGTCGCAAACTTGTTGTTGTTATTAACGGCCGACTACCAAAATCAGGGACGTGGGGAGGGGAAGCCGCTCGATAGGCTCTCGATTGGGCATTCGAAAGGGCGAACATGCATACCAGAAGCTAGGATTTGTCCTCGAAGGTCGGGTTGAAAATGTTCATTACGAAGGTCGAAGATGGTGGGATCTCTTATTGTACTCGATGTTGGATCACGAATGGACCGCTCTGTATGCGAAGCAAGGGGCGGTGACTGCTCCTTCCACCACTGACGAACCAAATGATAACATATAGCGAGGGATCAGGAGCTTTGACTTTCATGATAGTTCACATACCTATAACTAGGAATCAATAATCATCTTCCCCACTAAAGCCTGCCGATGCGACTCTGAGAGGTAGATTCATCATCAGTCGTCGCTCCTGCCCAAATAAAGCATTCAACCCTCCGCCCATTCAAGTTCCATCGGGACAACTACCTACGTATATTCAGCACAACTATATTTCACCTCTTCTCAGAAAGATTTCCTCCATTGGAGTTCATCATACGCCGCTCTTGCCCAACTACAATCATCAACGCTCCCTCTATCCGGGTTTTATCGGGTCAACTGAATTTCAGTACACAAACTCATCTTTCCTCACACACGTTTCCTCCAATCAAGCTTAACTTTTCACCAACTACATTCAGTTGAAAGAACTTGATTTTCTCCAAATTCTCTTCAAAATCCCTACATCTTCATCTTTCTCGGACATCGCATTTCGTAGATGTTTGGGTCTCGCGAGCCCTATATGATTTCTAGCTTTTCTAAGTTTTTACACTATCGCGATCTCTTAACCGTCCATCACTTGAGATTCCTCTGAGGTCCACAACAAAATTTAAAATTACCTCATTCTCATTAACATCTTCAACTACCATCTCCCAATCTTTCCCAAGAAAAACATTTCAGGATGGCGCCAATACATTCATCCCGTCCAATAAAGACGACCGCTACAAATACTGACGAAAACGATAGAGCGCAGGATAGACCAATTATCCACATCCGGGGTCTCAAAACAGCGTCCATCGCCTCGAATAGACGCACCTCCGGTAGCCATAGGTTATCAGTCCGAGTTCAAAACATCACGGCCGATACCACCACCGTAGCCGGTGTGGTCCGTGATACCGAGGACGACAGAGACGTTATTAGCGAGCCCGGCAGTACCGACGG
This sequence comes from Seiridium unicorne, assembly GCA_039778275.1. Taxonomy (NCBI): domain Eukaryota; kingdom Fungi; phylum Ascomycota; class Sordariomycetes; order Amphisphaeriales; family Sporocadaceae; genus Seiridium; species Seiridium unicorne. Next base: position 222,675 of record JARVKF010000223.1, read on the forward strand.
CAGCGATACAGGCGGTAGTCTAGCCGAATTCATCAGCGAAGATGAAGAGGATAAAGGCAGCATGTCATATAGGACGGATGGATCAGGAACTAGAAGCGACATCGACGAAGGTAGCAGCAGCGGAGATAACGATAATGACGAAGATATCAACAATCACCAATGTGAGGAGGCAGCTGCAGGCACTAGTAACAATCATATCGTGATAAACGAAGATGAGGCACCTCTAGGCACGAGCGGCAATCCTGTTATGGTTGATGATTAGGAAGGCACGTTGGGAAATACCTGATGTTGTAAGCTTTGGTCGACCCGTGAAATGTTTCTGGTCAAGATCGAACGCGTTGCGTATCTGGGTGATAAGATGAGACTGGTTGAGTTGATCTGGAGCTCTACTAGGTCCTTACGATGGTGATATGCGACGGTAGTGGCATCATTAAACAATCATGGTGATATATACACATCATTAGCATTGACTTTCGGAGTGACAATATGATTAAGTGCGTTTACTTAGCAACAGGAGAGTACACGAGAACCTGAGCGTCATATTTTGAAATTCCTGAGTTTATAGGATTGTGCAATTTTAATTTGCCTGTCGTTGAATATACTTACAATTGCGAATGTGTTTCGTCGGACCCATAGGTCTATTCCATGATTGCGATGAAATCATCATAAACCGCCCAAATCGCAGTGGCAGTTCCGAAAAGAATATATCGACCTTACGTAGTAAATCGTATCGAGATTGACTATTTCTGGGAATACTTGTCTAGTGGAGGATGGAGTAAAGGATAGATACCTATTCAGCTAGATATTACTAACGACGTTGCTGTTACCTCTTTTCAGAATTTACACACAACACTCATAGACATATACACTTTATAGAATTTATAGCAGTTTGTTTTCTTATTTATTTGCTTCAGCTCTCTGTAAGGGGTGGACAGTGCTATGCTAAGTGCCTACGAATATACCCTTTGAAGGGATTCAAATTAGACAATAGCCACGTGAGATGGCTATATGCTAAAGCGCTAAAGCCTCGTAGCAACCAGCCTAGTCTAGGCTTGATTTATAGCAAAATGTAGGAGCTGAAAGACGTTGCCAATCCCCTGATGCAGTGGAACAAATATGCGCTATTGGACGACTCTAGGGCGCCCGTTGCCATGAGATGAATCCCATGCCTAACCATGCATGCCAAACCCCGGTCTACCCGCCTAAGGCTTCCCAAAGTCCTGGTCAAAAATGCGTTGCCAAACGTCCAACCACTTCTCTTGCTGGGCTGTGACAAGCTTGCCCGGCATCTTAAAAGATCGTGTGAGGATGTCGCGAAGTCGTGTCCGCAATACCTTGATCACGAGCATGACTTTCCAGTCAGGCACGCTGAAGCGAGCACGATTGCCGTCGAGTGTGATGACACCGGCGTACATCTACAACATGAGTCAGACGTGGATCTGGAGAAACGAGGTACACGAGGACTTACGTCAATTCGAACATCGCCGCAGAGAAGAGCGATGGCGAAGTTCTCGACTGCGGTGGTTTCGTGCGCATTAAGAAATCTATATAATTGTTAGTAAAAGTTTTGAAGCGAATCTAAAGTGGAGTCTTACTGCTTAGACTGCATAATGTTATAATATGACAGCCACTTCAATTCCAAGCGCCCCTTGTTGACGCTCGACGGGTGCAGACTGATGCTTTGGTTGTTGCTCACGTTGCGCCAACCTTTGTTCTCGCGCATAAGCAACTTCGGGTAGAAGCTCCAGGTGATCACAGAGGCCGCGATGATATCATTGTCACTATTGATGTTGACTCGTTGCGGCAACTCAAAGAACTGTCGGCGTCTACTAGCATATCGCATACGGTTCAGAGTTCGTCGCTCATCTTCCGTCAATTGTAGGAAGTTGGAATCGACGAGCGATACCAAGAGTTGACCTTTCAGGTCTTCGATGTTTGAAAGTGTCTGAGATGACAGAAAGTTCTTCTTGCAGTATTGGAATTCGTGTGACTGAGTTTGCAGGACGTTCTTCCATCCAAGGTACGCGTTGTATACCGTCAAAAGATCAGAGTCTGCTCTTCTAAAGGCCTTGCGTGCTTGGTCGGCTAGCGAGCGTTGTCCGAATGGCGCAGAGAAAGGTGATTTCGAGGAAAGAATGGCCGCACAAGTGATAGCCATATCCAGGCATTTGAAAATGGTGCCCTGCAAGATGAGTTTCCCGAGGAACACATCAAGAGGGATTCGTGCGAGCTGAGCACCAAGTGGTGTTAGTTCCTCATTAGCCGTTAAAGCGCGCACGTCAACAAGAGCATCGATAGCCCGGCGGATGTTCTTGGCAGACGGTGGGTCAAGTGCCTCTGCCAAAGTCTCTTCGATCCCACCGATCTTGCATACCTTGACGCGCATAGCCAAGTCCTGGAGAGAGAGCCGCAACATCTCAGGGGTTTGCTGGTCGCTCATGAGATTGTCGTGACGGTGCTTGGTGAACATATGGAAGCAGAGACCTTCTTGAACACGACCGGCTCGGCCACGGCGCTGTTTGGCATTCGCACGTGAGATGAACGTGTCGATTAGCCGCGAGAGTTGTCTCTTTTCGTCGAATCTGGATTCTCGATGCTTGCCAGTGTCAATCACACATGTGACGTCGGGAATGGTGATACCAGTCTCGGCAATGTTGGTGGCCAACACCACTTTTCTGAATCCCGGAGGGGGCTCCTCAAACGCCCGCTCCTGGTCCTCTGTGGCTATTGTTGAATGAAGAGGAAAAATCTCCCAGGCGCGCTGGAAGAACGGATCCCCTTGCAAGGCATCATTCAAGGCTCGAATTTCCGCAATACCTGGAAGGAACACCAGGATCGCTCTACTATAGTTGATCAAGTTCGGGTCGTTGGCGACTTGTCTTATTAGTTGGACGATAAGCTCAAAGTCAACCTGGTATTCATCCACCATGGAAAGAGCGATACGTGTTCGCTGAGAGTACTGTCGCAAGTCTCGGGCCGCTTCAGTTGTCGAGTCGTGGTCCATCTCATTCTCTGCCGGATCATCATCCAGGTCGGTTATCCTCTGGTTTGGATTATTCTGCTCAGGTGAATAACCAGTAATCTCCAATGCATCTTCCAAGTACCTAACCTGGACAGGAAATGTGCGACCCGGAACGTTCAGTACCGGTGCGCCACCCATGTACTTGGAGAACTTCTCGGCATCAACAGTGGCAGACATGAGAACCACTTTGAGATCCTTTCGACGCGCCAAGAGTTTCTTGAGTACGATAAGCAGGAAGTCGGACTCGATCGAACGCTCGTGAACCTCATCGAGAACCAAGTGAGTAATCTCACCAAGGTCGTTGGAGCCTTCAAGCATTCGCATAACTATACCAGTCGTGGCATACACTAGTCTTGTATCCCTGGAAGTCTTGGCCTCTAAGCGTATAGAGTAGCCGACTAAAGACCGCGGAGTTCCCAAATCGCCTCTACCTTCGCCAAGTTCTTCACTTACTCGGCGGGCAAGAGAAATGGCAGAGATTCGGCGCGGCTCGGTACAATAGACCTTGCAAGGAAGGCCCTGCTTCAATTGGTGTTCAAGGAGGAAGGAAGGCACTTGAGTACTCTTGCCGCTATGGGCGGTAGTTAGTATCAGGTATAGGGCTAGACTGGCTTCCATCACTTACCATCCTGTCTCGCCACAGATGATGACCACTTGGTTTTGATCAACAGCCTTAAGGACTTCTTCCTTGAAGGCCCACATGGGAAGCTGTTCACGAGACCTCTGCATTTTAGATTAGCGTGACGTATGCTTTCGGATTCCGTTGAAATACTCACCAGCATGTGCTGGAATCTAGGCGAGTTGAACTTCTCGAACCATATCCTTTGATAGAATTCGGGACTGATCGAGTGACTTTGGGCTCTGTCGAGGCTTGCTTGATCTCCATGGCCATTTCCATTGCGGTTCGCACCACGGCCTTTGAAAGCACTTTGAATAACAACACCTTCCTCTTCCTCCTGGTCTAGTCGTTGTCGGACCAGGGCGCGTAATGACTTGACAGTGGTACGATCCTCAGCGTCCAGTTGGTTCTTCCTAGCCTCCGCCAGCTCGGTCCATAAATCTCTCCACGTAGGCGGTAACCTCATAAACACTTTTTCTTCTTTGGAAGATCCGGAAATAGCAAATAGGGCAACTGTAGCGATATAGGCCTTCGACTGATCTTTTGTTGGAGTTGCGATAGTCGTCATTTGGAAGGAGAACTGAAGTGGATATATAAAAGGTTCGACATGCACAATGACAGGGGTTATCAACTCCTGAGACTTGGACCAGGAAATAGTGATCATTTGTCGATTAGCAAATTGTGTCTCAAAGATGGTTTTGTAACTAATTTTCACGGCGGAGTCCCTAGCCAAAAGACGTCAGTAAGAGTTGCGGCGGTGGAAATTGGAGGATTTTGCTTACCTTGATCGGCATGCGGCTTCTAGAGCTGTCAAGGGACTAACACCAGTCCACTTCCCAAAATTACGGATGTAGAGTTTGGAACCATCGGCATTGTTGCTTACGCTGGTCGTTTTCCCGGTGATCGGATCTGTCTCCTCAATCGGAAGGCTAGCGAATAGATCAGACAGTGATTCGTCCTCATCAGTGTTGTCTTGTTGAAGAACCTCATCTGCCATTCTTTGCGCCTCTCTAGTGATGTCATCATCTGAAGCATCATCAGATGGAGCAAGAATGTCCTCGCTTGTCGACTCTGCTTCAGCCCTTTGCTTTTTGGCAGCAGCGAATTCCTGTTCCAAGAGGATCCTGTCCGATTGCCACTGTTGCTCGGCCAAAGGCTTATCGAATAGCGGATCTTGCTCGATACGGTCGACTTTGGCGATGAGTTTCGCCTCCCTCATTTCGTCTTCGGACGATAACGGTTCATTCGCAGCAGGAGCAGGGCCATTAGCTTCTCCTTTCTTCAAAGATCTAGACTTTTTTTCTGGCTGCCTTGGTCGCTGAATGCGGAATAAGCTAGTTTTAATATCGAGATAGACGGGGATAAGATCGTCAGGCTCAATATCACTGTCACATGTAACCACAAGTTTCCGAGGGGAAGGCTCTCGGGATGATCTGGATTTGGAAACCCCGTTTCTTGAATTCGTGGAATCGCGTGCACCATTTTGGGGTTCGAGCAATCTGGGTGTCGTGGTGCCAGAAGGTAAAGGGCTGTCTTGAGGAGTTTCACTCGGTCGAGACAGCGCTTTGCTTCTTTGCTCATAATCGGGCAGCTCTTCTTTCAAGCATTCTCTTGCTAGCCAGTCAAGCGCCTCCTCTAGGCCCCAAATGCTTTCCTTCGCTGTGATACCTATGCTGGGTGCAATGTCCAGGACATGCTGCAGAACTGCTTGGACTCGTTCCTCAGGAAACCCAGCTGGTGAGAGAGTTTGCCACAGTGTCCAAAGTTTGACTGTTAGATCTTCTTCCGGCAGTAGCTTCCCAGGACTCGTGGAATCCGTACCCAGGGACGATGAGGCGAAACGGCTTTCAGCTTTGATGATGTCCAATATCTGATCCATCAGCTCTTGCGGTAGCCATTTTCGGGTATTGATAGACTCGGCTTGGCCGCGAAGTAGGCGTCGATTGGTTTCAAGTCTCAGTTTCTGCCGTTGAGCATCTCTCTTCACATTGGAACCGTGCTTCTCAACCATGATCTGTAGTTCTGACTCTTCAAGTTGTCTTTCAAACTCTTCGGGACTCAACTCTTCCTTTTTGAGTGCTTCGGGTGAGAGATCGGAGGCCGTCGCAGCTGCAGTCGGAGCAGTACCTGGGACTTTCGCATCGGCTGGCAGTGATGATGTACCAGTGAGCTTCTGAGGCGTTGGATTGGGTTCGTCGGTACTGTCAATTCGGGTGACAGCTTTCGATGCCACTGAAGTGGTGGCAAAACCTCTTGCTGGATTGGCCGCAGGCTTGGCTTTCTTCTTCTTGGTTCCTGCCATCCTTGGACGCAGCTTACTAAGAAAAACGAAGAGGTTCTCAATGCGAACGTATGTAGTGCGATTGTATGTTGGTATATCAGAAGAAATTGTCTCTGCGCCCAGCGCGATGTCCGTTCTATGGCCGGAGCCGTATGTGGTGTGAATGTGCCAGTGAGAAGGTTTTTTTTTTTTTTTTTCCCCCAAGGAAGAAAAGAAAATCAAGAACAATGGAGGACTAGATGATGCAAAATAACAGCAAGGGACAATATGGCTAGACGCATCTGCGGATTGTTTCCGCCTAGGTCGCCGGTAGAATGGTCGAATGTTTGTGTCTTTCCGTGTTGACGACCAAGAATTGGCGAGCTCTTTTGGAGTTTGGAGGGGTCTGACAGGGGTCATGGAGGGGCAGCGGTCCGCTGACATCACTGGTCTCGCCGTGTCTAGCACCCGAGTCTTGTGGTCTTAGCGCACTTTGCACGGTTGCCAAAATCAATTGAGTCACCCCGAAGTGGCAGAACAGGGAATTAATACACCGCCTGCCGGAAGCATCGCCAGGCTGAAGAACTTCACTGAGCTCCCCCACATTGCACGGGCAGTTTTGCTGTGGCATGATCCACAACCGCCAAAGAAGTCCACCCGGGCAGACAAGACGGCCTGAACAAAACACGGCGAGCTTGGAGGATCAGTGAGGTTTTCGACTTTGGGCATTGCTTTCACTCTTTATGATACATGCTATGTGAAGCGCCAAGCGCCATTTTCCGCCCTCCCTTCCGATCTCTGTCTTTCTATAATGTGCATCGACCTGCCGACAAACCGCCAAAATGACTGAAGCTGGCGCAAATGGTGCCGCCCAGACGGCCATTGATTTCACGGCCACCAAGGCTGACCTCAGTTCCGCTTCCACGAGCCGCCGGATCGCTCAATTGAAGGCTCTCGATGAGAGAATAAACGAGAGGTGTACGAATACCCTGCCCTGCCCTGCCCTGCCAATGCCGCCGCTCGCTTTGCTATACTAGATACTAATCCAGCAATATCCACAGCAATTGACCAGACTTCAATACTAAAGCTTCTGAAGGTTCTCTTTGATACACACCCGTCGTACAACGACAGACCTTCCAGACGTGCAGTGGAAGCATGTATTGCCTCCATATTCGCGACTACAACCGACACCAAGACCCTGGCACCTTTTGTCGCTGCTCTGCGACAAGAGTCCAACAAACCCGGCATTGCGCCCAACAATGCTTTCGTACTGGTAGAATGGTGCTGTTTACTCTTGAAGGGCCTTGCCGGCACACCTCTATACGACCAGTTCGGTCTCGACCTTATTCATGCGAACGCCGCCGCCCTTGAGCGATGCTTTCAGCCCCCCGCAAGACCTTCAGTGGCCCATTCCGCCATCGTCATTACCCGTCGAGGTCTGCGAGCTGCCTTCTGGTACAAAGAGTTCCGGCCAAAGGCTCTGCAAGATGCAATCCAGGCACTCACCGCAAAGGGAACTCAACCAAATGCCAGAAATGCTGTTATGCTTGGGGTGATCGCTGGAGTGTGTTTCCGCCACGAGCAGGCAAAAACTGTCTTGACAAGCAAGAAGGGCGACTATTTTACATTCGTCACAAGGGAGATCATTGGCTCTCGAGCGGCCGTTCCAGCTCATGTTGCTGATGGACTAGGCGACTTCCTCTCCGGTTTTGTCACACTCGAAGATCTGACCAAGGAAGTTATCCCGCCTGTCGAGAAGGGGTTACTCCGAGCTCCCGAAGTAGTGCTCAACCTCGTTCCTTCGCTCATCAAGCCACTCTCCAACGACATTGATCTATCGTCCATTCTTGCCAACCATCTCATGAAGCCTCTGCTCTCCAACGTTAAATCCAGCAACCCGGCCATTCGTCAGAGCGTGTTGGACACATTCAAAGTCATAACTATTAAGAGCCATGATGCGAGCACCCTCGAAAAGGTAGCTGACGAAATACTCGGCCCACTCAAGTCTGGCAAACTGGCATCGGCTGATCAACGTGTTCTCCACGCTGAAATGCTCGTAAGCATTCCTCTATCAGGCCCGATAGCCGCGAAGGTCACGACTGCTCTTCCACCTGCTGCATCCAAGGAAGGTAATGAGGTGGCACTTGCAGCGGAGGTGGCAGCTATCAGTAAAGCAGTATCCTATGAACTACAGCAAGGCACCGAATTGCCAAAGCCTATCATCGATGCTTTTACAAAGGGTTTAGCCGATAAGAAGATCAACGCTCGCCGCATTTGGATCCTAAAGACCGGCGATATACTGTCTACATTCGGTGCTTTGCCAGTGAATCCTAACGTTGCCAAATTCGCGGAATCAGTGGCTGCGCCCCTTTCAGACACATGGGCGGAGATTCTGAAAAACCCCCCTGCAGCAGTGCAAAGCAACTTGATTACTGGTGCCTATGTGTTCGCTACTCTGGCATACCAGACGTTAGCAAGGATCGACAATAATGGAATCAAGTCTTCCTTGAAGAAGGCAGCCGTTTCCAAGGAGACTCTTGTATATGATCCCAAACCATCTTTCCTGCTGAATCACCGTGTCTATGGCCGACTCACTGCCGAGGACGATCTGAGATGGTTTCTGTGCGCCTTAGCTGCTTCTGTGGCAGATCTTCCATCAGCCAAACCAGACGTCCGATCCGCCTGGTCTCAAGCGTTCATATATTTGTCTTCGTCACCGACCGTTCCACCTCACATCCGAAAGGAAGCCTGCGGTACCATGTCGAAACTATACGCGAAGAACCCTACAATAATTGCAGAAGCGGCTATTGCAGGTCTTTGGCAGTGGATTGAGTCTACTGAGAGCACCGACAAGGATAGCATAGCTGCATCCGCAAAGTTTGACAAGACCCATCTACATGCCACGCTTCGATGTATCTGTCTCAATAAAGACGAGCTGACGAAATTGGGGTCCGAGCAAGATCTCGAACTTCTGGAGAAACAGATGTGTTCGTTACTCGTCCTTTCCCGGTCTGATCTTATTCCTAGAGCCAGCTGGATTGATACAGTCCTGCGCGTTGGACTGGATCCCGGAAGCCTCGCGCTGAGGCATGAACAAGACCTGTTAAATGAGATTATAAAGAGAACGAGTTTTGGACAGGTCGGAGGTATCAAGACAGCAGCGTGTAAAGCGGCGGCAGACCTTGCTTTTGTGGCCCCAGAGGTTATGACACCCAAGATCATCGAGATGATTCGTCGGGATCTGGACTCAGCAGAGCTGCAGGAAATAGGTCCTGTAGAAGCAGCAATCTTTCGAACTGCCGAGGGTACGGCTTTCATTGATGTGCTTGCGAAGAACAGCCAGAGCCTGCCCAACAAGAACACAAAAGACTATGACACTCTCAAATGGGAAGAGGAACTTCGAGCTCAGCTGGCTGCGAAGAAGGGCACGCAAAAGAAGTTAACAGCAGACGAGCAGTCAAAGGTCAACGCGCAGCTAAAAAAAGAGTCGGAGATACGGAAGTCCGTCCAACAAATTGAGGCGCGATTACTCCGTGGAATTGGTATCATTCAAGGCTTGCTTACTGGCCCCCCAACCGAAGCTAACCTGTGGATGGGGCCATCCGTAAATGCACTGCTCAAAGCTATGGAAGCTGGAGCGTGTCTGATCACTGGCGATGTTGCGCCCTCAGTTTACCTGGCTTGTGCAGACAAAGTCACGAGCCGCTTGGGATCTGTCAGGCCATTCATTGGTGTTGCCACTCTCCGGGCTCTTGGTGTCACCGGCTTGCCAGACAACCTGCAAGAAGAAGGACTTGAGGAGCTGATGACGAGAGTTCTCTACAAACTGCGGTTTGCAGGGGAACAACGACCATTTGATGCCATCTCTGTTGTTTACATCTTATCTCTCATCTTTCTAGTACTCCAGAAAGGCGGGTTTGCAGCGGCAGTGGATGAGAAGGATGCTCAAGTTGTCCTCGCCATCGAGTTCATTACTTTCCATACCAACGTTTGCTCAGATGAAGCAATTCCCCGTTCTGACATCATCTCTACACTGACGAGTTCCATGCAACAATACAGCCAGCATTATAAGATCATTAAGGACTGCTTCCATGATTTGGTTCGTTGTGTGGCGCCGAACATCACACCCGCAGAAACTGCTATGCTTCTCAGAGGCGTCATCGTCCCCCAACAATCTGTACGAGAGACGGTCTTGCAGTCGATCAGTGCGGAAGTTGACCTCAGCGAACTTGACTTTTCCGAAGAGATCTGGATAGCCTGTCACGACGATAGTGAAGAGAACGCCGAAATTGGGAATGAGATATGGGAAGAGAGCGAGTTCAGACTTTCCAAGGACGTTCCTTTCAAGCTACTTCCATACCTCGAGAGCCAGGACCCGCAGCTCCGTCGAGCTGCTGCACGGGCTCTTGCAGATGCTTGTAAACCATTCCCTTCGACCATCAACGAAGTCCTCACTAAACTCCGCGAGTCGTACGTGGAGTTTGCCAAGCCTCGCAAACCCGAGTTAGACCGATACGGAATGCCTAAGAAGTCCAATCTCGCTGATCCTTGGGAGGCTCGCCATGGTATTGCCGCTTCTTTCAAGTATCTAGCGGCACACCTTGAGAAGAGTCAACTGGACGATTTCTTCGCGTTCCTTATCGAGAAAGGTCCGCTAGGCGACAAAGACCCCAACGTGCGCAGCGAGATGCTGGATGCTGCCATTACTGCGATTGACCTTCATGGGCGAGCGCTCGTCGACACGCTGATGAAGATGTTCGAAAGGACTCTCGAGGCTCCCGACAAGGGTTCGGAAGCTGGCGATCGGGTTAATGAAGCAGTCATCGTCATCTATGGTGCTCTCGCCAGGCATCTCAAGCCCGGCGATGCGAAGATCCCAATTGTAATCGAAAGGCTTCTAGCTACTCTCAGCACCCCATCCGAAACAGTTCAATATGCCGTTGCAGAATGCTTACCTCCACTTGTCCGGACTTGTGGAGACAAATCATCCAAGTACTTCGAACAAGTCATGAACACCCTGCTCAATTCCAAGAGATACGCAGAGAAGCGTGGTGCTGCCTATGGCCTAGCTGGTCTGGTACTCGGCCGAGGTGTTTCGGTCTTGCGAGAGTACCGCATTCTCATTTCTCTGAAGACCGCTACTGAGAACAAAAAGGAACCACAGCAACGCGAGGGTGCATTCCTTGCATTCGAACTATTCCCCCTAATCCTTGGTCGGCTCTTTGAACCCTACATCTTCCAGATTGTTCCTCAGTTATTGACGGGCTTTGGTGACACCAACGGAGATGTCAGAGATGCATGTCTCGCCGCAGCAAAGGCCTGCTTCGCAAAGCTCAGCTCCTATGGTGTCAAGCAAATCCTACCAACCCTACTATACGGTCTTGAAGATGATCAATGGCGAAGCAAGCGAGGTGCTTGTGAACTCCTGGGTGCTATGGCCTATTTGGATCCTCAGCAACTAGCTGCAAGCCTGCCTGATATCATTCCGCCCCTGACAGGTGTTCTCAACGACAGTCACAAGGATGTCAGATCCGCTGCCAACAAGAGTCTGAAGCGCTTTGGCGATGTCATCACAAATCCCGAGATCAAAAACCTCGCAGACATTCTGCTCAAAGCCCTCAGCGATCCCACGAGATTCACGGATACCGCTCTGGATTCTCTGATCAAGGTTCAGTTTGTGCACTATCTCGATGCGCCCTCCTTGGCTTTGGTTACCAGAATCCTCCAGCGCGGCTTGGATGACAGGTCCAATACCAAGCGTAAGGCTGCTCAAGTCATCGGAAGTTTGGCGCATCTCACTGAGAGGAAAGACCTGATTGCCCATCTGCCAGTGTTGGTGTCTGGCCTGAAACTTGCGGCCGTCGACCCCGTACCCACCACCCGAGCGACTGCCTCGCGAGCACTAGGCTCTTTGGTGGAGAAACTCGGCGAGGACGCTTTGCCAGATCTGATTCCTGGACTCATGCAGACACTCAAGTCGGACACTGGCGCTGGAGACCGTTTGGGTTCTGCTCAAGCTCTTTCCGAAGTCCTCGCTGGATTGGGCACTACCAGATTGGAAGAAACTCTTCCCACAATCCTACAAAATGTCGAGAGTTCCAAGTCCGCTGTCAGGGAAGGCTTCATGTCGCTCTTCATCTTCTTGCCTGTCTGCTTCGGTAACAGTTTCGCCAACTACCTTGGCAGAATTATTCCTCCAATCTTGGCTGGCCTTGCCGATGATGTCGAATCAATTCGAGAGACTGCGCTACGTGCTGGTCGTCTTTTGGTCAAGAACTTTGCAGCTAGAGCTGTTGACCTTTTGCTGCCTGAACTTGAAAGGGGTCTTGCAGATGACAGCTATAGAATCCGTCTCAGCTCCGTGGAGCTCGTGGGTGACCTGCTATTTAATCTCGTTGGCATTACTGGAAAGGAGGACGCAGATGTTGAAGAAGAACAAGTCAAGGAAGCGGGCGCCTCACTCCGTGACGTCCTTGGTGAAGAGAAGCGCAACAAGATCCTTTCAGCCCTATACATCTGCCGCTGCGATACCGCTGGTGCCGTTCGTTCAGCTGCTATCAGCGTCTGGAAAGCTCTGGTCGCATCTCCACGAACACTCAAGGAACTTACGCCAACACTTACTCAACTTATTATCCGTCGTCTAGGCAGCTCCAACATGGAGCACAAGGTCATTGCCAGCAACGCGCTAGGTGAACTTATCAGGAAGGCCGGTGATGGTGTGTTGTCAAGCTTGTTGCCTACTCTAGAGGAAGGCCTCCAGACCACGACAGACGTAGACGCACGGCAGGGTATCTGCTTGGCTCTGAAGGAGCTAATCGCATCTGCGTCCGAAGAGGCGTTGGAAGACCACGAGAAGACCCTCATCTCTGTCGTCCGAACTGCTCTTACTGACTCAGATGAGGAGGTCAGAGAAGCTGCAGCCGAAGCTTTCGACTCACTGCAACAGATCATCGGCAAACGTGCCGTGGACCAGGTCATGCCGTATCTGCTTAGCCTTCTGCGGTCTGAAGCTGATGCTGATAACGCTCTGTCCGCACTTCTTACCCTCCTCACAGAGACGACTAGATCGAATGTCATCCTACCTAACCTTATCCCTACTCTCATTGCTCCTCCCATCTCGGCGTTCAACGCCAAGGCGCTGGCCTCTTTGTCCAAGGTTGCGGGTACGGCTATGAACCGACGGTTGCCGAACATCATCAATTCCCTCATGGATAACATTGTCAATAGCGAGAGTGATGAGCTTCGTGCCGATCTTGAGACTTCATTCGACACTGTCATCCTTTCTATCGACGAGTACGATGGCCTGAATGCGGTTATGAATGTGCTCTTGCAGCTTGCCAAGCACGAAGACCACCGCAAGCGGGCCAACACTGCGTACCGCATGGCCAGCTTTTTCGAGCAGTCTCATGTCGATTACTCCCGATACAATCAAGACATCATCCGCTCCATGTTGATATCGTTCGATGATAGAGATAAAGACGTTATCAAAGCATCCTGGACAGCACTCAGTGCATTCACGAAGAAGCTCAAGAAGGAAGAAATGGAAGCTCTTGTGCCCTCCACACGACAGACACTTCTTCATGTCGGCGTTGCTGGCCACAACTTGCCTGGATTTGAGTTGCCAAAGGGCATCAACGCTATCCTCCCGATCTTCTTGCAGGGTCTCATGAACGGCACGCCGGATCAACGAACCTCGGCCGCCCTGGCCATTTCCGACATTGTCGACAGGACAAGCGAGAACTCGCTCAAGCCCTTCGTTACTCAGATCACCGGTCCTCTAATTCGCGTTGTTTCCGAGCGTTCCACCGACGTGAAGGCTGCCATTCTATTAACGCTCAACAACCTCCTCGAGAAGATGCCAACAGCTCTGAAGCCTTTCTTGCCTCAACTTCAGCGTACCTTTGCTCGAGCTTTAGCAGACACTACAAGTGAATTACTTCGGTCTCGTGCTGCCAAGGCTCTTGGTACTCTCATCAAGTTCACACCTCGTGTTGATCCCCTCATCGCCGAGCTCGTCACTGGATCCAAGACAACTGACCCAGGTGTCAGGACTGCCATGCTCAAGGCTCTATATGAGGTAGTCAGCAAGGCTGGTTCCAACATGGGTGAGAGCTCACGAACCGCAGTGCTGGGACTGATCGATACGGAGACCGACGAAACAGATCAGGCCATGACTGTCACAAACGCCAAGCTACTCAGTGCCCTCATTAAGAATGTCCCTACCGAAGTCGCCACAAATCTGTTGAAAAATCGTGTTATAACTACACACTTCAGCACCTCCTCGGTACTTGCGCTGAATGCCGTCTTTGTCGAGTCTAAAGAGGTTTTGCTGGAAAATTCACTTGCTGAGGATCTACCCGATGCTTTGTGCCAGGGCATGTCGAACAAGAACGTAAGTAGCTCTTCATTCACAGGGTACAGTTTGTCCTCTCCAATGCATATCATACTGACCGGCATCATAGCTCTTCGTTGCAGACAATACGATTTTGGCAACTGGAAAGTATCTCCTCGCCACAACGCCCACGTTTGAGCAAACGAAACCTATCTTCTCAACACTGGCATCTATCATTGCTCCTGGCAACCCTGGCGACAGCCGTCGCCTTGCTCTTGTCGTCGTACGCACAGTCTGCCGCAAGAACATGGAGCTTGTGCGTCCGCACCTTCCTCTTCTGGCTGGCCCCATTTTCGCATCCGTTCGAGATCCCGTCATTCCAGTCAAGTTCGCAGCTGAAGCAGCCTTCATTGAACTCTTTGATGTGGTCGAGGAGGAAGGCAAAGTCTTCGAAAAGTTTGTACAGAGTCCCACAGGCCAGGAAATGCCACCCAACACGAGGAGGAGTATGGGAGACTACTTCAGGAGAGTGGCGCTGAGGCTGGGCGCCCAGGCTAGAGAGCGCAGAGAGATGGAAGGTCTCAGCAACGACGAGGCTGAAGATGAACGGGAGATCTGGAGCGTAGGGCAGGTCGAGACTGGCGGCGGTGTCTTCAGTCAAGAGTAAAGATGAATAACCACAGAGAAGGAATCACGAGGAAAACTGCCAGAAAGATGTGTCTGTGACACGAGAAGGAATAAAAGGTGTCGCTCGTCTATAAGATAGTAGATGAAATTATAGCCACATTGAAACATTATCGGGTGAGTATGTCACGATGGACGATTGTTCAATTCCCTTTTATTTGGCTTTCACCTGAACGTTTTTCTGGCCTTGAAACACTGCACAAAGACCTCAGTGATGATGGGCCTAATGGGGATAGTGAACCTCGGCCGGGCCCTGGTTGAGTACGGCTCTTTTCGAGGCAAAAGGTTTTTGGACGGGTGGAAACATTTAGTCGTGAAGGCATAACAAGAGGTTTTCGAAACACGGTTGATACATATACTTGAATGTTATATCAGTACATGTAGAGTGAATGAATGACTACATGTAGTGTCACCGTCGAGATTCGCCGCTAACGCGACATATGTAAGTCCGGCACTAAGATTATCAGATAAGCCCAAACTGGCTAGCGCCTAGTTTTATAATCAATTGTTTGGGCTTCACTACAAAGGCAAGCTATAGTGAAATGAAAAAAAAGATGGTCCTCGCAAAACTGTAAGGTGTTTCGTTTCTTCGAAAAGATTGCTTAGTAGATCAAGGAATGGTTGAAAATACGTGGATTTGTTGGTTGTGGTTGGATTCCAACGTGACGTCATGCGCTGAAACTTGGAAACTGACGTCGCCAAATCGACAGCAGTCCATGGATGGTCACGCTCACGCTCACGCACACACCCACCTCCGACTCGTAACACACAACATCTTTGCGGCCACCGACACATCAAGAAGATCTTGATAACCGAGCTACTTTCTCATCCATCATCTGGCTCATAGCATACACCAGCAAGCATTCAATCATCCAGAATGGCAGAAGTTGTCAATCCAAAGGACAGCGAAGCCGCCTGGTCATGGGCGCAGTCCGAGAACGACTCGAGACTGGAATGGCTCCATGACTTCCATCGCGAAAGGATGTCAGAAGCAGATGGAAGTCTGGCAGCCCACGCAATATTCCACTCGGATGCAATGAAGGAAGCAGATGAGAGATTAGCAGCAGCCCAGGATAAAATAGAGGAACACAGGATCTGGCATGCTCAGGCAATGAAGGAGGCTGACGAGCGGCTCAACGCACCTAATAACTTAATGGAAGAGCATAGAGTGTTCCATTCAAAGGCGATGAAGGAGGCTGATGAGAGATTGGCCGCGGCTCAAAGCGCAATTGAGCAACATCGCGACTTTCATGAGCAAGCCATGAAGGAAGCGGATGAGCGGCTGGCAGCAGCTTCTATCGATATGAGTGGGCATAGGGAGTTTCACAAACGAGCTATGAAAGAGGCAGACGAACGACTAGACGCCGCAGAAGATGCCATCAAGTCCCATCGCGTGTGGCATGCCGAGGCGATGAAGGAGGCAGATGAGCGACTGGCTCATGCGGATGGTGCGATTGAAGACCATAGAGTCTGGCATATCCAAGCGATGAAGGAAGCCGATGACCGACTGGCCGCAGCAGACGATGCGATCGAAGAGCATAGGTCCTGGCATGCCCAAGCAATGAAGGAAGCTGACGAACGACTCGCTCGAGCGGATGGTTCGATTGAGGAGCATAGAAGGTGGCATGTCCAAGCAATGGAGGAAGCTGATGAGAGGCTAGCTCGTGGAGGATGAGTCGGTATTCCTATCTGATTGGGAGTTATTCTGGTGCCTGATGAGTACAGGAGCTCAGTCTGCAATATCTTGCGTTGCTGGTCGGAGGCCGTATGGTTACTCCCACGCATACGCTCTGGTCCAACGATAAATCACAGGACTGGACCTATGCGGACAAGGGAGCAGAAGGACCACAGTGGGCGCATTTTGGTCTCACCGCTTTACAGAAAGTCGTCGCGCACAGTGCCTCTTCAAATATTGTCACCCTTGAGGAGGAGCTTCCGAGGGAGACTTGTGGTACTCGTTTGGGGAGCCATCATTATTTCAGAATTGTCAGTGACTGGCTTCCAAATAGCCGTCGGCAGAATTCTAGCTCCTATGAACCTTTTGAGCCCATGAATGAGGGTAGGGCGTACATCCACATGATCGAAATCAATAAGTCGAAGCGAGGCGCAACGCTACGGATGGTAAGAGACCATTATTCATACCTATGGAAGCTACGTCGCGCGGTGATCAAGCTAACGATAATGATAGGGGTGCATGGAGTTATGGAAATAGCAGTGATATCAGCCCGAGTGATATCCTGATAGCAATTCAGAGGACGATTAAAACCTAATTGCTTATCGACTTTATGTTAGTATAAATAATAACTATTCAATAAAATAAAAGTATGGGGATTTTAGAATTTTTATTATTATACTATATTTACCTGAGTAACCCGACTCAGCCAACGAACATAGGCGGTCTCGCCTGAACTGAGTCTTAGTTGTTTTGAATTTCCTACATTTCTACTTGCGAAAAGACAAGTACCAAGACAGCAGAGTGTGGTCGGGTGACTTTCTTTCTTTCGTATGTCGCCTTGCAGACCGACGAACTATCTCCGCAAGTATAAAAGGTCTAATAAAAAAAGAGTAAATATCGCTAATAACTCTTAAGATATGTCTATTTCTTCTTTTTTTATTATCATTTATTTTACAATATTAAAAACAAGGTTTAATATAAATCTTATTGGCTATATAAATAAAACTATTTTAAAATTAAGGATTCTCTTATAAAGGGAAAATTAATGTTAGCTTATAGTAATAGCATAAGGAACCGACATTCCATGCAAAGTATGTAATTTTTAATAAGAACTAAATCTTAATACTAAGCTACTGGGAGCCATAAATTGTCATACAAGCCGTTTAGAGCTTGTACGAGGGCGGATGGAAAAACCCGTTTTTCCCCCTTGCTCCAAAAAGCAAACTTCAAATAACCACATAAACGAGATAAAACTTAATACAGATTTGAACACTTGGTGGTCCTTGTCGATGTCGACTTCTCGTAATTCCTCCTAGCCTAATAAATAACGTGACATTAGAACCAGCTGGATTCTCACGACCTATGCTAAGCACTGCAGGTTATTAGTCCTTGGGTGCCGGTGCAGCCTCCGAATCATTGGCAAGCAAAGCCTCGACCTGCGCACCCCTCCTACGCCTCTCCTCCAAAGAGACTTCTTGCTCTGGCGACGTAGACCAGCCAAGACCCAGCTCTGGATATTGAAGTGGGATGTCACCGTCGTTTGGCAAGATGTCTAGGTAGATCGGCCAAGGCGTACCCAACCAACCGTTACGGGACTCATGGTCCTTTCGTTGATATGCGGTCAGGGGATGGACGAGGATGCTGGGTACAATGTTAGAGACGGGAGCAGACGATCTACGAGCCATCCCGAGGCTGTTAGAGCGAGAGTTTACCTGAGATTGCCACGGTTCGATGCCAAGTAGAAAAACACATCAGAAAATGATGAGTCAGGAACCCAGACTATACCAAAGGATTGTCAGTGGCAGCTAGGTTAACATCGGGCACCGTGGAAACGTTGCAAAAACAGCTCCTGCAACATTTTAGTTTACTTACTTTCGTACGAACCAGCAGGATGTGGTCCCATAGGATGTTCATTGACCCTATACAACGGGACAGCGACAAATGCGCCTGAGAAGAACAGTCAGCAACCGCGATATTTCCCGAGCTGTGCAGCTCTCCTGCCAGAGATACCCACCATCGCGGCGTAGCCTCAGGACAGCATCACGAAGGGCAAGTGCGGCGGCGGTCTCGGTGGGCGATTGTAACAAGAAGTAGATGTGGAAATGCCACTCCCGGTTCCGAGATTCGACGACCGTTTTCAGGTCGTCTTGCGGAGCCGGCACTGCGGGGCGGGTGACCATGGTCATTGCTAGTCAAATCCAGGAATCGCCGTGGGAACTGATATCCTTTGCTCTAAACTACCCCGAGCCAGAGTGCTTGTGGTAGCACGCTTGGAACTGAGCGTGGCTGTTGTCGAGCTGCGGAAGTCAGGGCATCGGCCTATTGAGCACGCCATCTCTGTGGCGTTTGCGTGCGGGGACCCGGGAAACACAATTTTCGGTTATAACACGCCAAGCTTGGAAAGAGATCAACCATTTTAGGCAGGAGACCCGCCCGTTAGGTCCCCGCATCACCGGCACACTCACAAGCCGATACATCTCTTTAAGCACCCCAAACAACCAAAACTCGCGCTTCTCGGCAGAAACGCCAATGGCGGAGTGTGCAAAAGAGCCAATATCACAAGTTCGGTAGCGAAATCTATCGTATTCTCGTAACTCTTTATTTTATATCGTAGAATCTCCTCCCTCTTGTTAGCGGCCACCGTGCTAATATAGAGCTCTGCGAATTATTACGTGTTAATAACGCGGTCGTATCCCCATAGAAGAAGGCAACGTATCCTGAAACGCGAGAACATCAGCTATAGTTTCACTGAAGAAATGAACTGGCGATGGAATTGTATGGAGATAAGAAATAGGGCATTATGCACGATTTGTCTCATCTGGTTTCGAGTAGTGTTATAATGTCGGAAACGAGTTCTATCTATACTTATCGTTCTCACACATGCCTTAATTTTGGTTGGCCAGAAATTGTTGCACGCACTAGTAGTGGCTGTTGACATGAATTTATGGTAGCCTTCACGTCGGAATGCGAAATGGCGCGTTGATGCCAGCCCAGTAATCAATAATAAGAACTGAGATTCTTTGGACCAGATAAGGTCCCGTGGCGTCTCTACGATCCCATATATCTTAGGCCATTATACGAGTTTTTCCTATACCTGTTTCCACTAGTTAAACAAGTCAGCCAATGAGGTACGTTTTATTCACCCCAGATCCCTTACTCCAAGACTTTTACACCATACACAAAGATAGAAACACGCGAATAGGAGTGCAAATATCACGATCTCGTTGTTGGGATGAATGGAAGTTATGAGGTGAATTGCTTGATTGATTGATTAATTGAGTATCAGAAGGGTGCCAAAGGCAGGAGGAGGTAGCATAGTTTATACGTAGTGGCTGAGAAGCCCGATAATCCAGGTGGCTGCAGCCCCTGTTCTGACACTCGTGATTTAACACGTCAAAACTAAACTCTGGTAAGCACTCTCATAACCAGGATGAGGCAGGTATGTTGGTACAGCCTCTCGGCGATTAAATATTTTGTGTTTTTCCGAGCATGAGTCGACCCAGTCACAACACATGAGAAGTAGAATTTCGCAAAGTGATCATTTGTAAATCAATCTTATTTTTTACGGCGTGGCAGAATAACTTGAAATATTTTGGGGTTGGCGCGTTTGATTATTATATTTGTTAGGCTACTTATTTCTTGTCTTTACGGAGGAAATTAAACCAATCGTTGGTATAAATGCCATATAGTTTGCCCGAATTTGGGCCAACCTTTGAAATAACATTTCGAACCGGAGTTTCCCCAAGAACTTTAGGCTATGTTTGAGTGCCTCGGGGAAGCATCCTTCGAGTTGCTCGACGTATTTGGTTGAATTTCTCAACCTCAATAGGGCATCCACTGAGCATATGCATGGTCCGTCTGAATGCATAGAGTGTTTCCATGACACTATCAGCCATGGGCAAGACCTGCTGTTCAGACTCACTGAAATGAATATGAGGCACCTGTCGTAGATCAGTGCTCTGGTCTGCATCCTGCCAACGGTAAGATAATGCCTCGTATTCGAGTCGTTTGGTCGGTACGCCATGCTAGTGTGACCTTGTCGAAAAATCTGTATCGACCAGCTCAAATTATACTGCGTCTCGATCATTCGCCGGCTCGAGTCTCAGGAATCTAGTATCAGAGTACCGGCCCGCGTGAAGATGCGGCTTTATCAAGCACAATCGCCCGCGTCACTTGGAAAGCAGCACCGCTCACAAGTCACGAACTGCACCATCCGTTCCAAGTCATAGCCACCTTCGATGTCTCCGCCATGAACGTATACATTATTAGTCCAGCAGATATCATGCCATATATTCTCTGGCAATTGTGAACCCGCTTTAATATTGTGTACCTGTCACCAACGCTCACCACCAGTTTTATTCTATGTTAAATAGACGGCCATTTCGCGTGATAGGAGGCTATAGTAGATTCGAATAGCTTGAGCTATTATCCAAATAACTGCAGCAGAATTGTAAAACCATGACAGTAACTGGTAGATATACCGGGAGGACTACCTTATGTATCTAAGTTTATCTTACAGGGGATTACGACAGAATGCAAAGACAGGTATCGACAGCCTGGCCCACCAATGCGAAAGAAAATGAATGCCCTTATATTCGTCATTACAGACGAGAAAACTATGATAACAGGATGGTCTATGACAGATGCTCCACTTGCTCAAAATATCGATGAGACATTTTTGGCTGATAGCAATATAGCCCCTACGGCACGACAAGGACCTGCTGAGTCAGCCCGACGGGCAAGAATCGGCCTTCGATTTCCAGAAATATCGTGTAGACCTAAACCAACATAGCCTTCCATTATTAAAGAGAATTTAGATATACGCGATAGGAACACTCCCGTGCAGCCTGTCTGACTTAAAAATCTTGCTGTTGTAAAGTCGCCTCCTTTTATTCCACTCTGTTTCTCCTTCTCCGCTCCTTCCTTTCTTTAGATGCTTGTTTTGCTCCTACTTTGTCCTGGTTGGCGTGCGCTCTGATTTCTGTGGTCGTGGGAGGCCTAGGAGCTTGTGCAATAGCACGGAAATAATGTTTTGACAATAACGATGACGATAAAGCGGATGAAGAATAAAGACGCTCGGCATCTTTTACGGCAACCATAAGGAGAGCTCTTAAGATGAAATGTGCATCATTTCCAGCCGCGTGTAAAGATGCGAAAGGTATATCCAAATTGGCGAGTAATTGTTCCAAACTTATCCGTTGAGAAAGACGTAAAGGATATTGGGCGGCTTTGACTGTATCAATGGTATATAATGGTCGGAGGTTTATATCAAGGTTTTTAAGGACCTTAATATCCGGATCTCCGTGCGTAACCAAAACAACGTCCCTATCAAAAACTAATAACTCAAGCTTCGATTTTAGCTGTGATATATGAATAGCTTTTGACCGCCCAAATAAGAATTTTTGAGAAGCTTTCATACAATATTTCGAGTCCCCAGTATGGAATTGGTAGGATTGGATAATATCTGTCGATGATGAACCTAGGAAAAACCGAGTATCGAGTATTGAAATACCAATATGGAATTGCTGGTTTGGTAAAATCTGGTCGTACCCATCTAAAGTGTCGATATCAATACAAACAAAAAGAAAATCCACCATCAGAGATTCCGGGAGCTTGCTACCTAATCTAGAAAACTCGAAACTTGAGAGCGTAGAGTGCCCATATGCCAGTAGGTGACGTAACGCCAAAGTCTCGTCTCTAAGGAGTCCGGTATGTGGTAATTGCGAGCTGTGCTCCATGGTGATTTTGGCGGCAGTCGCAACACCTCACGGCATGATCGTAATATAATCGTTATCAAGCTATTAGCCTTGACGTCTGGCAAACCGACGAACTGAATAGACACAACACACCCTGGATGAAGGATGAAGAAGAAGATTGATCGAGGTCTGCCGATGGGCGGGGTCTGGTTGATCGCGTTCTTCTGTCTCCATCAACTAGCTCGTCAATAGCCAGCTCGGCGATAATGCCTATTGACGACGAGCTTCAATTGACGGCTAGTTGTTGTCGTAGATCTTGTGTGTGGTTTTCGGAAATGTGAATATCGCCGAGGTAGGTATGTATCGTACGTGATCCAGTATGGCGAGACGGTATGCGTAGTGGATAGCCGTAGTAGTGGGAGATTGTGACGGTCGGATTGAAGTCACCGCTATCCACCTGGCAACTGGTGGCTGGGTGTATGCGCGAAAAGAGTATCGAAGGCGTTTTGGCTCTGTAGGGGCTGTAAGGCCGGCCTTTGGATTTTTCAGGAATCTGACCTTCACAACACATAAAGAAGGAGGAAGAGGTGGTGAATTGAAACTAAAAGAAAACTGCTGCTCCTGTCAACTTTAATGTAGTGGTAAGTAGGTAAGGTTTCAATCTCATGGGTAACATGCGCCACACGCTAAAAATATGTTTTGAAGCCCCGCATGGCATAAGGTCTGCCACTTTTTGATCCCAAGACCTCCAGTTTTGAAGACAGCGATGCCAAAAATCATCATATGTATGCAATATCGTAATGGTGCAAGCCTTTGAACGCGGTAATAAATGGACTTTTCAAAGTGGTATAGAATGTCTTTTCGAATGGGTTTTACGCAGAACAATGCTTCACGTGTTGGATCCTGGTATTTTTCCCAGCCTGCAAAGCCTTTCCACTATTGTTTGCTTAGTTTCTATGATTTGAGCAATCTTTATCCACATCGTCATCCGGCAAGATGGTGCCTCAATTGGAAACGATACTTAATGTCTCGTATACAAAGGCGCGATGGCAAGTGCTGCTTCCAGTTTACACGGCGGTGTTTATATTCGTTCTCACCAAGGTTCTTCTCAAGCTCCTCAAATCTTTGCTCCATGTTATCAGAATCGTGGTTATGTGGAGACTTCTGATCCTGTATTCGCGGATACGTTTATGGTATACAAGGAGGCCACGCTTCATGTTATGCCAGTCTTGTTGGGACAGCAGGCGTATTCATCGCAATGCGGCTTCTACCGATCCCGTGCTCATTGAGATGATGCAGTCGCCATTATTGGTCCTGTTCATCGCACCTTTGGCGCTAATCTTTCTCGAAGGCGATGAAGCTGATGGCACAGCATTAGTAGAACCAGCTAATTGCGAGTTGTGCCAAATTAACAAAGCTGCTCAAATTACATTTGAGGCTGCCAAATATCGCACTGGTGGCTCAAGTGACAGCGGGAATCTCGAGGACAGTCGATTTCGAGTTTTTACTCGGCCTGGGCAGGATCTCTCCAGGTTGGGCTTTGGACAGTCTGCATCGATCGCGAGTCATTCAGACAGTTCTGAGTGCTTTGGAAAGATCCAAGAATGGATACAAGAATGCTCGACTAAACATCTAGCATGTCGAAAGCCTTCCGGCTCCCGAGGGAGGAATTCCCCAGGCCCTAAGAGACTGGTTGACACGGGGGCCCTTGATGATGAGATTAGTCCTAGACTCATAGAGTGGCCACTTGATCCTAACCAGCCAGTGGAATATTGTGCACTCAGCTACTGCTGGGGGCAGGATCCCAGTCTGTTCTTTACAACGACATTGGACACTTATGATGAACGGCTGAAGGGCTTCCAAATGGAGCAGATACCACGGACTATACGCGATGCAGTAAAGATCACTCGACGAGCCGGGTGCCGGTATCTGTGGGTATGTCCATATCAACTCTGGTTCCAGGTTATTGGTCAACGTGAGGCATGGGCGCTAACATGCCATCAGGTTGACGCTATTTGCATCATTGAAAGAGACAAGCTGGACCGGGAAGCCGAATCCTGTCGCATGCACCATATCCACGGAAATGCATATCTGGTCATTGCCGCCACTGAAAATTCTTCGCCAGGCGATGGCATCTTTGCATCTCGCCCACCTGTTGGCAATTTTGAGTTCGATCACCTAGGCAAATCTTATCAGCTGAGCGTTATGGAGCATGTCGACCACAGCCCCTGGCGGCAATATAAACGCACTGTGGACACGCAACCTATTCCGAGACAGCCCTCATTACATACTCGTGCTTGGACTTATCAGGAAAGGCTGCTTGCTACACGCATAATTCACTACACCGCAAACGAGCTGGTGTGGGAATGTAGTTCAGGCTGTCATTGCGAGTACCGCCAACGGCAGCATTACGACCCGGCGAATCAGTATGATACAGGACTAAGCCTACAAAGCCATTACTTTCGGTACATAGGGACGAACGAGGGGTGGAAATCGGTCATCGAGCATTACAGTGTGAGAACCTCACTGTACAGTCGGACAAACTTACTGCATTAGCCGGGCTGGCAAGGCGGTTTTCTACTCCCAGTATGGGCAAATACCTTGCAGGGATTTGGTACTCACAACTCCCAGATGCCTTGGCATGGCGGATACAACTGCCAAAAAAGCCAGGTCAGTATCGTGCACCTTCTTGGTCATGGGCCTCTCTCGACGGCGAAGTCATGGGTATTGGCTCGGCGTTCAGGACGGAGGGCGCAAACTGTATTAAAGCGCTTGACGCTGGTTGTACTCCGGCCGGGGAAGATCCATTTGGAGCAGTCTCTGATGGCTACATCCTTTTGCAGGGCAAGTTCGCACCACTAGACCCCGATAAAGGAACGTGGGCCTTGAAGATAAAATCTTTCGGGCTGTCTTTAATACTGAAGAGATCCGTGAGAGTGGACGGTGCTTGGAAGAGGATTGATGCAGAACATGTCAACAATGACGTCTTTTTAGATAGGCAAAACAGTATAGTCAGAATCGTCTAGAGTTGGCTTAGAGCTACAGAACATGAATAAAATCACTATAGTTGACATACTTGTCTGAATATAATTCCTTCTCATCTACACATTAACGCGTAATTTGTCCACACAAATACAACCTAGCGTGAGGCTAACCGAGACCACTAGATTTTCATTTAAAGCAGTAAACAACCTATCCTTGACTAAGAGGCCTCAAGTTGATGTATAGCCCATTTGCTGGTTTGATAGTGATAACACCTCGTGGCAGAATCTTGGCCTCGTCCATTGCCAGTTCCCAAGAGAAACTGCGAACCATAGCAGCCAACAGGCACCGCATCTCTGCCTTGGCGAAACCTTGACCGATGCAACTCCGGGGTCCATGAAGGAACGTCAAGAACTCGTAATTGCTACTAGCGCCTCCATTTGTGTTTGGCTTGCGGTCGGTGATCCAACGCTCCGGGCTGAATTCACCAGCCGCTGGGCCCCAGACCTCGGGTGAGCGGTTCATTTGCCACATTGACAGGACCACAATGACGCCCTTTGGGATGGGTTGACCAGCTAGGTTCGAGTCGCGGATAGCCTCACGCATGGTGATGGGCACAGTAGGATACAGACGGAATGTCTCATTCATAACCCCATTGAGATAGGGCAATGACTCAAGAACTCCGGCTATATCGAAAGACTCGTCTATAATAGAGTCATCGGGGAGGGCCTCGCGTATTTCTTCCCGAAGCGTTTGCTGAAGGCCTTGATTCTTTGCTAGCAGATAGCATGCCCAAGTGAAAGCGGATGACGTAGTCTCGTGTCTACCGGATAAGATTGTCAGCACACAGAAGACCCGAGGTCAATACGATGGGATTTGGGGGTGGAGGGTGGTAGAGCGGCAACTTACCCAGCAGCCAAGAAAGTCAAGAGTTGGTCTTTCAGCTCCATGTCCGTAAAGTTGCCCGATTTGACCAAGAGGGACAAAACATCAAAGTGACTATCTTCAGATTTGGTGATGAGTGCTTTCTTTTCCTGCATCATTGGCAAACAGATTTCGTTCAGACGGCCGGTCAAGTGCTTGAACAGATTGTTCATCTTCCACGGCAGCATTCGTACGAACTGGATGCCAAAGACGAAGGACGTCACGGAAAACAAGATCTTTTCCGCGGCCGGCTCAAGAAGTTGCTCATACACGTCGAGGAGCGGATCACTCGATCTTTTCAGCATGTTGAATTCTCGGCCCAGACCAGCGACCCCGATGATATCCAGCGTGGCCCTGCTGGCCCAGGCGGAGACCTCAATCACGTCCGAGCCCTTCGCCTTTTCCGGTCCACTTTCGAAGACTTCTTCCCGGATAGTTGTGGTCATTAGAACAGCCTTTTTCCACATCATGGGGTAAAGATCCTTGATGTGTCGGAAGTGAAATGCTGGCATGGTGTTCTTGCGCAGGAATTTGTGCTGGTCGCCCTCCACGACGATGAGCCCGGCGCCCAAGACATGACGCAGAAATCCACTGATTTTCGGCGGCTTGACGAAGTCGTAGGCTTTGTGGACGAGTAAGTCTGCTAACATTCTAGGTTTCGTGACTAACACCTGCTTGTCAAAGGCGCTCAAGTTCAGAAGCTCCTCTCCAGGGTATCGCTTGATCAAATCCAGGAACAGGTCGCCCGGTGGCCTTTCAGTCACGAGGATAGACCGATGGGCAACGCTTATAAAAGACTAGTTTGCACCCAATTAGTGTCTAGTTCGCACATAACAAGGCTGTATATATGTTTTAGCTGTCCTGTTTAGATTCGTACTTACTCGTGGACCCGGGACATTTCTTAGCGGGCTCAATAGTTTCGGATATACAAGTCCCCAAAACAGGGCGCCAGATGCGTAATTTGCTAGGAAGATAATTACCACTGTCCATAGGTGATTTTCCAAGTCGTAATGCCGCGGGAATAAGTTCTGGATGTAGTCGCCCAGAAACTTGATTACAAGCGACGATTCAAGAGTCGCTATGAGGGTGAGGCTCGGGAACGTAAGAATTTGATAGAATAAACCCATTTTCTATCCGGGTTATCGAGAGGTTGATCAATTGGAGAATCAACGAGAAGATGATTCGATCGTGGAATATATGCAGAAAAGTCCGAAAAGTAGCTCCCTACTGGCATGTAGACAGACGGCATAGAGAGAGTGTATGATATCAGGCGCGATGATATATCTGCCAGGTATGAAACAATCCAGGAGACCCTACAGTGATCAACTATCGGGCTATGTGGGTACAAATGATCACATGTCCAATAGCGGCCGTGGGAGCCTATACAAGGAGCAACTTGGCTGATGGTAATGTAGAATATGACTTACCGTACCTCGGTCCTACTGGCATGTCTGTTCATTTGACTATCCGCGGGGTTAAGACAACAGGGCCCATCGCTGTTCACACTGACCAACAAATATTGTATTGTGCATAAAGCCGCTAGACATACGTGGCGGATCTTCTCGATATTGCCTCGGAGCACTTTTGTGGGAACTGCGACTTTCGACTTAACTGAACCAATTGACATAAGAGCCTGGATGAGCTGACTAGGCTGAGCCTGTAGATCTTGGAGACATAACGGTAGTTCGGGGTGCATAAAACTA
Organism: Seiridium unicorne; assembly: GCA_039778275.1. Lineage (NCBI taxonomy): Eukaryota > Fungi > Ascomycota > Sordariomycetes > Amphisphaeriales > Sporocadaceae > Seiridium > Seiridium unicorne. The sequence goes on from JARVKF010000223.1 coordinate 250,572, forward strand.
GGGTCATGCTACTACCAAAGGCCAGGTACATGGCGCTCTTGTTTGAAGAACGTGTCGCATGTATCCTTGAATACCTTACGTGCCAGGTGTATGACAGTCTTTGTGGGGGCGGGGTGCTACAGTCTTGGCAGAGATCTGATAATCTAGCGTTGATGGAGGTCGCAAAGTAGGTTTGGATTGGGCTTAGCGTGGGAGGTTGACAGATACATTGTCCTGGCGTAGACACACTAAGTCTTGGGGTAATTGCCTGCGTATCTGTTATTTGGGAATCGGAACGAGGCAGGTAGACTCCAATATGTTCCATCCAACGTAAACCTGACGGGGACGATGATGACGTACCAAAAATTGAATAGTCGCAGCTCCGCTGTTATACCCTCCCTGCTCATTGTCGTAAAGCGGACCCTCGCAAACTAGCACTAATACAGCATGACATCGTCTCGAGGCACAACTTGTCTTACCCCAGGATCAGCGTGGCGTTTCCGGAATGGAGTGCAGGGTTCACGCACATATGATAGACGGATCAGTCTTCCGTGGTACAAACCATTAGGCCACATCCGAACAAAAGACTACCCGTATTAGACCGGGCATGACTACCCAGCTGAGTATGCTTGAGTGAAGGCTGAGAATACTGCCAGTAACACGCGCTCGAACAAATGCAGATCCTCTCCTTGTGTTTCAAGACCCATCGACCATCCCCAGAGCCTTGCACTTGGTGACGACGAATACTACAGAAGAGACAACAGTCACTGTCAGAAACTGAAGATGCCCGCATCAAAACTCTTACCAATAACCCTTATCCTCTCATGTGCCCTCCTTGGTGGCTATGCCAGTATCTTCCTCTCGTTTCACCATGGACTTTTTGATGCACTGCGGATATGCACCTCATCAGTCTCTACGTCCAAGAGAGAGTGTACCCTGAATATGCCGCATGTTGCTCATATCCCATCATACACAAAAGTTCCCTCCATAGACTCCCGCCTCGCCATACTACTTGAGTTCTTTGCTCAGGGCCTGATGAGACAAGGCTCTGATGATGGTCTCGATGTCCAGGCTATCCTAGCCATGAGCTACCTGGCTGCCCAATTCGGCGGTGCCTGGTATTTGCTCGCACTTGAGGGCCTACGTAAGGGTAATGCTGGTACAATTCTGAGCCAGTAAGTACTTCCCTTTCATTGTCTCCCTCCTTTTGGAAAGACGCTGACAGTCTGCTAACAGCACTGGGAAATTCGGCATCGTCTTTCAAGTCGCTACCATCACCGTAGTTGGCCCAATATTCCTGGTGATACACCTCTTGTCGTATCAGAACCACTACCATAACAACATAACGGTCGAACTGTTGGACTTGGAACTGCTTCCGATATCTTTCAGTCTGGCCTATATAGTTCCAACAATTGGCCTAGTCTTGCCACTGTTGAACTATTTAACGCCTGCGGGGGACTATGTTGCGATATCTCTTTGGCAACCGTTCCCCCTCTATCAATCCGCTCTCCAATACATATTTCGCCATATTACAGGCCGCAAAAAGATGCGAGATCCACGGCCTGACCGCAGCGAAGCTCAGCTATATGAGGAAACCCTCGGAAGAGCTTACAGATTCATTCTCTCATTAACCATCGGGTCCCATATTATTGTCCTGGGTGCAATCACAATGCCTCACCTGACAAGCATTTTCCCCAAGATATCAGGGATGGATCTTTTGAGTCCGGACTCTCTGGCGAGTCCAGCAACCCTCGCGCTATTAAAACCCCCCGTGTCAGCTGCTGCTGCCAGATCTATCGTTGTCTCGTTCTTGCGGTGGGACGTATACTGCTGTTGCGCGGCCTTGGTCATTTGGGCGACGTATCTCTTGTGTTCAACACAGAAAAGTGTAACTCCCTTAGGTGTTATCACCCGAGTTCTGTTTTGGACATTGATCGGTGGACCTGTCACGCCCGCTATTATGCTTTTATGGCAACGTGATATTGGGGTGATGGATGCCGTGGACTACTGGGGGTTTACGAAAAGGGAATAAGACAATTCCAGATCTCCGCCGCCAAAGTTCGACTTGTCCTGGCTGATATAGCAAGGACAAAAGACCGCTAGTAGTGAGTAATATAATCGTCGTTACCTACAAACACACATGGCATAAATCTACCACTGAAGTCCAAGCTCACATGCCGCAGACATCACTTATTGCCCCCATGAGATAGCCGCTCTGACACCGATAGCGCGATTTATGCGATCCAGTATATCTTGACTTTTGCTCTTCTGCTGTTTTGTGGCGAAGGGGCAATATGTTACCAGCCTTATTGGTTGAAGGATGACCAATGCAGCCGCTCCATCGTGGGGCATGGAAACCGGATGGCCATTCACATCTAAATCCCCCATGGCGAATGGTACGCTCCGGAGCATGTCGTCAATTGTCGAACCAATATTTTGCTTCAAGATGGGTACACATTCCATCCAGGCTGATGCTTCATCGATGGCTCCGTGCTCGGTATCGCTGCTTGAAACGCGGGTGGCCTCGTAGTGCTCAAGGATAGTCAACAACAGAACAAGACGCGCAGACCGAACCAGAATAATAGTACAAGCTGTTTCGGGGTCATAAAATTTTGCTTTTGTTGCGACTTCGCCCAAGGCTGCTGGGGCGCTGCGGCCTTCAAAAGCACGTTTCCAGTAACATCCGGCGTCCAGATCCCAGTTATCAAACTCGTCGAGGGCTTCAAAACATGCGCGTAAAAGCGATACAACCGTGTCGTCCAGATCGTCTCGTTCACGGGCCGGCGATTTGTCGTCATTCCCCAAAAAACCCCCGTGCCGACCTGTCCTGCATCTAAACAGATTGTGCCTGAGCCGGAGACTTCTCGCCATCAACGACACGGCGCGCATCATCGGATCAAACTGACTTATCCACGAGACCAACCCTCCAGGATCACTATAGCTGTCATCCTGATGCATAAATGAATGTATTTGCTATATTCCACTGTTAGATGTTATGCTCTGCAATCAGTGGTCCGAGGAGCAGAGTGTGGTCGGTTTAGACTTACAAGCTTTATGAGGCTTAAGAGGAACAGTTCGAATCCTCTTCCAGAGCAGAGCTGCTCAACACCTCGCTTCTCTAACAGATAGTAAAGACCTGATGCGTGTTCATGAAGGTCTCCCTGGCCTTCCCCACTGATGTCCTGTGCACTTGTCAGACATTGCAAACACGGAGTGATCTAGTGGCGCTTTGGGCGCCTCTCACCTTGAACATGCAGAGCAACAAAACTGTGCAGATCACTCGATCATGAGTGACTTCGTCTTGAGTCTGAATAGTCTTGCGAAGCGCTCGGACGGCACGGCCATAGTTCTGATATGACTGCAGACGGAACCTTTCCCCACCAAATTGGTTGTAAGCAGCCATTTGGGCGACACTCATAGTTGCAACTTCCAAGAGACCATGATTATTATCATCACTATACAGACCAGGCAGGAAGCTCAAATGACCGGGAAAGCTATCAGCCTCACAAGGCGTCACGAACCGACGGATAAAGTAGCAGAGCGATACTTGTTCGTATGAGATCTGCGGCTGGGGGGGAATAGTTGGTGGCTTGGGGCGAGTCTGCACAATGACTGTATTGCTACTGCCACCCTGCGGCTGTGACTGCGACTGCGGCTGAGGGTGAGGCTGGGGCTGTGAGTCGCTTGTGGCACATGAATATTCACTTCGCCGTCTTTGTGTGGAGGTGGCTTCCTGTTTCGGGGCATACTCTTGATTTCGGAAGTGGAACCGATCAGTGTAGCCCGGGCAAGGTTGTCCGTAGATAGTGCAACGCCGACATGATGGCTTATTTTCGTCGCACTAGGCACGGGTAAAGTCATGGCGTCAGCGAATCGAATCCCGATGGAAAAAAAGTAAACGAGCCGGGGGTGAACCGAAGCGGGAGCGGATGAAACGTCTCGATTCGTTCTCATGGCCGTCGCCCACTGACGTGGCACTCACCTTCACCTTGCGCTGGCGACAGCGCTTGCAACCGGTACTAAATCGTCCCGGAAAGACCATATTCGCTAGCAACGGATGGCATATCACAGAACGGCAACGTTTCCAGGCCAAGGAGCAGATACTCTACGCATCGGGAGCAGAAATATGGGGATGGAAGTGGAATGTTCGCGGGACGTCATGGAGGAATGCACGAATTCTTCAAGGTCACTCAGCTCCTGCTGCGAGATCCGACTATTGATGCGCGACTGCCTTACCCCACAAAGATGGGTACGTGGGACGTTCCGTTTCACAGTTTGACTGTCGGTACTACGGATGGACATTGCTGATCATAGCCTTGTTTTGGGTTGGGCCACGCCAAATAAACTTTCTCTAGCATACCCCATACCCGCTAATGTTTCGTTCAGGTGCTCGGACGTCCTGGCTAAAAAGGGCTTAGTTTGCGAGCAGCCGGCCTGTGTCTGCCTAGTATTTCATGGCAATGAGTGAACGAGCCGAGGCTTGACTATAGACTTGGTCATAGCCTTTCAGTGGAGATACTCAAACTCGCGAGTATTGTTGAAAGCAGATATTATATGAGAGTTATGCGTACTAATTGGAACTCCCTTCACAATACTATCGCGAAGGATGCGCTCTCAGGTCTTGCAGCATCGTGTGTAGTGTATAAACTGTTGCATTCGGTCACACAAGTCTCCCCTACCTGTCGCCCATTTCTCTGAACTCAGTTGAACATCATCTAATAAGTCATCGCCAAACCATCATGGCTTCAATGTTGTACTCTCCAACGTTAGATGTCGCCGCCACCTTGCGTCAGATTATCTTTTCGCCGCTGTTGTCTGGATCACTGCTCCTTACGGTCACGTACGCTCCTAACTCTGTGCGTGATGTTATTTATAACATCGCCAGACGGCTGCCTGGTCTGCATTTATCAACTCAAAGCTTGGATCTATCTACGACCACCACAGCACTGCGTACACTTCTCGCGCTCAGCATCCTTCGCCAGTTGAACCGTGCGCTTGGCACCATGGCTGCTAACTCGTGGCGTCTTACCCCAAGCAGGGGCTGGGACTGGCCCAATGAGATCGCAGTAGTCACAGGCGGCTCAAGTGGCATTGGTAAAAGTATTGTCGAGAAGCTTTCCGTTCTCGGCGTGCGCGTCGCCGTCCTCGATGTTCAAGATCTGCCGGGGTCTATGAAAGTGGATCCCCGCGTTCGTCTCTTCAAGTGCGATGTGACATCGTCCGAGTCTATTGCAGCGGCCGCCAATGCTATTCGTCAGGAATTTGGGCACCCGACTATACTCATCAACAATGCCGGAATTACTCGGCCGATGCCAATCCTCAAAATGCCAGAGTCTTTCTTGCGAAAGATTTTCGGCGTCAACTGCCTCTCTCTTTGGTTGACCACTCAGCAATTCCTCCCTCATATGATCCAAATGAACAAGGGCCACGTGGTTACCGTTGCCAGCATCGCATCGTTTGTGGCCTTGCCCATGGCGGCTGATTATTCCGCCTCGAAAGCCGGTGCTTTGGCATTCCATGAGTCACTCACATGCGAGCTCAAGCACTGCTATAAGGCACCGAATGTCTTGACAACGGTCGTTCATCCCAACTTTGTCCGCACTCCACTTGTCGAGGATTTCGCGGATCATCTCGAACGCTCGGGTGTTCGCATGCTCACAAGTGATGATATTGCCGAGCCAATAGTCGCTCAGCTCAAGAGTCGACAAGGCGGCCAATTGATTATTCCCAGATCTGCGTCACCGATTTCCGGTATCAGAGGATGGCCAACTTGGTTACAGGAATTGCTACGGGATGTTCTAGGCCGTCAGTCACTGGGTATATAGGATAAATATTCAGTCGAAATGTTGGCAATCTAGGAGTTACGACGCCTCAAGTATTTTGAACATTTTCACTTTTGAATATAAAGCAAACATTAAGATGGCAATATTTTGGAAGTATCCCGCAACTCAATCCATATCTTTATCAAAAGCAAATGATTAAGAATGTCAGTAAATGTCACCTCTGATAGCGCGGGCATATGAACGTACGATCTTAGATAGATTCCTTCGTTTCAGATGTCTTTCAGGTTTTAAAGTCAGCCATTGAATAATTATATCATCTTCTGATTATCAGTGCTTGCTATGGTGATTGAACCTGAAAGTTTGTATTACATTGGTCGCTCTGACCAACTACCGTATCCCTGCTCCTGATCGGCACGAGTGGACCCGCAACCTTAGAGGACCAGCAACCCTTTCCTCGCCTTTTCAAAGCCGATGGCTCCGTCTTTCACATTCATTCCGCATGGCATGTCAACCGAAGAACCGAGGCACGGCCATGCCCAATACTGTGAATGTGCTTTCCGAGGTCTTCCTTTATAAGCTTTATATACTATTCGGGACATTTTATTGTGTTGCCCTCCGCTTCCCGTTACAAGATCAAAGCGCATATTGTTCTGAGTTGTTTTATGAGCTGTATTTTATCTCTAGTGTGAGTGCTATCTCCCGTCATGACACCGATTACAATCTACCTTCGAGTCATTGTATTTACGCCTTGGATCCTTTTGCGCTTCCTCTTCGATATTGTCACCTATCTTCTTCCATGGATGCGCCCAGCCACAGAATGGTCGCTACAACAGGCTGTTCGCGTGCGTGCAGTCCGATTAGTGTTGCTTTACTGGTCACTTCTCCGACGCGGAGACCGCTTGAGGCTCGATCCCGGCCAGGAACGAAACAGATTTGAAATCATTCAGACACAGCCACCAAAATTCTACCTGGGCCCTCTTTATGATGTCTTCATTCGACCAGAACTCTTAGGGGCAACTTGGACACCCTCACGGCCAACACTGGCTGAGAAGGTGGATTCAAAAGTTTTGGTTGCCCTTCATTTTCATGGCGGCGGCTTCGTCATTGGCGACGGGCGTGACCATGACACAGGGTTCCTAGCTCGCACATTCGTGGAACATCTGGGTTGCACTCATGTCTGCACACCCCAGTACAGACTAGCTAGTCACAGAAGAGGAGAATTTCCGGCGCCATTGCAAGATGCTGTTACGGCGTATGTCCATTTGCTGGAAGTTTTGAGTATTCCGTCAAGCCAGATCATCTTGTCTGGCGACTCAGCGGGAGGAAATATGGTACTCGGCTTGCTGCGATACATAAACGATTATGGACCGGAGCTGGGAGTCCCAGCACCTCGAGCCGTCGCTCTATGGTCCCCGTGGGTTGATGTCAGCGCGGCGCTTCTTCAAGATATCAAACAGTCCCCCAACTATCAGACAGATTATCTTAATGCCGAGTTCGGTCAGTGGGGTGCAATGGCAGTCTCGGCTTCGCGCACAATTGATCCAGCTGGGCCTTACCTATCTCCACTACACCACCCTTTCAAACTGGATGCCGATATTCCAATGTTTGTGAATGCAGGGGAGCGCGAGGTGCTGTGTCACGACATCAAAGAATTCTCAAAGCGTTTTCAAGATTGTGGCTGGAGACTACGTTTCCTTGTATCAAAAGGCTGTCCTCACGATATTCTGTTACTTGGACCAAGGATGGGATTTTCCAGGGAGGCGAAGGAGATCGTGGTGTATGCTAAGACATATCTGTCGAGTGTCTCAACATGATAACTGCAAAGCAACGTTATGGCTACTAGTGGCTCAGATTTGATGGCGACTCAAAATCACATGCGAGCTCCAGCAACGCATTAGCTATACAGTAATTCATGTATATCGTAGATAATAATGCAAGTCTGGACGTCCGAACTCAGTAATTCCTCTTGAGTTGGTACTTTTCAGGCATCCTCAAGTTGGAGATATTTCAGACTAACGGAATAGGGGACTTTTCCATATCCACACTGAACCATAGGGCAGTATTCTCACACGTGGAAAGAGTTGCTAATCCCGCTCTCCTCTGCATGAACTCTAATGAGTACTTCCAATATAGAGGAGTACACCCGATGGATGTACTCCGACTCCTTGGGAACGGCTATTAGCGCGCTGCGACGTACTGTAAGTGTAATTGCCCTGCGGGGAAGTGGGCCAACCCCACCATTACCTCTTTAGGACCCTGTTTGCGAGCTGCACTTGGAGATATAGTTGCGGATACTGGTGCTTTGCTCTTGGCACGCGACCAGACTCAACAACATCATACAACATCTATTACTCAACATTTTAAACAAATAACCGTTTACGTTGGGGTGGTCATGTGAAACACTTTAGGGGCGAGTCGTGGCGTCACTCCTCGCACATGAAAGACTTTGTTACCCTCGGCATCACTGTGGGGGAGTCTCTTCGGACTCGCTAATCAACAGTACCCACCTCGCACGAACATGAGACCAGCGATCTGGGATATCGTCACGTCAAGGAGATTTCTTAGGCCATACACTATGGTAATTGTCGATCATCTGAATATTCTCATTCGTCAATGCCGAGGTTGTCCATCTAGCTGCCTAGGACCTGCCCGTAATCGTTGCGAGATGGAACCAGGACTGTCCGAGAGTTTCTATCTCAGATCGGTCCAACGTCTACATTGATAGTATGAGCTACTACTCTGACTGATTGGCATAGCTCTCTCGCGAGTACTTCAAAAACATCGCTGTCCTATTCTTCTACGACCGCATTCTTTCATCTCTGCAATATAATCAAATCGTCAACACCACAGTATATCCCGGTTACACAACCCAATCCACGGCCGCTCAGCTTCCCTCGGGTGATTCATCTTCATCTTCCGCTATGGCAGAGTTGGATTTCGATGTCATTATCATCGGTGCTGGTATTTCTGGCATCAATGCTGCTTATCGCATCCAACATGACGGTCTTCCTGGGATGAAATACGCAATCCTCGAAAGTCGAAACTCGATTGGAGGCACTTGGGATCTATTTCGATATCCTGGAATCAGATCAGACTCTGATATTTTCACATTTGGCTTTCCATGGAGCCCCTGGGAACACAAGGAGTCTCTTGCCACGGGAGATCAAATTAAAGACTATCTCACTCAGTCTGCCCAGTCAGTTGGCATAGATCGTCATATTCGCTATCGTCACAAGGTCGAGGCAGCAAACTGGAGTTCAACAGAGAAGAATTGGATGCTGACGGTTGACTCTGCCGGCGAAGAAAAGCCTCTTGTCTTTCGGTCCCGTTTTCTGCTCCTCGGGACTGGATATTACGACTACGATACACCGCTACAGACTTCCATCCCAGGCATCGAAAGTTTCCAGGGCAAGGTCATTCATCCGCAATTCTGGCCCGAAGATTATGATTACACAGGCAAAGATGTTGTCATCATTGGAAGTGGTGCCACTGCAGTCACTATCCTCCCATCCATAACTGGAAAAGCCAAGAGTGCCACCATGCTACAAAGAAGCCCAGGGTACATCTTTTCCCTGCCCTCAAGCAGCTTTCTCACAAGGCTGCTATTCACTATCCTGCCAGCTACCATGGCACAGTCCTTGAACAGACTCATTTGGCTTTTCCGGAGCTACTTGACAACGGCACTCTGCAGATCTTACCCTGAATTGGCCAAGAAAATAATCAAACGCGTGACGGTCCAGCAGCTGCCTCCAGATATCAAGTGGGATCCGAACTTCAATCCCCGATATAATCCCTGGGAGCAACGGTTCTGCGCTTGTATGAATGGCGATTTCTTTGCGGCTCTTCGTTCAGGGAAGGCCAACGTGGTAACCGCCAAAATCAAGACAGTCACACAAAACAGCATTGAGCTGGAGTCTGGAGCGGCTCTGCACCCAGACGTAATTGTAACGGCCACAGGTCTGAAGCTCAAATTTGGCGGGGGCATTCACTTCTCGATAGACGGACTGCAATTCAACGTAGCCGATAAGTTTGCTTGGAAAGCAGCCATGCTTCAGGACGTACCCAATCTCCTCTTCATGACCGGCTATGAGACTGCGTCCTGGACACTAGGTGCCGACGTCAGTGCTCAGCTATTTACGCGCTTGCTACGCTTGATGGATAAGCAGAAAGTCAGGGTTGCCGTGCCAAAGTTGTCCGTATCTGAGGACATGCCAGAGAAGTCCATGATGAGTTTGACATCTACTTACGTCCGGACTGCTGGTAAGGTCTTCCCAAAAGGTGGTACAGGGCAATGGAGCCCAAAATCCAATTACTTCAAGGATATTGCCGGAGCTAAATGGGGTGATGTGACGACAGACTTGATTTTGATGTAATATGTTGTACTGAGCAAGCGATTTTGGGGACGAACGCCATACAAAGGGACGGGATTACATAGTAGGGCAACACTAGCATAGTCACGAAGAATCCTGCATAGTTTTCTGTGGTTCCACTGAATGTCCTTGTGACATAGGAACGAATTCCAGCTTCGGAGCATCATTTCGGCTACGATGTTGACGGCTGCAAGCTAATTCCGAGACAAATACTTCGAAGATAAAAAAGTCCCAGGCGGAACAACTACATGTAGTTAGTCGAGTAGCGCTTGCGTGGGCATCACCCAGGTGGCGTTCCGTCGGGCAGACGTCAATCATGCTCTGATAGCGGTGTACGTTTGCGACCCTTTCCCTTAGGATCCTGAACACCAAATTCCAATCCAGCGATCACGTCAACGTTCCTTCCAAGAATGGAAAGTTGATTGATGTTTCAATAGTGCGAAATCAACTACATGTAGACGCCCAGCGGCCACCCCGCAATGATCACCCAGGAGGCAAAGCCATGCACGCTAATTTATTCGCCCAACTCCTCCATTCTGGGGTGGCTCGTGCGGGGAAATACCTAGTGTAGCGCCGAGCCCGTTGGTGGGAACGCAGTACCTCCCCCCTGCTTCACGGTTTAGAGACTATGATGACACTTCACACTCTACCTCAATATGGCAGATGAGTCTCGGTCACAAGTCTTAGCGTCATGCAATTGTTTCCCGCGACAACTTGCTGTCGCCGAACGTCACATGCCAGCTCGGAACTGTAGTATAAACTCCATACATTGTACTTACTAGCTTATATTTCCCAGCCCTCGTATTACGAAGACCAGCCGCGCGGTATGTCCCTCGCCTTCCAAGCAGCACGGCATTCTGTCTCCAGCGCTGCACAGCGGAAAGTCGAATCACTGAGCTTTGGTCTCTCATTCCAAGCCCTCCTCATATTCTTCCTATTATCAAGCGAACGAGTCACAGGGTCGACGGCGACAATTTTCCTTTCATATGGCCAACGAAGCTGTTGCCCCAGGCAACCTGGGCAATTTGGCTCCGGAGCAAGAACGGAAACTACAGCAGATGTGGATTCAACTGCTCCGCATCTGCGGCGTCGAAAGCCTCAATGATGCTGGTACGTCTAATACCACGCCTGAGATGAGTGACGGGTCTCTACAGCGTGTGGATAGCGCTTCACCAGGAACATTCCGACGCAGCCTGTGGAGCTTCATCTTATCGGAGCATCCTGATGCCTTGGTTCTCCGCTTCTTGCGAGCCCGGAAGTGGGATATCGAGAAAGCAATGACCATGCTTATGTCGGCCATCACATGGCGCGAGGAGAGAGCCATAGGCACGGCCGTGATTCACACCGGCGAGAATGTTGCGCTCGAAGAGGAACAATCTCAAGACGACAAGGGATTCATGTCGCAGTATCGCTCTGGCAAGAGCTATGTTCGAGGTACTGATAAAGAACACCGTCCAATCTACATCATCAAGGTCCGGCTGCACGACCCACATCTGCAGTCATCTGCGGCCATGGAGTCCTACATCTTGCACAATATCGAAAGTATCCGGATTCTTATCAAGCCACCCAATGACAAGTGCTGTCTATTATTTGACCTGACTGCGTTTGGGCTTAAAAACATGGACTTTCATGTTGTCAAGTTCCTCATTTCAGTTTTTGAGGCGAGATATCCGGAAACACTCGGATTGGTGCTCATCCACAACGCACCATTCGTCTTTTGGGGTGGGTCATCTCCGCTTCCTGCTGTGCTTGATGGTAGTGATTTTAACGCATGAGAAACAGGAATTTGGAACATGATCAAGGGCTGGCTTGACCCAATTATCGCGTCTAAGGTCAATTTTACTCGCAACACAGCTGACCTGCTTCGATTCATTCCTGAGGAGAATCTCCAGGCTGACTATGGAGGAAACGACAGTTGGGAGTACAAGTATGCTGATCCAGAGCCAGATGAGAATGTAAGGCTCAGCGAGGAAGAGAAGAGAGCCAAAATTCAAGAGGAGCGTGACGCGCTCATTCAAGAATTCGAGCGCCAAACGGTAGAGTGGGCATCTGTGGAGCCTAAGTCCATCGGTGCACAAGAAAGGGAGAAAAGCCGAAGCCAGCTGGCAGAACTGCTAAGCGTGAATTACTGGAAGCTCGATCCATATATACGAGCAAGAACTTACTATCATCGGGTGGGCGTAGTAGACGACACGGGTCACGTAGATTTCAAGGCTGCTTGAGCCATGCGGAGACATCCGAAGGTTCCTTGCTTTAATATGTATGATTGTTGTATTGGCCTGCAATGAATTTGGAACAGATATGGCAAAATCAAACAGACGTATAATGAGGAGATTAGCTTGGTGAGCTACCTATCTATAGCACAACGCCATCAATAGCAGCTATATCGTTCATTTCCAGAAAAACACATGAACGATTTATTTATTCTTTTCGTTCTTATCTATTTAGCGTACTAAAAATAGGACTCCATATATCCTTACTTATATACATTGATGTTCAACCAAAAGTCGAGACGGGAAGATTGTGAGAACTTTGGGGGAAACATTCCTGCACTCTTACCACAGTGATCGAAAGCTTGAACGGCGATGGGATACTCGTTAGTATAATACCTTCGATGATATATACTGTTTGCATTATTCAGTCTTTAAGGTTTTTCCTTAGAGAGCCTCCATCATTCAAGTTATCATGAATCCACGAACAGTCGACTCCTACGATCTCGATGCATCGATCTTGGGGGAGCCCGCAAGGGAGCTCTTGCGCGAATACAGCGGCGTCTCGGACAACGACATCAATGATCATGTCGAGGCAATTGTATGTTGATACCCTATAGGTGATATGATGGGCTGGACTGAGAGCTAAACAGAGGGCCAAGGCTTTCAAAATAGTGAGCCATATCGAAAGGCTCCATAAAGTTTCCTTATCACTAACCCTTCATTATGTTCCCTACCCTTGCATCGGAATGTTCCAGTTTCTGGATCTAAGCATGATGACGACACATGTATATCCAGAAGTAATACAGCGCTTGAAGCAAGACGAAAAGTTTTTGGATCTAGGGTGCTGCTTTGGACAGGAAATTCGCAAATTCATCTTCGACGGTGCACCATCCAGCAATACGTACGGCTGCGATCTCTGGAGTGAGCTTCTAGACATCGGTTATGAGCACTTTTGGGATGAAGATCGATCACAAGCCACTTTCATATCAGCTGACGTCTTTGACAATACATACCCGCTCACCCAGTCAGCGAGACGGATGAACATCATCTACACTGGTGCCTTCTTCCATCTGTTCAGCCTCGAGGAGCAGGAGAAAGTCGTTCTCCGGGTGGTTCAACTACTCGTCCCACAACCCGGATCCTTGGTTATCGGCCGTCAATCGGGCAGCGAGGTTGCAGGAGAATCCTCGCGATCTGGGGTGAAGAGCAGGCGAAAGCCTTTCGGCAGAATGATCAGAGCTGGAAGGAATTGTGAGAACGCATTGGTGAAAGGGCAGGCACCAGGTGGTCGGTGGAGGCAGACTTGGATTCCCCAGAGTTTACCTTGTCTACGCCAGAAGGAAAGTCGACCGAACTTCGAAACAGGATGAGTACAAAAGGTCTGAGGTTCATAATTGAAAGGCTATGATTATGGTCGCTATCGAAACGTCGACATAGGTCAGACGCAACGCGGTGGGGACGGTTTGAAGGAAACCTACGGGCACAATCCCATGTATTTTCAACCGCCAACATGGCTCTGGACACTTTTAGCTTTGCTGAAATCTGCCAGTCATTTCCACCACCGCCCTAGTCCTCATGCATGAATCTATGGAGAACCTCGTTACGAGCAATAAAGCCCCGAACCCTCTTCCCATATATCCAGAGCGGAATCGTGAGCAGGTTGACGGCAAGGAAGACGCTTCCTAAAACATTGAATACAGCTAGCACACCATCCTTTTCCAGCCAGTCATTGACGAAATACGTCAACCCAAATGTTAAGAAGTTCCGTGCATTGATGGCCACGAATGCTGCAGGACGGTTAGCGTTTCTAGAAGCAATTTCTTGTCAATAGAACTATATCTTACCTTCCTCACTCAATTCCTTATGTGCGTCAATGACATATCCAAACACACAGGCATTACTGATAGCTAGACTCATGTTCGCAAGTCCGAAACATAAGACGGGCCCTGACCAGTGAGTCTGATAGTGGACCGTAGCACCAAACCCATAAAAGCCCACCACTCCGATGATCACAGGGATGATGAGGGTCGGCAAGCGGAACTCGGGCTCGTAGATTCCGCGGTTCTTCTTGGCAAGCCAGAGACATACGTAGTCATTCAGCGGGCCGGTTATGATTTCGCCGATGAAGGACAGAACAAACGGCGACAGTGATATCAAGCCCGTCTGTGAGACAGAGAAGTTGTACGGCGGCAAGGTGAAGATGGATGCGTTCACAACGCTGAAGACGACGATCCACGTGAGGGTGACACCGTACAGGAAGAATGCCCAAAGGACGGCCGGGTACCAGAAGATGACAAATGGACGTAGGAAGATTTTCCAGAGAGGAGTGGTGCTGTATGTTCCGCTCCAAAGCCGCAGTGAGCGGATGTACGGTTCTTTCTCTTCTGGAGTCACCACTGCCTCTCTGTGCTCAAGGCTAGTTTTCCTTTCTTGAATGGCATCGCTCTTTTCTTTGTCAAACGCTCCCATCCCCAGTTGCTGGCCGAGTGAGTCTCGCTTATACGCAGTTTCGCGTACAAAGAAGAACACTAGTGGGAAGAGCATTCCAAACAGTATAGCACACCAGATGAAAGTCCACTGCCAGCCTTGATTCTAAGACTGTGTCAGCGATCCAGTCCCCGATGTAATTCTGCATCACCAGGCATCTTACTTGAATGATATATCCAGCAATCAAGGCTCCACCACTGATGCCGCAAAGGAGGAACATATTCCACAAGGCAATCCTTGTAGCCCGTTGATGAACAAAGTACAGATCAGCGATGGTGCACTGAACCAAGACTTCATAAGGCGCCATTCCCAGGCCACTCCAGATCCGACTGCCAAGAAAGCTGTTGTAATCTTTCGCCAGAGCTCCCCAAATGCTTCCGGTTAACATGATGATGCTGCAAATCACGTAAACAGGGCGTCTCCCGATTTTCTTGGCCATGGGGTTGAACAAGAACAACGAGATTCCGATCAGAAGAACTATCCACGCAGTCGCCTGGGACAGCGTATTGACGGTAATTCCAAGAGCGGCCGATATCTCGACGAATCCCGGTGAGAGCATTGGGCCGTATGCACCAACAACACCGGCCGAGAGCCCCACAATGACGAGTATCGCGTCTTTTTGCCATGTCGGCCACTACTACTCTTGAGCTCCAGAAAATGAGTCAGAAGGAGAGAGACGTACATTCAGTGGATCATTTGGCGAGTCGCTGGGCTGAGGGACCAGAATCACGTTGGAATATTTTCCGCGGCCATGTTTCAGTATCTCATGGGGGACCTCATCGTATTCGTGTGGAACGTCCGACTGGTCTGTCAAGAATACTGCATGCAATATGTTAGGATATCTGGATAGGCTAGCTAGGAGACAACCGACACGTACCAGTACCAGGGACATGTTCCATGCGTCTGTCTTCAAGAATTCCCCAAGGCATGGTCACGTAAGTCGAATGTTTGCAAATAGTCTCGAAGAGTAATGACTACAAGCAGGCGATAGATCGAAATGAGCCTGGTGGGATCTTTTTACCTGTTGCTCATGGCAATGCTGGACCTGCACGCTCCGTATGGGTATTAAAGCCTAAGACTTGCTCATGATATAATCGAATTCGCCTTGGATTACATCCATTGATCGGCCTCTTCCCCGCATGACAAATTCATGAACAAGCAGACTCGGTGGTGCAGCTTCTCCGCGTAGAGCAACTGCCGGCAAAGTTGAGATGCGGGGAACCCCAGTACCGGTTGAAGAGCCGTGGGAATTTCTCGACCCCTTGTTCGGATGACATGACTGTGGGAACAGACCTTGCAGGTGCTCTGCTGTTTTGCCTTATGAGAGGCTCTTTCGGTCCTACGAGTTGGTGCGTGATCAATAGCACGACTGAGCCAAAGACCCACTTTTGCGACTGGAACTGCCTGTGTAAGACACCAGACCAACCCTTAATGAGCATGTCCACAGACCTGACTTGTCAAGATACATACCGCCTCAACTTATTACATCAACATGGCTACGAACAATCATCACTCGCCAGCGGCTCAGGCCCCGACAGGGATTCAAGTTGTCATAGTCGGCGCTGGCTTTGCCGGTCTTACTGCGGCGATTGAATGTCATCGGCAAGGTCATACACCCATCGTGGTGGAGAAATTCCCCTCTCTGAAACCACTGGGCGATATCATCTCGTTCGCACCCAATTCATCCAGAATCTTTCAGCGCTGGCCCGGGGTTGCGGAAAAGCTGGACCCCATCTCATTGAGAGCTTCCGGACTCACCATCAAGTCGTTTAAGGGCGACACCTTGTACCACCAGGCCTGGAGCGAAGAAGAGACCTCAGTAAGCAGCTTCCAGAGCTATTTCATGCCCCGTATAGCCTGTTTCGGAAGTTTACTGGTTCTTAATTAAGTCTTTTTGCTCTTGAAATATAGCTTCAAACTTCTGATGACTTTCCAAGCATGTTTAAAGAAGCAATTACTGACTCCAGGTGTTGTAGTGGGGTATCAGGTTCGATGGCCACCGTGGCGAGTTCCATGAAATAGTATTCCGGCACGCGGTAGACTATTGTGGAATCGAGGTCAAGCTCGGCGCCACGGTGGTGGATTATTTCGAAGGCGACGATGCAGCCGGGGTGGTGTTGGAAAGTGGTGAGAAGATTTCAGGTGACGTTGTCCTTGCAGCTGAGGGTGTCCGCTCCAAAGGCCGTACCACGGTGCTCGGGTATGAAGACGCGCCGAAGGCTTCGGGCTATGCCGTATATAGGTCGTGGTTCTCGACCAAAGACACCGTGGCTCTGGATCCAGAGCTCGATTGGCTTATCAAAAACGGAGATAAGCATGTCGCCTGGCTTGGACCAGACGTGCATTTCATTGCAGCAACTCTCAAAAAGGGCGAAGACTTTAGCTGGGTCTGCACACACAAGGACGACAAAGACATCGGCGAGTCATGGCAGTGGGAAGCGCCTCTCTCAGACGCACGTGAGGTGCTCAAGGACTGGGAGCCTAACATCCAGCGCATACTCGACCGCACACCCGAGCCCCTGGTAGACTGGAAGCTTGTATATCGGGACCCTCTGCCCACATGGATCTCGCCAAAGCGCCGCATTGCACTGATCGGAGATGCAGCTCATCCCTTCCTGCCAACTAGTATTCAAGGTGCCAGTCAGGCGATGGAAGACGGCGCAACGATTGCAATATGTCTCCAGAAGGCAGGCAAGAACAATATACAGGAAGCGGTAGAGGCATTCGAAGCGCTCAGGTATGAGAGAGTGAAGAGTGCGCAGAAGACGGGTGAGCAAACAAGGGATATCTGGCATAAGGCCGACTTTGGGGCTGCTAAGAAAGATCCTGAAAGCTTTAGGCTAAGACGAGAGGAATGGCTTCTTGCCTTCGATGCAGAGACATTTGCGGAGAAAGAGTATAACCGCACCGTAGAGGTTATCAAGAAGAAGGGCATCCTGGAAGCTAGAGCACTGCATATTCCCGCAGGTCGGTACGGGTATCTAGAGTATAATGGTTGAATTGGCGGTTGTTGTTAGACGGCTTGTTAGTGAAGATATTTTAGATATGTAGAAGCTCACATACACTGAGGCGTTTTCAACAATAGTTCTCACATCAATAGGAGACAGTAAAGCCAGGATACTGAATCAATTTCAACATGCCAGGCTTGAGCATCAATGAAAGCCAACGCCTTAGGATTGTGAAGACTTCGGACCGACTTACCAAACGCCATCCATGATGTTGATGGTTTCCGGTCATGAGCCATCTGCCTTGATTCGTCGTAGCTATTCGAGCAGCCATATCCAGAATCTGACGCCACTTTTCTCGTTCCAGTCAGATTTGGAGCGTGCAATTTCGGTCCTGCGACATGATTACTAGACTCCATACCACCATAAACGATAAAAGAGTCTTAAATAAAATCAAAATCAACCCCGTCCATTGAAAATAATGCTCTAATCTGCATCAGTCATCATGTCTTGCTTAGGCTGGTATCGGGGGAGAGGGTGAATCTTCACTCCGTTCAGGGGGCAGGTAGTCGTGAGTGGCAGCCCGCACGTGCTAACCCAAAATGGAATTTGGCGGTGCTGCATTTCGAAGTTCCGCGCAGCTGCGCGCAACGCGACAGAGCCGGCCGGTACATCGTGGCCATCGTACGAAGCAATGAAATGCAATCGCAACGGCATAGCTAAGGACTGAGGTTCTGCCAGCTGGCGCGGAAGTTACCCAAAGGCGCAAAGATGTAGTATCAGTATGACTGCGGTTTGAAAGTATATATTCCATTTAGTTGCATGTAGTCTATCGCGGGACTATGTGGCGAGTGTGCACTATAGGCCGTGCATCCATTCAATAAAGCACAGCTGTGTGCGAACATAGTCTCAAACATAATAGAATATCTGATTCCAAATACTTAGATCAACAACTAAAACCAAAGATGTGTTTTAACACAAAATATCCCAACTGCGCCTCCTCCAACCGTGTCGGCCGCCGGAAGGTAATTGGTATTAAGTGGCACAGCACACATATTCCGCACCAGGTCAGAGATTAACTATTGTTTAATGGCGGTTCGCCAGGAAAAGGACATTCCCCAATGTTGGCTACGTACATGGCCTCGACATTGTCAAGCTTTACGGACAGGCTGGCGGCTGGGGAAGCGGGCATCCAACTCGTCAATACAAGCCAGGCCAGTGCATCCTTGCAAGAGTTCAAGAAGCCTTGGAGGTCACCCGCCTCCAAGGAGAGGGCTTGAGTTCACTGGATCATCTTCCCAAGCTGCGATGAGCTATAAAGGGGGAAAGTATGCACGAGTGATAGTTTCGTGGAAGATGAATATACCAAAATTATGAACGCCATCCTAGCATCATCTACCCATCGTGAAATACGATGTTCTCGATAAAGCAGACACTATATAATGCCATCATCACAATTGGCCCTTTAGTGGTACGTGTTCTGTCTCTATTGACCATGAGCTATAGTGCATGATTAAGATATTGATTCTTCCTTATACCCTTTGTCCTTAGGATGAGTTACTGTTGTCCTTGCATGAGAATGCTTGATCGATCTCACCCCTAGCATATGCGTCGATGATATTTTGCACCACGCCATACGTTCCACCAATCATCAAGAAGACCGACAACAAAATCATCAGCCAATTGAGATAATAGACTAGTACTTGCCACCAGCTCCCCTTACGGTAGTGTTGGTTGTCATAAACCCACAGATATCCAGGAAGTCCAAGAGCCAAAGGTGCGAAAGTCAACGAGCCAGCTAGCGCCAGGAGGTAGTTGAAGATTGGGATACCGGAAGCGATCAGGAACGCGACAGCCGACATGCCAAATGTGCAGGATAGCCACACGGACCAGTGTACCACGGAGTTCTTCTGCAGATGGATTGAGTGGCGGAGAATGCGGACGAAGATATACTTCGCAGCAACGTGAATGTACAGGCAGGCACTGACCAGGAGGCCAATCAGGCCGATGCCGTAGGCGACCTTCTTGATGAGATCGCCTGCACTACCAAGTGATGGCGAGGCAACCCATTGACCGCACCAACGATACACCACGAGACTGAAAGAAAGGTAGGATGCCGTTACAATGCCCATGCAAAGGTATACGGCCTTATTGTAGTCTCTTGGTCTCTTCATCTCCGATATCACCGGAAGGAAGGCGGATGTTCCTGCGCCGGAGCAGAAAATCGTGGACACGGATGTGATGCCGGCAACAAAAGTTGGGTTGCCAATTACTCGATAGCCTAGTTCGAAATCACCAGTCTGCGGGGCGGCCGCAGGCCTGTCACGGGTTGTAACACCAATACTGCAACACACGTAAGCAGGGGAGATGGGGCATCATTTGATGATTACTCACACGACGATAAACACCGCAATAAACACGGACAAGAAACCAACCCATGTTAGCCACGCAATCTTCTCAAACTTGCGGGCACTCGCCAGAGCGAAGACGGCAACCATGGATATGAGCATGAAGTAGTTGGTGCAGATTGCATGGTTCGATAGCGCATTCAGAGCAACCGAGGCACCAAACATCCCAGAAGCTCCAACAATGGCATACGTGACGAGGAAGAATATGCCGACGACCTCCTTGAGCCAGACTCCCCCGACAACATAAGCCATATCAGCGATTGAGTGACATCCGGCGTGGGCATTTCGGAAGTTGCCTTGGATGATGGCGCAGTATGTGTTCAGAAATTGCCAACCAAGGACATTGATTGCACCAGGTAGCGCTCCTAGGACATACATGGCCGAGGGAATAGTCAATACGCCGGTAGCAAAGATCACTGTCAATCTATAGTCAGCATCCTGATCTAGTCACCCGGGAGTAGAAGCAGACGAGGTACGTACCTTTGAGGAAGATGACGGAGGCGTGGATCCAAGACACAGTGCGAAAGTCGACCTGGCCTTCCTGCTTGTTGAAAACCTCGAAGGCATCATCGTTGGGCTCGGTCTTGCCATCTTGGATGCTTCCACTACTCCGTTCGGGAGAGGGTGTAATGACATCTGCCTTTTCCGAAGTCTTAGAAGCCATGTTGGTGGATTAAAGTTTGGGAATATAGTGCGAAGCGGACCCCAACAATGAGGGAAAGTGGATGATGCAGAGTGACGATATTTGCAGGCCCTGCTTGACTTAAATACATTCTCGTGTGTTCAGTTATTAGATATCACACAATTGGAAACTCATCATTGGTTAATCCACAGCGGCAGAGATAACGACTGAGTATGATTCAAGACATGGCCAGTTACTACCCTCAAAAGATAAGGATGGGCCATGATGATCTAGGACAACGGTTCATCAGCTCATAGCGTTATCAAGATCTGGGGATTGTGGATATCGTCACTAGGCGGGGGTGTAGTGGGTTTCTTGGAGTAGATTTGTCCTTGTGGAGCAGTAGTTGGAGTCAAACAAGAATCATGCATGTACAGCAGAGTTGGAGTACTCCAACAGCAAGTCTGGACTAGTTCGCCGCTTCAAGGGACTTTCGGCAATCTTTCTCAAGATTATGTCTATCAGTCTTGTCTAGAAATATGTTCCTGATAAAGTATCCTAGACTCCGTAGTAACCAATTAAGTCACCCCCTACAAAGCAAAAGATAAAAAAGAAAGCTGGGCTCGAAACCTCTCTGCGCCGTCAGAAAGTCAGAGGGGTTATTGCGATCTCGGTCTCGAGCCGGGAATTCACGAAATTGAGAAAAGTCGTTGGTACTAGGCTCGACATTTGAAGAATGGCGATATCATAGAAATGCGCATGCGACGAATCTGTTGCGGTCAAGCAATATAGTTGGACCGCGTGAATGGACTTGTGCACTGAAATATATTTGAATTGATCTAGTCTTGTATTGCTAATGAATCCTCTCTACTTCTTCAGAATGGACCCGGGCTCAGCTGGCAATTTAGCCCCGGAAGCAGGTTTATTCTTGCTTTTAAAGTCATCACATATCTGCTCCATTGTCACGAACTCGATTCCATCATGCTTCTTGAAGTGTTCAATGAGTCTGTTGTATGTGAGAACAATTTCGACCTGAATATACCGACGAAGGGAGGGTGGGAGTAAGCCTACCTCTCGTGCATGAGCAATACTTGCGGATGCCCCGACACGTCTGGATGAATGGTGATTGGGAATATAAACTCGTCGTACTCCCTGTAGCAGTAATCAAACTGTGAATGTGAAATCAATATTTTTGCAACCAACTTGCGGAACAAAGCGTAAAGTCGTACCTGGTCACGCCAGATATCCTCTACATCGCGCGGATTTACGAAACCGTGGCTGTTGGGTGCATTCTTTATGAACATCATTGGCGGCAAGTCATCAAGATACCAGGACGCTGGGATTTCTACTAGACCGGTCTCCTCGCCGTGCTCCAAGGGCCGCATCCATTCCTCAGCCTTCTTCTGATAATCAATGGGTGTCCAGGTGTCTCCTGTTCTGAGGAAATATGCCTGACAGTCGTGATGGCTGAAGCTGTGGTCGTATTCGATACCGTAGTCTAGGAGAAGCTGCCCGCCTTCCTTACTACACTCCCACCTACAGATAGCGTTCGTATTAGTGGTCAATATATGTGTCCGGTGATTTAACCACCGACTTACCATGGCGCAACGCTGCCCCGTGGAGGCTTGCCCGCAAATTCTGTCAGCATCTTGTATGTCTTGTCCAAGACGTCCTTTTGTTGTTCAATTGTCATGTCTTTGGGGTTCTCGTGAGAGTACCCATGAAGCCCAATTTCATGCCCCGCATCTCTCACTGCAGCCATGTCTTCGGGGAATGTCTCCAGAGAGTGCCCTGGTATGAACCATGTGGTCTTGATATCGTACTTTTTGAACAATTTCAAAAGGCGCTGCACTCCAATCGTACCGGCGAAGATCCCTATGGTGGTTAGTATGCCGAAAGACAATGCCTCGAGCTCAAACTTATTTACCTCTGCTGATATCACTAGTGGAGTCTTCGCCGCCGTATGACCCAAGCCAGCCGGCAACAGCATCCACGTCTACGCCGTAGCTTATTGAAACTCTCTTCTTACCCATGGTGATGATTCCAGGAATGTTTGAGATCGAAATGGGAGCCTTGCGTCGAGTGGCAGTATGTGATGGGCGGGGGGAGGGCGGTGTCTATCTGGTTTGTCTCCAACTTCAAAATTAGTGTAGTGGTAATGACCTCGCATATCCTGCTAGAGGTGTGACTGATGTAATGAATGCCGACCTCCTAGACGTAGCAAACCAGATAAGCATCGAAAGGTCTACTTAGTAGATTCGGTCGTAGTGGCGACATAACTCCAATCACACCCTAATTATCCATGTGGGGTAGAACGGGGCGGCAAAACGCATCTGTCGAGATATTTACTAGTTAGCATTAGTGATAGCCGGTTCATACAGAAAATCGGGACACTGCTTTGATACCCCGCCACACAGCAGCTAATAGAACTCGCCGAGCCAGAGCTGCATGTCAACATACCATGAAGAAGGGGACATCTTTGCAAATTAGAAAGTACAGTGACCATATGCATCGAACCTTGATGATTTCCTCACTTCTCTTCATAATTGAGATATACCTAGATGTTGCCGGTTTTAGATGAAAGTCAACACAAGTCGATCGAGTGGTGTCCTAATCTCAGGACATGAGGTCGGAGCCAGATGCCTCCAACAAATGCAAGATAGCAGACAGTGGCGGGGCCATTTGGAGCCAGCAGCCCCCGGGTCAGATTGTTGGAGTCAATCATGGCAACCCTGAATCGTAGGGCTGATTAGAATCTGACTGGTCGGATTAAGATAGTTCTGTAGATAACAGCTGCCCGAAACTGCCATCGTATGCAAGGCCGTTAGTAGTCACAGTGAACTTACAACATCGTCCCGCGATACCAGTAGTCGCATTCAAAATGCCTTCAGGTAACGATGTGCCGCTCCAGATGAGAGCAGCACAACTCTGCGAAGTATGAAGACCGGAAATACCACGCAATTGGAAACATTACTAACACTTCAATTGCATAGTATGGCAAGCCCTATGAATTTGGGAACAGAGAGACCCCGATAATGGGCGAACATGAGCTTCTTGTCAAGGTCTTTGCAGCTGGCTTTTGCCATTCAGATCTTCAAGTCGTTCACGGACAATTCAAATCGAACTTGCCTCTAATCCCATCGCATGAACCAGCAGGCAAGATCGTCAAGGTCGGTGCGCAGTGTAGCAGTGATTGGAAGATAGGCGACAGAGTCGGCATTCTCAACTTCAAGAATGCTTGTAAGAGATGCCCAGGATGCAACTTGTCTAAGCGTCAGTACAAAACTTTCGATCCCCGATTCTGCGAGAACAGGGAGATGGCTGGTTTCAAGCACGATGGCGCGTTTGCCGAGTACATGGTAGCCGACCCAGCGACGACTGTGAAGCTCCCGGATTCCCTGTCGTTCGAACAGGCGGCGCCGTTGATGTGTGCTGGTGTAGGTTATGCTCAGCATTATGACAGCTTCTGGAACTCGGTACTAATGTGCGATGTAGGCTACTATATGGGGAGCCATTGAAAAAGCAACATCAGGGCTCGAGCAGGGCGCTACAGTTGCCATCATCGGCATAGGCGGACTCGGTCACTTGGGAGTCCAGTTTACGAAGGCGCTTGGCTATCGCACCATCGCAATTGATAACCGGCCTGAAGGCAGACGACTCGCGACAGAGGTGTCAAGCCCCGATCTGTCGCCTGATCTTGTGGTAGACTCCATGGCATCAGATGCCACAGGATCTATATTCGACTTCACTCAAGGGGAGGGCATTGCGGCAGCTGTGGTGTGTACAGATTCGCTACCCGCAAACGAGTGGGCATTAACCCTCCTGAGAATTGGCGGAACTTTGGTGCTTCTTGGTTTACCCGCGGAGAAGTGGAGGTTCGACTCCGATATCATTGTATTCAAGGAACTGATTCTACGGGGAAGCTACGTAGCAAGCACGGAGTCTACTGAGAGGATGATGGCAATCGTGGAAAAAAGAAATGTTCAGTCGCAATTGACTGTGGTGACCTTTGATGCGGTATCAAGCATTGTAGATAGATACTCGCATAAGAGCTTCTGTGGCAGATTGGTAGTTCAAATATCTCAAGATTAATGAAACTGCCCCCATGAATAAGTACCCGAAACCTATGTCAGCCTGTAGGAATTGCCCGGAAGTAACATTGTCCGATCATGAAAACACCTCCCCCAAAGTCACAAGGGATCGGTTAGACTAGGGCTCCCTAGACTTCCAAAAGAAAAAAAAACTGTGTCGCGGAGGTGAGCTAACCCCGCCCAGGAGACGAGGATGCGCTAAGTCGGTAAAAGAAGTGCACTATGTTCTGGCTATTGGACAATCTTCAGAATCCAACCATCTCCATATGTGACATTGATAAGGTGTCACTAATTCGGGTTTAAATCAAGAATTACATCCACGTTTTGAAGTTCTCATCAATGATACCTAACCGACACCAAGCGCTTCATGATAAACTCGCATGCTTTGGACCACCTCGGCCGTGGGGTTTGTCTCCAACTTCTTTGGGGTCAACCGCAAACAAACCCCAACAACCTTTATGGGGCCCGGCCCGGCCTCGCGTGATGGAGAAGGAGGAGCAGCGTGGCTCAACCCCACTACTGAGCAGGCCGTCTGCAGATTCCCGATGCTGTAGATGCCCGTGTTACCTCATGGATTTGTCTCATCGTTTGTCAGTGCCACAATTTCTAGACGCCTCGAAGCTGAATGGATGCCGCCTGTTTTCAAGATGTCGGCATACCGTTGTGCGTCTGCAAAACTTATCCGCGCCGAGCTCATCTGTAAGGCATCTCAACTTCCGAATAGCATTCAGCGCATCACTGGATCTTAATCCTGCGACTTGACCACGTCACTACTAAGCCTCACTTCTGGAATCTGGTAGCGATGTCAGTCTTCTTCAAGGACGTAGGCGAGTACGTTATGCTGTCATCTGGTTTCCATCAGCTGCTTACTCAACTTTCCCAGAGATAATCCGGTCAAAAGGGGTGATGCCGAGCTCATACTCGGCGGCATTGATGTCAATATGGACGAAAAAGATGCGGACGACTATCATGTGCTCCTGGCTGCGGTTCATGACGTTGCAGAGCATCTCTTGAGTCTCCCCGACTATCAGCCCATCCCCGACAAGCAAAAGTACCCGCGCGAGAACATTCGTCTTCCAACACCTTCCGAGCAAGCCTTTGGCCACGCTTGGGCTCACAAATTCCTCATAAGGGGAACCACTGAGCGAGGATGTCTAAGTGGAAAGAAAGTATGTGTGAAGGATTGCATAGCGGTGGCAGACGTACCGCAGTTCTTCGGTAGTGATGCCTTTCCGGCGTGGACCCCATCAACGGATGCGACAATCGTCACCCGAGTTCTCGAAGCTGGTGCAGATATTCATGGGACGGCCGTGTGTGAAAGTTTCTGTAACTCGACATCCTCGTTCACAAGTGCGCAGGGGACCATCGAGAATCCCTACCAGGAGGGCTACTCGGCCGGTGGGAGCACATCAGGGGGCGCCGCATTAGTTGCTGGTGGGTTGATGGACTTTGCACTTGGCACCGATCAAGGTGGATCAATCAGAGTCCCCGCTGCTCTCTGTGGCTGTGAGTACCAGAGGTTCGAGAACTTCGTCGACTATGCTGATACAATTTCCAGGCGTCGGTTTAAAACCGACACATGGACTAGTTCCTTATACAGGCGTAACCTCAGGCGATGCGATTGATGACCACTGTGGACCAATTTCCCGGTCTGTCACAGACGTGGCTGCATGCCTTGATGCCATCGCAGGTTTTGACGGAATTGATGATCGGTCATTAAGTTCACCGGCTCACGGATCATCCGGGTTTATGGAAACCTTGAGTCACGGCAATGCCCGCGATTTAACCGGCATGAGAATAGGCATCCTCCGAGAAGGGGTCGCGCAGCCCATTGTCCAAGCAGGAGTGAGAGAGCTCGTCCTGGAGGCGGCTAAAAAACTGCAGCAGCTTGGTGCCACGGTCGAGGAGGTGTCGGTCCCACTGCACCTTGAGGGTCCCGCCGTATGGACGATCCAGCAACGAGTTTCTGGATCGGCAGGGATACTCGGCCAGGCGCATGGCAGGAGGGGTCTGTATCTCACTGAGTTCGAGCAAGCGCGTCTACCCTGGAGATCAGAGAACTTCTCAAAGCTGTTCCCGTCCACGAAGAATACTGTCATCAACGGCTTGTACCTAGCAAAGAACTTCCCCGGGCTCTACGGCAAGACCGTGAACATCGGGAGGCAAATTCGCGATTCCTACGAAAAGGTGTTTGAACAGTTTGATGCCCTCATCATGCCGACGACTCCTTATGTTGCACCGAAGCATGGCACGAGAGATACTCCGCGAACATGCTTCGCGCCCAGCATCGGGCTGACCACAAATACAGCTGTCTTCAACGTCACAGGGCAACCGGCTATGTCGATTCCTATTGGTTTTGCCCCGGCAAAGGAGGATCCTAGTGTGCTCTTACCTGTCGCTATGCAAATAGTAGGAGGTCTATGGCAAGAAAAGAAGATCTTGCGGGTAGGCCATGCTTGGGAGACGGAGTTCGATTGGAAGACGATCACATCTAGTGACTGTCCCATACCAAGGGCGGAGACGGTAATGGAAACTCGAAGTGAAATTAATGCAAAAGGAAAGCTGTGAGAGACACCGTGCCAACCATTGGAATTAATACAACCATAATAATTCTTACTGCTGTCTTGGTCAACTACATGTGTCTACCTGATAAGTAGAGAGACGGGTTTGACTACATTCTATCGATTAGTGCGGCAACACCGAGGCAAATCTTGCGATGTTCACAAAACAACACTAATAGCATCAGGTTAAACCATTGAACATCACTACTTCGTGATTTCTATGTTGCGGATCACGGAAAGGCCCACCCGGGATAACAGAACACACTTTTGTGAACTCTTTGACACGTTCAGTCCCCATACCCACTGATATCATACATGGGCCGCCTGGGTTTAAAGGAGGCGCTAGATTTGGTGTGTTGGGGTCACCCGACAGCCGACTCGGTGCCTAATGTAAGCTGCTAAGGTACCCCGCCCGCCCTGACTCGACATGCTTCTCCGACGTGCACCATCAGGAAAAGGAACGCTCCAACTCCAACTCCAACTTGATTGATCATACCCCAATGGAGCCTCTCGAGGTCAATGGAACCACACGACAGGGACGAGTACGTAAGCGACGTGGAGCTTCGGATGGTCCTCACACCTGCTCGCATTGTGGTCGCACCTTCAAGCGCTCCGAGCACAAGGAGCGACATGTACGGACGCGTGAGTCCCTTGAAACCTCCGGCCATGCAGCATTCCCACACTCTAGGCACTTTGAGGTCGCCTGTCAGGCCCGGCGTTGACGGCGAACGGCACTGGCTGTTCGGCTCGTTCCCGTGGGGGCTCGGTTGTCCGCCCTTGACTGCTTTTGAATCATAGACGCGTCCCAAGCTATGCAGTAAACCTAATATTGAATAGATACCAAAGAGAAGCCATTCGTCTGCCAGTGCAGTGCCGCCTTCGCTAGGAGGGACCTATTAACGCGGCATCAGCGTATCACGTCTCATACATCCTCAGATAGCCAATCACACGCTTCGCATGATGTTGAGTCAGAGCAAGATAACCAATCCCTTGTCGAGGCAGACATGGCAACGGCCGTTGCTCTCTCCCACATGAGTATGGCCCCGTGGAATCGTGAAGTTGCCAATGGCCAGTCCGCTATAGTGCCGCTCCAGATTCTTGACCAACCGTTCCAGCAATCCATCCTCCCCCAGGAGTATTTCGGTACTGGTCTGCATCACTCCTCTCTCTACAATATGGAGCTTGCTGACGCATCGCAGGCCCGGGGATCGGGGATTATGATCAATTTCGGGATTTCGCCAATTTCCTCGACGGTGTTGGGCTTCCAGTCGAGTGGAGCCCTTATTTTCAAGCACCTGATCCTGCAGAGGATCTTGTTGACCCGCAATTACAGGAATACAGGACAAGTGCGGCCACTCCTGTCCCTCGAAACGGACGTACTGGCTCACCTTTCAGCACTTGGCTTCCATCAGCACCACATGGAAGCAGGATAGCTGAGGTCACTTCAGATACTCGTAAGTGGAGCACTTCAGATGGTGACATTGATTTCGTCGTCATGCTCGGGAAGTTTCAAACTTGATCTCCTACTTTCACAGACGTAGGGAGTTGTCGGCCCCTAGAGCAAGCCGGCTTAGTTGGGCCATGATCTAGAGAAACTTTTCTTTCTTTCTCCAACTGAGCATCTCTCTCGTTGACAGATTCAGTAGCTGCATTGATAATACCAATCGTGCTGACCTATTTGTGTTTTCAAGGACCTCGAGGTGTCGAGATTGACTCGCAACCTTTCAGGATTACTGAAGATCAGCACGCACGTCTAGCTTTGTCTCTAGAGGCCTTCCGGGATGTCCTGGACGCCGAATGCGTCCTCCCATCACGCCATGCTCTGACACGGTATATCACGTCATACTTCCAGGGCTTCCACCTACACATGCCTTTCATTCACCAGCAAACTTGGAGTTTGCTCGATACACCCCTCGAAGTTATACTGGCAATCGCCACAATGGGTGCACAGTATAGTTTCGAGCACCGAAACTCCGAAAGATTATTTCGGGCTGGTAAAGCTGTCTTGATTGAAAGGTTGCTGCACGAAAGAGACAACTTTGGGCCCATGACAAGCTCATTCTTGAGTGTGCATAGCCATCATTCATTCGCCACCAGGTCGCAATCCGTGTCTAGACCTAGGAAAGATGACGGGCCATGGGAACCGATTGATACTGCCCGTGCACTAATCATCTTGATGGGTTACGCAACTTGGGAACGGAAGGCGAAAGCCGTTGCTGAAGCCTTCTCACTGCAGAGCCTTCTGGTACAAGTGCTGCGCGACCTTGGGCTTGTTGAAGGGCCGGAATCAAGTTGTACCCCAGAAACAAGCTCGTTGCATGATTCTTGGTTGAAATGGGTCCGACAAGAATCGATACGTCGGACCAAGTTGATTGCGTTCACATTTCTGCATACTCACAGTGTGGCATACAACGTCTACCCTGTTCTGAGAAGCAATGAGATACATTTGAGATTGCCATGCTCGACGGGTGAGTGGGGTGCTGGAAATGCTGCACAGTGGCAGGCAGCGAGATGCGATGTGCGAAAGGAGCAGCTGCAGTTTCAGGCTGCACTATCATCTCTTCTCAGACATGATGAAAATGCTCCACTAGATCCTATACCCACGCCTTTGGGCAACTACTGCCTGCTTCATGGGTTGCTGATGCGCATTCACATTGTCAGAGATCTTTCCCTTCCTATCATGGACCACTCTGCGTCTTTGCCAAGTGAGGAAGTCATCAATCTAGAGTAAGTCGAGCATGACCTCTTCGTTATGATACCATAGCTAACGATATACAAAGACGCGGTCTTCGGTCTTGGACTTCTGGATGGCAGCAGCAGCCAGAGTCTAGCCTGGACCCGAACAACGAAAATGGCCCAATTCCGTTCACTTCTAGTTCCTTGCTGGCGCTCGCATATGTCCGCATCTACCTGAACCTCGGCCCTTACCGCTTACTTGAGACCAGAGACCCCAGCCGGATTGCACAAGCTCTATGTCAGTCGCCAAAGGTTGATAGAAGCAATGGAGTTATATCCGCTCTACTCTATGCCACCCATGCACTGAGTATTCCAGTCAGGCTAGGTGTTGATAGAGTAGCACGTAGTCAAGCCTTCTTCTGGAGCGTTCGTCATTCACTATCTGGCCTAGACTGCGCGGTATTGCTGAGCAAATGGCTGCACTCGGTTTCGGAGTGTATGAATGATGTACCGCTGACTGGTAAGCCATTCCTACGACACCCCTTGCAATTTGGCATCTAACTTGAGACCAGCAAGTGAAGACCGGATATTACACTGGGTACGGTGCGTTGTCGAGGAGGCGTATGCTGTGGTGGACTTTGAAGAAGATACAATCCCACAGAGCGACCCCCACAGCCTCAGCTTAGCTGTACTCCAGATATGGGCACACTTCTTCAAGAGCAACACGCAGTGGCCGTTCATCAATATGATCGGTCTCAGCTTGCAGAAATATCGAGAGATGCTCATCCGAGGAAGCGCGCAGCAGAGCACTTGACGTTGCGTACTGAGTCCCTGGATGCCAGTCCTCTGATAGGGTACTTACCGATTATTCGGAAGCCGACGAGCGACTCGAGCAAGAAGCTTATCAACTGAATTGGATTGAGTTGAGAACATATGTTTTTGAGCCATAGTGTCGATTCTGCTGCAACTTGCAATATTACGCATTATTCATTCGTCAAATGAAGGTAAGCTTCACCGACTTGTTTTGCTCCACTGAGTATCTAATTAATGGTGTAGCCACCATCAACAACCAAGGCGTGGCCTTGCACGAACGAAGCTAGTGGTGAGCAAAGAAATATGACGGCATCAGCTACCTCTTCTGGTCTCCCCATCCGTCGCATTGGAGCAATGTCGATTGCTGCCTTGAATCTGTCGACGGTCTCAGCCGAGCCCGTAGCCATCGGGGTTGCTATGAGCCCTGGGCAGACGCAGTTTATTCTTATGCCATCGCACGAATAATCAATCGCATCGGCGCGTGTCATATTTATGATAGCAGCTTTCGATGCACAGTATGGTGCTGGCAGCGAATGAGATTAGCGAGCTACACTTTGAGAGCGAACAGGGTAGCAGACTTACAAGCACCGGCACGAGCAACAACGCCAAGCTGACTTGCAATATTCACCACAGAACCTCGCATGCCGCCATGTGCGGGAAGTAACTCTTGCCTCAGCATTTGTTTGATTGCAGCTCGAGAGCACAACCAGGTACCTCTCACATTGACCCTTTGGACAAGGTCAAATGCATCGGCAGTGGTTTCCGTCGAGCGCAAGTCTGCCCCAAGTATTCCAGCACAGTTTACCACATAATCGAGACGAAAGAATATCTCCTGGGTCTTGGCGACTAATGATTCTACGAAACCTTCGTCTCCGATGTCTCCATGAAGGATTAAGACCTCAGCTTTAGAGCTGATCTCTAAAATTCCCCGTCGAACGGCCTCTAGACCGTCCTGTCGTAGATCCGTCACCACGATACGCGAGCACCCCGCACGGGCGATTGCGCGCGCAATCGCAGAGCCGATGCCTCCTCCAGCTCCGGTCACCAGAGCTACGCCAGGGAGGTCTATCGATAGAGAAGGCATTTTCGGAATGTGTATGTATAGTCGATGTTAGACGTTCAACGTGTCACACGTAGATCAGTGTAGCAGTGCGCGGAATCAAGCAATTAAATGGGCGAATGTTAATGGCTCCAACACAAGCATCTATTCACAGTTATCCACAGCCATGCATTGGGTAGTCCGATACATAACTGCAGGCAATTCGTATGTACATGATGATCAATGTCATTGGGGTGATGAACAATTGGAGGCAGGAAGTTGGAGCATATCGCTCAGTTGGAGAAGAAAATGTAGCACTAGTCTGGTTAGTGCTAGCTAGAGATGAAGATAAGTGGGCCCTCTAGGACGTCCGATTTGCGAGATGTATATTTATCTACATTTCATGGTTTTTTATGCAGATCCTTGGATACATTATATGTCGGACAATCTAGGCTCTTTTTTATGAGCCGCACCCAACAATTCAATTAGCGGATCGTTGTCAAAACTCCTGTCATGTACTGAGTAGTCAAGACAAGTCCTATGCTACCATATCACAGATGTGGGGGCTTGCGATGACCGCAATTATTCCCAAACAATCACCATCTGCTACAAGCCATTGCTCAAAAATTCTGAAGCGGACAGTTATCTGGGTCAGTCATGTACATTAGTATATTATGTTCGAAAAACGGTCAGTCACGACTCTAAACTTTGTACCATTAGAGCGGCGACGGACATCATCTAGCAACCTGGGAAGGTGGTATTAGTGTTGAACGGCTGAAAGAAGATCAATCATGAAATGCAAAATGTATACAGCTCTTTAAAGTTTACGCGACAACATATGGAACAGCCACTGACTACATGTGCTAACCGCTTCAGTTCCCAGTAACGGTGGACATGGACAGCGCCTTTCTCGGCTCCGTGCAGTTGTCATTCCAGTTGAGTCACTTGCAGATGGCAAGTCAAAGATAAAAATTCGAAACCTCCAAAAGACCATCCTGTCATCCATGATAATACTCTGCTTATACTTACAAAAGCGACTGACCAGGGTTAAGGCGGAGCTTAGCGGCGTTTAGCTGTCTGTCTGACAAATGCACTATCACTGCCGGATAAGCTCATGGCTGACACAAAGAGGCCACGAGACGTTTTGTAGACACATCCCCGCGCATTCGGGTCATTGCTAGGGCCCAAGCATAATCGTTTGACTTCGTATTCGCACCTCAATCACAGAACCTAGGGCTATCAATGGAAGAGGTGTGGGATACCTCTATAGAAATTACAAGGTTGGTCGACAGGGTGATTGCAGTAATAAGACAGCTGCATCCGAGTTAGAATACCCATCGCATCATTTACCCGTTATGGCCCATTGAAAACAAGATCTAGGTAGTGCTGTTGACGACGCGAGGAGAGATGACAAATTTTGTCTTGTTGGCCTTTAGATGTAGTCACTGATATCGCCGACGGTAGCTCAACTGTTCGTGTATACCACATTGATAGAACCGGCGTATTTAAGCCAATGCAGTTTCCACTTGGATGCCGAGTAAAAAAGGTCATACCATACGATTTGCACCGACAAAACATCAGCCTGTCGATACACAACTCTTGCAATACCAGCTTTTAATGTCAAAACGACCAGCGAGGAAGTAGTCGCAGCTTTTGGTGAACAGGTCAAAGGCAAGACTTTCGTCCTGACAGATGCCGCTAAAGCAGGGATAGGGGGTCATGCGGCTGTCACCTTGGCTCTTCGAGAGCCCGCCCACATCATCATCGCGTCGAGAACCGAGGAGAATGTCAAGCCAATACTGGAGGAAATCGCATTCATCGATAGCTCTGTGAAGACAACCTTCGTACAGCTTGACCTGACAGACCGTGACTCTGTGCGCCATGCCGCTGATAAGATCAGTGCAATTGCCCCTAAGGTTGATGTATTGATCAGCAATGCCGGTATAATGGCTATCCAGGAGTACACGACTGACAAGCACGGTGTTGAGCTGCAGCTTTCAGCTAACTACATTGGTCACTTCCTCCTAACCAATCTTCTCGTGCCCAATCCCGCGGCTGCAGGTCAAGGGTCTCGTGTCGTTAACGTCGTCAGCAATGGCTACCGGGTCAGTCCATTCAGATTTGACGACTGGAATTTCTCTGGCGGTAAAACTTACGATCCTTGCTCCGGCTATGGCCAAGCCAAGACTGCCGAAATCTTGTTCGCCTGGGCTCTAACAAAGCGCCTAAAGAGCCGCGGAGTCACTGCAACAGCTCTACACCCCGGGGCCATATGGGAAACTGGTCTTGGTGCACATCTCGACATTAGCAGTGCGTTCAACAGCCTTGGAGAGGTCACAAAGAGAAATACGGCTCGCGAGTGGTCCTGGGAGACACCTGAAGCTCAGCGGAAGACTATGACGCAGGGAGCGGCCACCACTCTCGTGGCGGCACTGGATCCCGAAATTCCAGTAAAGGCGCCAGCTTACCTGGCCAATGGTCATATTCATGAGGCGTTAGATTATGCGACAGACCCCGAGAAGGCAGATAAACTGTGGTCGATAACTGAGGAAATCCTAGGTCAGAAATTTGAGCATTGATTTCAAAGAGACATGAAAACTATGAGTCTTGGCCTGATATAATGGGTTATGGTAATAACAAAACACCTCTCTTTCTTTGTTCACAAGCTAAACTTGAATGTCGTGGAAATTTCGATGTCTTCCAAATCATTACACAACAAAGTATACATGTAGCTGCCGAAGTGCTGGTAGTCTTATGTGGGTTTCAGAATTGAAAATAATCCAGCCACAAGGAGGTCCAAAAACTTCAAATCGGTGTCGATCTCGATAGTTTCTGGGATATCAGGGACTCTTCACTCTGATTCCACACAGTTTTGCCTTGTAAAAGCCGCAAGCCACCAAGCGACTCGTTTGATATCCCAGTCTCCTTAATCGATACCACGTCTGTACAGGTATTATCATGCTTGTCCTTCCCAGGTATTTGTTGGTCTGGCTTATTCCATGCCTGCGGTCGGCAGCGACCATTAGAAGCATCTAGCTTGAACTTTTGCTTCTTGACTCCACTGTCTCGGAGGAAAGAGCCCAGAGCCACGAAGTTGGCTACGATCGTAGCACAAAGCAACTCGACCGACGCCCACATGGAGCGGACAAGCTGCTCTCCATTGGCATCAATTATAGCCGGCACACGGTAGATGGTGACTGCAATTGGCAGGAGGCCGAAGCAAAAGATGAGGATTAGTAGGACCTTCCTGCCGACAGGCAGTTTCGTGGAGAGGATGATGGGTATAGGAAAGATCACCAGGAGGAGATCCGTGAGTGCGTTGCAAGTCCCCATGGTGATTAGCTGAACCAAGGCTTGCCGGCAGCTCCCACCAGGATCTGGCTCCACCTGCCAGTATTGGGAGAAAGGTTGACATTCTGTTAGATCACTGAGAACGGCTGCCAGGAACGTTGCCCCCAGCACGAAGTATAACCCGGCCAACAACACCTTGTAAGTCTTGTGTTGAATGCTACCCGCAAGGCGTCGAAAGAACAGCACGGTAGCAAGCTTGAGTGTCCAGAGTCTAGGTGAGGGTTAGCTCCAGGCTTATATTTGGGTCCTTTTCGTTAATAGTGATGAAAACGTACGTTGCAGCAAAAAATACTCTGCTTGCCAATACTGCGCGACTACCAGTCACTCTTTGAGATATGACATCATCCGTCACGACCAGGCTCTCAAGCCACACATTGTTCGTTCCGTGCGTTAGGGCTACATGAACGCAGGCAGCACGTATATACAGAGGCACAATTGCCAGAGCCGCAACTTTATCCTCAATAAACAACTTCTCAACTCGGATCAGCCGACCCACCAGGCGTAAAAGAACAATAACGGTGCAGAGCAATGTAATCCACCAAGAAATCAACAGTGTTGGTTTGATCTCCGAGAAGGCCCTCGCCGGCGGCGCCTCTGAATAGAGGGACGACATGACCGATCATTCGAAGCAACGCTTCTCGCCCTCAGTTGCGCACCGAGGCGAATGTTCTGGGAGTTCGCTATATACCGAGGGACAGCCCTCATGGGCCCAGACCATTCTTCATGTTTATTGAGGGTGCAGGGATGGCTTATCGCGAAAACAGGTCATTCACAAGCATTGTATGCCACCCCATCTTTGTGATCGCTTAGAAACACCATGCCCAACGCTACTACCCGTGGTGGCTTGACTAGTGTCGGAGCGCGCTCGACAGCCCGCGGTCATTTGGTGTAATGCTAAGCTTCATGAGTGCTCAGACGCGTGTATAGTCTGAACTCAATCGATGTTCAGCTTCCCACTCTCGCGTGATATTTCCAATGTTCCAATCTCTCCCACGGTCTTTCCGTCCCCAGAGAGAACACCTAGCAAGTGTTGGCTGACGATGGGTAGGCGAGGATTATTCTAGCGCTCGCTAGTTGCACTTTGCCCTGCATTAGCGGCGGGGCTTCATTCGGAATCACTTCCAGAAGCATTCTTTTCACTATAGTAGATACACAAAAGCAGCCTTTCGCCGATTCTAATGCGTGGGTGTGCATCATTAGCCCGTCGCGTGCACGTGGCACATAACAAGTAGCGCCTGATAAGAGGTAATTAGTCACGAATGTGACGGTTTTTTGAAGCATGTCCAGACAAACCAGTCCCTCGGGAACGTTCGAAGAGCGCTGTGTCCTCTGGAAGATCACAGCAATGGCTCTAGATTCCACTTAGGAAGCGGTCTTATGATTGCATTCGGACGAGGTTCAGTCCACATCCTACCTCTTTGGAGTCTAGCCTCCGTAACGAGGCTCTCAGGGCGTTATTTGAGAGAGATGGTCTGGGTACAGCCGACTGCTATGATTGCTTCGATTTATCATTTAGATAACTGCCAATTATTGTCTTGGATAAGTTGATTTCGCGAACTGTGGCCTTCGCTCCCCTCAAAACCTTTTTCCTGTTGGCAAGCAAGGGTTCTTTTTGCCAATACCTGTTCTCGTCCAACTGCTGCAAGACTTGTTTGCGGAAGACGACGTAGCAAAATGGACAGTAAAGGCCGCAAATCAACCTGGCGGGACCCCTACTGCACGGAAGAGATGGAGCTACAGGTCATGTCTCAAAAAAAGCCAGTGGTGCTTGTCAAACATGAGGTCAGCGTAACGGCATCCTCTTCTCCTACGACGCCTCAGCCACCGCAACCGGGGCATGACAACATCATCAGCGACTTTATAGCAGATTTTCGTCGAGCACCAGACTTGAAAATAATCGACAAAGATGCATTGTATGCGAACAGCAATACCATCACAACTACCAATGGCCGATCTTATGATCTTCGTGCTGCCAATGTCCGAACCGCCAACACGACCCTCGCGCGTGACTTGAAGGGACGCCACCTGCAAATGATTGCAATTGGTGGTTCTATAGGTACCTTTTTGCCCCCTTTCTGTCAGTACCATTGCTTGTACTGATCTCTGTCCTCACAGGCGCGGGACTATTTGTCGCGTCCGGAACCGCGCTGAGTACTGGTGGGCCAGCCTCCTTGTTGATCGCTTACGTCCTCATGGGCGCCATGCAGTACTGTACTATGCAAGCATTGGGCGAGCTGGTCGTGATGTTCCCTGTGGCTGGTGCGTTTTCCTCATATTCAACGAGATTCTTGGACCCATCATGGGGTTTCGCAATGGGCTGGAAGTAAGTCTGCGTATTTCGCCGGTCATCGAACGGTTTAGATTCCCTCTGGTACAGCTCAACTAACCACTTTGCTCAGTTACGCCCTGCAGTGGCTGATACTGCTGCCGACTGAAATAATCGCTGGTGCCGTGGCCATGGAATACTGGTCCAGTGGATTGAAAAGAGAAATATTCGTGACGCTGTTCCTCTTTATCATTACTATAATCAACCTTTTTGGTGTACGAGGATACGGTGAGGCTGAATTCGTCTTCTCAATGGTCAAGGTTGTTGCAATCATCAGTTTCATGTAAGTATAGCACACGTTTGATCGTTCCACTCTCTTTCGTTCGAGTCGTTAACGTCGATTTAGCTTGCTCGGTATTGTCATCAATATTGGAGGCCATCCAGACTCTGGATATATTGGCTTCCAATATTGGCAGAATCCAGGCGCCTTCAACAATGGCTTTAAGGGATTCTGCGGCATCCTTGTCACAGCCGCGTTTGCCTTCGGAGGAACGGAGCTTGTGGGTCTCGCGGCAGCGGAAACGTCTAATCCTAGAAAGTCCTTCCCAAGTGCTATTAAGCAGGTGTTCTGGCGAATTATCTTTTTCTACCTCGGTTCGCTGGCCGTCGTCGGTATGTTGGTCCCCTATGACGAGCCTCGCCTGCTTGGAGCAGACTCTAGCAGCGATGCGAAAGGAAGTCCATTTGTGATTGCTATTGAAAGCATCGGAACGACAATCCTTCCGAGTCTTATGAACGGCGTCATAGTGGTGGGTGTCATGAGTGTTGGGAATTCAGCCGTCTATGCCTCCACTCGGACCTTGGCTGCGTTGGCTGAGCAATCAATGGCACCACAGTGTTGCGCTTACGTGGATCGCCGTGGTCGTCCGCTTGTCGCAATTGCTATATCGCTGGCGATTGGACTATTGGCCTATGTTTGTACCTCCAATGTCTATTCAGACATCTTCACCTGGCTACTAGCAATCAGTGGCCTCTCTACTCTCTTCACCTGGGCTAGCATTTCTCTTTGCCACATTCGATTCCGAAAGTCATGGCGAGCAGCTGGATACTCACTTCATGACCTCCCATTCAAGTCCCATGTCGGAGTCGTCGGCTCCTGGGTTACTTTGTGCGGTTATGCTATCGTCTTGCTCCTTCAGATCTGGATTGCGGCGGCGCCAATCGAATTGGGCAGCGATACGAAAACAACCTCGGAAAGAGTGCAGGACTTCATGTCAACAATATTGACGGTGATCATCATCTTGCTCTTCTGGGCAGCTCACAAGATATGGCACAGGACCAGAGTGGTGAGCTTGAAGGGGATCGATCTGGACACTGGTCGCCGGTACTCAGGCTCCCACCACTCCATTGGTGGGGACAGCATGAGCAGGAGAAAGCCAATGTGGAAGCGAGTCTTTCAAGTCTTGTGTTAATTCTGTTAGTATCTATATCAGCACAAGGACCTAAAGAGCAACCTCTATATCGATAAGTACGTGACACTTTTTTGCACCTATCGCATTCCCATCCTGAGAACTGGATAATAGAAAAATTGCAAAACAAATACAAAGAATTTGAGGTACCATCTTCGTATCCGAGCAACAACCTGAAAACTTATATCAACGCTTCACTGGCCTACGTGAATTGAGGTATGAGGTAGTAAACACAGCCACAAAGGTTATACTTCATCAATCGAGGTTGTAACTGACAGGGATTAATACGACCTGGTATTAAATATAAAAAGTGAAAAATAAGATATAGAAATTAAAATCATTTTTGGTGGCTAGCCCCTTCGGGGCTACTCCTTTAGCCAGACCTATCAGCCACTTTATGGCGCATCAGGAATTAATTAAGTACTATTGTTCATAACCAGTCTTTATTATTTAGAAAATAGTAATGGAATACGTATAGTCAGGATGGTCTACTAAAAACTGATGGGATTAAAACACCCAAACTAGCTACCACGTGGCCAGTCTAAAATCCTAAATTCGGCAAAGGATCTCCGAGTTTTTAAAGTCTTCTCAAAATAGGTTGAAATCACCGGGCTGCCGATTGGGCCATACGTTTTGTACGCATAATTAAGAAATTTGTAAGCGATCAATACTCCTGTCTTAGAAAGTATATTCTTACTCTTCTATTGTATATCTTGTAGCGCTCCCAAAGCCGTGCGGTATCAGCCTTGTCCTAGTAAAAAGCGGTTATTGCTGCGAAAACGAAATCCTTCTCACCGGACGCAGCCCCAGTGAGTTTGTACTATTTTTAACGCGGTGCGGTTGAAACATCAGAACCATCTGCAGGCCATGTACATCATGAAGCATGTCGGTAATGTCTTCCCATGCACGTATTAGTCTCGATGAGGTGTGAGGCAAGCCTTCAAGCCAGTTCGAAGATGTATTCTTTACTTATGGGAAATTCAATGACACAGAGCTTCCCACTCTGTATGGTTTGAGTCATGGGACTTGGTCTGTAGGGTCTGGTCAAAAAACGAAATGTTCCCCTTCTTCTAATCTTTTCTTTCCGCTTGCTGTAGCGAGGCTGCCTGATCCTCCTGCAAGGTTGAAGTGTCCGACTTGTTGCAGTGTCGCTGCCGTTACGCCATTGCGTACTCGAATTACGTGGCTCAGGATGTTATTTTTCAGACAGTCAATCAACTCTAATAACACGCATCAGACTCCGCCAGCTTCCCTATACTAACCATGGCACCCTCATTGAGTGGCCCTATATAGGATGGAATTGGTGGTATCAAATATGACCATTAGCAAGCAGGAGGCTCTTGGAGATTACTTAGTAATTCGGTCAATGGACCTTTCAATTTTCATTTGACTGCAATGGTTCTCGCCGTCTACGTGCGGAATGGGAAATAGGTTGTTAGGATTGTTTTAAGCTCTCTAGGCCATGTTGAATTATGGATAAGAATTTGCCAGAGAATAGTTGTAAATTATTGATCCATATAGGAGTTACATAGCTCTTCACCAGCATCGAGATAACTGTTATCTTTACGATGAGCTAGTTACCCACGGGTTTGATGATAATCTATGTTCCAAATTTAATAAGGGCACAGATTCAATGTACTAATGTAGCGACTTACTGAGATCCGTATGTCAACGAAAAGGATGCTAAGAAAACCACACATACATTCGCCCGTTTATAGAGTCGCAATCTTGCTAGCCTCCAAACAGCCAGTGGCCACCACTGATGGCTACAGCTTCAGGGTTATGGGTCTTGAAATTGGTCTTTTTCACCAGATGCTAGAGCTACGTAGGTATAATGTCATTTAGACAGGAGTTCTTGGGAACCTGCGGTCAAAGCCAGTGACGTGACCACGTAGGTAACGTTAACAATTTCAAATGTCTACGTACATCTCCATCAATACTACACATCCTGTAAGCACAGGTTCAGAGCCGCACATTTTATTGAAATGAATATCAGCCAGACCTTCGGGATATGAACTATACTGGCTGAATTCCAGATCAGCAATAATATGCGACCTACTGATTGAGACTCTTGTGGTGTGTATGCCTCAGATGCCCTGTATCTGCAAGAGAGGAGTTACACTTTTGCGTCATGTCTGCTTTTGTAAACTTGTCTGTTCTTCTCAAGAATGCGGGACAGTTCTAGGGTTATTAGAATGTCTAGAAGGTCATCTTCTCCGCCACGAGTAACGCTCTATCTAAGCAAAGGTTGGGCCTGGACTCATGGAAGTCAGGGGTTATACTCAGCCTCGCGTTAGCAAATCAACAAGAGACACGGCATAGATATATCTAGTTACTAGCATAATTCCAATTCCAAGCTGAATAGAGACAAAATAATTGAGAGGTTGTTTGTAGTAGATGTTTGATGGAATGACTAGCGAAACTGAAACGACTACCAACGACCGTGCCGTTTTGACTCAAAGCGTATACAGGGTGTACTGGCCATCCCTGTACGGCCAAGCAATTCGATGGATGCGTCAAGATAAGCGATTGCTTACGTGATTGTATCTGGACGACCGTGAGCGAATAGAAAATGGAACAACTTCTGCACACCAAAATGGCA
Organism: Seiridium unicorne; assembly: GCA_039778275.1. Classification (NCBI taxonomy): domain Eukaryota; kingdom Fungi; phylum Ascomycota; class Sordariomycetes; order Amphisphaeriales; family Sporocadaceae; genus Seiridium; species Seiridium unicorne. Next base: position 292,247 of record JARVKF010000223.1, read on the forward strand.
GTCATCGCAAACCTATGATCTTTAGGAAATGGATGAGAAGAGTATAAGATTGCCTGCTGTTACGTATCTACCAGCGTAAGTAATCTGTTATCAGCAATGACATCTTTTTCGGCCGCGTTACTAAGAAATTGTCAAGTAGTTGTCAGTCACCGTTGTGCATTCTTGATCGGAGGTTACCAGATCTACCGTAACACTGAGAAGAGCTTGTTTATGGCAAGACCTAGGCAGGACGTGGACCTCACACAGCCGCCCGAGGATGGACATTTCAAAGTACTTGCCCATATCATTAGTACCCTGACCAAGCGAGAGCATCCCGCATACGCTTAGAGGCGACCGGGGTGGAGAGCTGATTGGAATTACGCCTTGGGAAGGTATTGATGTCTAGCATCTACGAGTGGCCAATCTAAAGAAATGCGTTCTCTGTCTTAATTAAAATGGAGCTAAGTGGTCCTATTGAACAGACCATCAACCTAGTAAGACGAAACATCCAAGTCAATGGGTGAGATAATATCCTCAACCTGCAATATTCAAGACCAGTTGTGTTTGAACCTTTTTGTAAGGACTAGACCCGGTCCCAGCGGGATCTCGGCGATAGGTCGATAATTAACTGAACTCATAATTAAGGTCATCGGAGATCACTCGGGCCGAGCACAAGCCGAGAAGATAATGTAATCGCTCGATCGTTTCTATATAGTAACGCTGCCTAACAAGAAGTAGTTCGGCAGGCTTTAGTTGTCACATAATTGTACAACTATTACTGCTTCTGTTACTTTTGACTGCAGAAATCTCACACTTTTCGATCGCATAGCGAATCTGACGATTATGATATAGACGGCAACAAGCCAAAGGTTTTAATATCCATATTTTGTAATCGGGATGCTACTCAAAAAGCCGAAATCAAAACTTGCGAAGGCAATGTCGGATGTTTCGGTGGAGTGATTGATGTTTACATGGTACTCCTTCCTCCATCCTTGGATTTCCTTTTCTTTGTTTGCCGCTTTTGGTCTCCCAGGACCAAAGCTTCAATATATATATTTCTTTTCCCACCAAACCTCAAAGAGCATAATTAGAACAGAACGCCTGCTTCTGGCCCTATTATTATCAGAATAAGGGCTCCAGCCACCTGTATTATCGGGCTTCTCAGCCACTACATATAGACTAGCTATCTCCTCCTGCCTTTGGCACCTTTCTGATAATAAATCCACCACTCAATTCACCTCATAACCTTCGTTCCATCTTAATAATTCTATCTGGTCGCCAAGGAGTGTACATCTGCCATCCCTAATATGCCATGGGTTGGTATAAACAACGAATGACAAGGGGAAAGGCATATTGTGCTTACACAATTATACCTTTTAATTGCCTCTCGGATTTCCTGAGACTAGTTCCAACGTTGCATCTTGATCTTGTTGGATAATAATCGAAATTGAACTCTTATCGATGCCAAAGGCGTTTCAAGGTGTTGGCGGAAAAGTCGGCCGCGCCAAGCCACCAAACTCCGCCACGCTAGCGAAGCTGAAAAGCTGACGCCCCTGACTGAGGTTAGTGTTCGCGTCACGCCAGATTGCTGGCATGAAGACCTGAACAGCAAGAACTACGCAAAAGCATCTGCAGGTTCCCTAGTATAGATGAGACCAGCCTAGGTGCTGCTTACAACATGGAATGGGACTTTGGTTTTGTCCAACTCTGCAGCGCTGCAATCCTCGGCGCTCTCATCCTGAAGTTCTATGGGTTCGTCACGGAGATATGGAAGACGCGAAGCATGTTTAGGGCCTTGCGTGAGGAGGGAATGGTGAGTGAAGAACCGCCAACTTCGAATACCACTTCCGGCTCTGTTAACAATTCGGTTTAGCCAATGCCTCCCCATTCCGCTTGGCTAGGCCACCTTTTAGCAGCAAAACAAGCGCGTGATGAGCTGCCTGCAAACGCTCACAGCATGTACATCCTGAATCGCATGACCGAGAAGTACAGTCGCAACGGGCTCTTCTATCTAGATACTTTACCCATCATGCCGCCCGTTCTCTTCGTTTCCGACCCATACTTGGCAAATCAGGCCATTCAGCATAGCGTTGTCGGGTCTCAGAAGCCGCATATGCTCTATGGATGGTTTTATCCCATTACTGGCGGGCACTCCTTGTTCACTCAGAATGGAGAAGAATGGAAGCACGATCACAACCTTTTCCTGCCATTCTTCAGCAACAGCAACCTTGATGCCGCTGTGCCAATGATTGTTGACCATCTCAAAATCTACAGAGACAAGTTGCTCGATCTAGCCAAGGCCGGCAGTATCTTCCAACTGGAACCCCTCACCCTCGCACTCATGAACGATATCATCGGGAAACTCATCTTTAATGCGGATCTGAGAATCCAGCAAACCGGCTCGCACCCTCTAGCTGACACGATGCTGCGCCAGTTGCATCTCAAGTTTGCCGCGAACGATGTTGTGGACCAGCTCGGCCAGCTCAATCCAGTCAAGATATTCAATCTATGGAATAATAGCAGAGTTCTCAACAACCACATACAGGCACAGCTTGGAAAACGAATCGAGGTTTATCGGGCGTCCGATGAAAGTCGCGACTCGGATTCGTTTGATTCTGTACTCGATATCGCTCTGAAGGGCTATCTTGAGGAAGGCACTCAACAAGGGCGGCGCGATATCGACTCGGATTTTGTCAAGCGCCTTTGTGCACAGATGCGCATGTTCTTCTTCGCCGGTTATGATAGCACGGCAGCGGCTATGGTTTATTGTTGCTACATGATATGGAAACATCCCACCGTACTTGCTAAACTGCGACAAGAGCATGACGAAGTTTTCGGCACTAATGTTGCTGCCGCCATGGACATGATCGGCGAGTCTCCAGCATTACTTAACAGCTTACCATACACCACTGCCGTGATCAAGGAGACCACCCGCCTCTACCCTCCAGCTAGTGGTCTTCGTGACGGCTGCAAGGACTTGGTGCTGGTGGATAGAGACGGCAACAGATATCCCACGGAAGGCTGTTCCGTCCAGCTCATTCACATGTCTATCCACAGAAACCCTGATGTCTGGGTAAGGCCACACGAATTCCTGCCGGAGAGGTTCCTCGTCGATGCTGGGCATGCCTTGTATCCACCAAAGGGTGCTTGGCGTGTTTTCGAATATGGTACACGAATGTGCACTGGTCAAGCTATGGTAATGAAAGAGATCAAGGCTTTCATGGTCTTATTAGCACGAGAATTTGACATTCAAGAATGCTATGACGAGATCGACGAGGATCGCAGCACGCTTGATTTATCGGGTGTTTTTGGCGAGAAGGTCTATCAAGTAGAAGCGGGTGCTGCGCACCCCAGAGGTAATTACCCGTGTAGGGTATCGCTAAGTGCTTATCAAGCTGAATGAAGTGCCAATAATCACCGCAATTATGGTGGCATCTGACTGTTAGGCCGCGTGCAGGCGTGTAGATGATCGTGATGCCAAGCTTGCGAGAGTTGCAGGACTATTTATTAGGATTCAATTGAAGGTGCATTTGTAGCCGTGGTGCACAGCGACCAAGACGGCAGTAGCAGAGAGAAATAGAAAAACAAATTGGCCAACCTCTCATCAAATATTAAGTGCGCCTACTTCTATCTCCATACCTAATCTCTCGTAAATGCACATAAACAGCTCACGTGCCTTAAATGGCAATACCGATTTTATAACAAGGAATACGAGAATTCTCAAGTGGCTGGCCGGGGATACGGCATGGACCCACCTAAGCCTGAATCGCTGCCCCCCCTGCCCCTCAATAGCCACCCACACGGCCCCGTCGGATCACTAGTCTAGTAAGACGGGTCCTTCCGAGCAGTTTAGTGCCCGTCCTTGGGCCCAGTCTCGCAGAACGCGAATAACGATCACAATCTTTGGTACGCAAAGATGGAGCTGTTTCAAGCAAATCAACCACGTTACTGGTACTCCACGGGAGCCCTTTGATGTTATTGAGCCATGGCGTTCAGCAATGCAAGCACATCTTACCCCAACGAGGGGTCCCTCTCTCGTCTATTGGCCACCAAGTCGGGATCGCGACTTCAAATATATCTGGAAACTTGACTTTGACAGGACTTGGAGTCGCACATCTCAATTATTTATCGGCTCGGGCGGCTTGATCAATCTGGAATTGTCATCACTGCCGGGGAGAATTTGGGTTCTGCCCTTTGAGATTGGTCATTATGTATATACCGGGCTGTTCGAGATCGAGATAGGTGCGTTGCCATGGCACACCCAATCCGCGGCGGATGCACGATCACGCGGGTATGCCAACTGCGATATCTAGGCTGTCAGAAGGGCCCATCGATACGTTGGTGAGGTGTGAACGCGTGTGTCTTCGCCCTCGATTCTGCTCTGCATTAACCATAGTCGCAAGCCTCATTGGTGCCTTTCCTCCAGCATCTCCGGCTCATGCGAGCAGTGTCACGTCAAACTTGCAGCTCGCGATCATTATCTCTAAGTAGGGTGGTATCTGGTTCTTGGGAAGAGAAAGAACCCGGGTCTATTGATTTTGTAGTAGGGGGTTATTTTCGATGAAATTGAGCCAAGTGACTTGATGACGTGCCAGAGCACTCCTCGTGGTTGGCAGTTGTCTCGGGCCATGGTATCGTCGGTAGACTACCACAAGAGAGAATTGCATCCTCTTGGATGCCGTCTGGCAGCCTTAAGATGTTCTATGCTACCCTGCAGTCTCACTCTTCGGTAGTGGCGTGCATGGGATCAACCCACTCCTGTAGCCTCAACCACAATGGGGGTGCCTGCAATGCGTCCCCACCCATTTACGTATCTGCAAAAACCGCTCAGGGCGCTTTTACAGCCTCAACACGATTCTTACTGGTCGTGCCTATCTTGATCCTCGCATCAGGCCTGCAGTGCACCTGTGGGTTCAACGTTCGCGCCGCACGACAATCGTTTTGGTCACCTTCCTAGCTGGGTATGGTTCAGCTTGGCACCGGATGGGAGCTCGCCTCTCCGCAAAGCTTCCTCCACCAATGAGCCTCAATTCGAGATCTTGGATCCGTACTTTGTCGTTATCTCACTGCTGACCACGGGGTTTTACGACAGCCATGCTTCGTGACATCCCAGCATCGGCCAGGGTCCAAGTCCAACCACCTGAGCTAGACCAGCATGACTACTGCACATCATGACGAGGAGCGGCGTTTCGCGCAGGCTAGGGGTCTCGACCCCTCGAGCCACAGTGAATATGGATCACGATAAATAGAGGCAAGCTCGCCCATGCGGAGTGCAGGATCTTGGTGATCTTCGCCATAAGACTTAGTCATCAGCTCACCGGGGTCGACCTGCCGCCATGATGCGCTCCTTTCTCCGTACCACAGCCATACTGGTGGCCTGTCTTGACAGCGTCCATGCCTTCTTACCAATAGGAAGCCAGGTGCAGCCTATGGGCTTGTCTGAGGCAGAGGAGGCAGAGTTGGCAGACCCGAGTGTCAGTCTCGTCGGCAATGGAACCTTCGAACAGCCGATTGACCATACGAATTCTTCCAAAGGGACATTCTCAACGTCGTATTGGTACAATGCCACGAACTGGCAGGGGCCTGGTTCTCCGGTAGGTAGTGGGCAGCAATATGACGCGTACACTCCACTTATGCGTGGCAGATTATCGTCTTTACACCAGGTGAGGCTGCGGCCGCGGCCTACACAGGGTACCTGACTGAGCGGACTCTTACGGGAATGATTGCCGCAGCACTAGGTGGTGCCGTGGTCTTGATTGAGCGTATGACACACCGAATATGAAGATATCAGTATCTGAAACTGACTGGGCATTCAGATCGTTATTGGGGTGACTCTAGCCCATGTGAAAATCAAACAACGACATGCTTGCAGGACCTTACTCTCCAGCAAGCAGTGGATGACTTCGTGAGATTTGCCCAGGTCGGACCAGTGCCTTTTGACACGACCAACTCCAGCAATGCGGACCAAGCAGTGAGCATACCGTGCGACCTTCTGGCTACGACCGTTACTAACCTATAGTTAGCCTTGGGTCTGGGTTGGCGGCTCATATTCAGGTGCTTTAGCCGCTTGGGTTGAGAAGGTAAGGCACTTAACAGCTGTGTGTCGATCCAACTTTAGTGCTAAACCTACCCGCTGTTATAGCTCTCTCCCGGCACTTACTGGGCTTATCATTCCACAAGTGGCCCTGTCGAAGCCATTTATGACTATTGGCAGTATTTCTATCCTATTCAGCAGGTTTGTCTACCAATCCCAACCTCAACTCCTTAGGACAGGGCTAAACTGTTCAGGGTATGCCCAAGAACTGTAGCATTGACTATGAAGCTATTGTCGATTATGTGGATTCCGTGTTCATCAACGGAACAGAGGACGACAAGTTGGCTTTGAAGGCTCAGTTCAACCTCGAGGATCTCGCGCACGACGATGATGCTGCTGTGGCCATATCGGCCCCAATATGGGCATGGCAGAGTATCCAGTTCTACTCGGGGTATTCTTCCTTTTACCAGATGTGTGACGCTATCGAAGGCGTCATACCAAATAAGACGGGCAACTACAGTGATGGGGGTGTTGGCTTAGACAAGGCTTTGCCAAATTTTGCCGCTTGGTATACCGCCAACTATCTTCCCGGCTGTAAGTGACCTTGAAGTTCCCTTTTCAAGCTTGATTATCCCATGAACAAAGGCTTACGCGAAGATGAAGCTTGCGACGGTTATGGATATGACGACTGGTCCGGTGATGATAATGTCCAATGTTTTGACACGTACAATACGTCGATGGAGGTCTTCCACGACTGGACACCCGACAATGGCTTTGACCGACCGTGGATCTGGATGACTTGCAATGAGCCTTTATTCTACTGGCAAACGTACGTATACTCGCCGATCGTCTTTCGGGCTCTTTTGCCACTACCATGTATCATCAGCTAACATCGTCTAATGAATTAGTGGCGCACCGGAGGGCATCCCCACAGTCATGACCCGCCTCGCCACGCCAGAGTACTACCAGCGTCAGTGCGAACTATGGTTCCCTACCGAAGGTCCCAACACATTCGGTAGCAACAGGGGCTTAACTGCAGAGAGCACGAATTCTCGGACGGACGGGTGGTTCAACACTAATACCACGCGCCTGCTCTATGTGAATGGCGAGTACGACCCCTGGCGCTCCGCATCGGTGGCGTCTGACTTCAGACCCGGTGGCCCTTTCAATGGAACAGAGGAGGTCCCGGCCATCCTCATGGAAGGAAGCAGGCATTGTAATGATCTTCTCCTGTCGAACAACATCCACCCATCTGTGGCGGCTACACAAGATGCTGCAATCAGCCAATTTAAGGAATGGGTGGGCGAATTTACGAAAACTGCTTAATCTTCCTGTGTATTCAGAGATGACATAGAGCACGTTAATTGATAAGATATACTATGTTTATAAGTCATTCAACTCGTATCAGGAGTATTGCGGTGCCTTCGCATCATCTTTCGTGGAATTGGTCAAGATGTCCTCCATCAATCCACCGCCGTCAAATGCAAGATCTGGATTCCCTAATATAGTAGATGGTTCAGAGAAGCCAAGGTTAAGCTCACCAATGCCTCAGGAAGAACTGCACTGATAGCCCTCTATTGGACATTCGTAAAGGACAGATTTTTCCGGTGCATCCTCCAATGGGGATCTATCAGGCAGTGATTCAATGTATGACCATTCCGCCGAAAGTTTCGGAGAAAGCTCAAGCTGGAGATTATGAAAGCACTCTATCGCTTTTCATTTCATGCTTTCTTCAACGATGTTGATATTTGTCTTCAGCTCCCTTCCTAGGGTCCTCTCCAGCATAGGAGGTAGTTCCCGTAACAAGAGTTTTTCATTTTCGGCTATGTCATTGCTAGCCTCATTCTCATGATGGCACTGGTTATGTTCGTGGACTTTGAGCAATTTTGTGTCAGTATACAGGCGACCTAGCTGTTAGGCTCGTACTTACATGTGGATAAATAAGACTAAACTCATGGGGTCCCTGCAGAGGCTAAACATCATGGACATAAGGTTGACCATGGGTGAGAAAATGAAGAGTTCAGACGTCGTTGAAGCTCATGAACTTGCAAGAAACCTATGGGGTGGCGATGTATACCACGAGCCCCTTAAGCTAGTGGAACTCCAATCAATCATTTCCAAGGAATGTCTGCGACTTCTCTTTTAATCATGGCCCGGAGTTGTAGAGTACTCGGTGCAGCTAAGACTAAAACAACAAGACATCTTCAATATACTCCAAATGCGAGTTTCCGTTTTTATCAACGTAAGATCTATCGTCTGCCACAGCGACGACGTTTCGGTTATCCAAAGAGCACCTAAAGCAATTACGTGCAGATCCAATCCATAGAAGGGAGTCGATCGCATTGTAAGATTTTGGACATGCCTCTAGTAGTTGGCGGTTCTTGGTCAATATTGCGTTTTCGTCCAGGTACGGCATTCCTAATGTTATAGGGACGGGGCATTCGGCAAAGAACCAGAAGCATTCTTTCTGGGGTCGGCCTTGCCCGCTCACCAGTTTAACAGTGGCTCGGGGTCTCCCGGCAGACTCGACGAGCTTACCGTTGCCAATCTCAAATACCTTTCGAGCTTTGCGGCCGTCCTGAACATTGATACGGTGCTGAGTTGATACGACCTGGTGTTCAATACGAAGAGTAAAATCAAGGTGCAAAATTCAAAACAACTTTTGGTGGTTCAAACGGGCATAAATGCCCTCCCGTTGTGTCACCATGATAGCCCAAGTAGAAAACCTTATAATGCGTCGGGATCTAATATCAGGACAAGCCTTTCTTTGGTATCCATTCAAGGTAACTAAAAGGACGTTTCTATGGTTCTTGGGAGTTGGGATTTCCTGTTCCATAGTCTGTTCCCTAGTTTGCTGTGGGCGTAGCGGAGGGAAACATTTGGCACGTAGATCAGCCTCCTCTTGTAAAAAGTGTTCCACACATCTGTAATAATATCAAACTTGAACCTACACGGTCATGTTACGGATATTTTCTGAAAAAGAAAGTCAGACCCAAGATACATTCCGTGGTGTTCATCTAATTGTTTCTCCTGCATGATATACTGCCGTAAAACTCGAAGTTCATTATATTTAAAAAAAAAAAAAAAAATTCTTTAACGTTTTGTAATACGCCGAGTCCGCGTAGTTTTGTACCAGTGGGAAATCCCTTCTGTTGGCGAACTGATCTTCACCATACCGCTGGCCAGTTGTTCGGTTTCCATGTTCACATCCATGCTTCGCGTTTCTTATTAGTTCAGCGATGCGAAGCTGGGTACGCACAATAAGATTTCCCATTACTATCAAACATCAATAGAGCCCTCCATCATTTACTGGAGATTCACCTACCTTAGCCGTTTAATGCATCATCAATTTCGCTGATTGCCTCATTATTTCCCCCTCCATAAACATAGCCCCTCTGATTCGCTATTCTAGTAGCTGTCTTCCGTATTTGAGCCCATTGCTGTTCTTGTCGTATTTGTCAGCCCAACTTTAGGTGGTAGCACTGGTGGTGAAGCATTGGCATGTGCTTGTAGCTGATGACCAGAACTTTTTCAAGACATTCCTGGTTCCCATACATATTTTGTATCAGCCCTTAACTTTACTGTTTGTCGTCATAAAATTAGGTCTGGGTACCATTATAGACACTTCAATAACAAAAGCCTGATGTTTCATTCTCGGATGGTGGTATGTATTTGGCTCGTGCTGGAAGTACCTCGGTCTTTGGCTGTTGTCCAGAGCTTAGCTCGTAAGCATTAGGTCTCTAGATCTATGATAATGATATATATTCAAACATGATATCAGGTGACCCTGGCGAAAGTGACGAACATGAGGTGGTGGCAGATCCAGTCCTGAACTAACCACTGCCGGGCTTGGTGGGATTCGTCCATCGCGGTCATTACAGCACAGCCGCAGATCGCCCCACCTGTTTCGCCTGCAGCTACAATGTAGCGTAGATTGCCGTTTGACACCATCTTTGGCCTGGCACATCAAGCCAAAGATGGAGGATATTTAAGAATAACACCGCGCATGAGTGAAACGGAGTGTTAGCCCGGTAGCAGGCTCATATAATCCTTAATAATGAGCTTCTATTACGATATTCACTCCATGTACCCAAAAGAGGCAAACACCTTCTCATCGGCCGGCTTTTGCAGTATGCACCCTCGTCGAATTGCGAGGGTCGCAGTGCGGCAGTGCTATCTATGCTGCAGGCCCAATCGCCTCCAGCAACCAGACTACAGTGTCAATTGTCCTCGCAGCGTATGTACGGCCCTGGGCCGCATAAGATTCCCCGTAGCAGGAAACAAGAGACTAAGCGACCAGGATGCAGATCCTCAATCCCACGTTGTCGTAAGCTACAGGATCGAATAACGCTTAAAATGTGGCACGGACTAGTTAGGCCCGGACTTTTCGACAGATCTTACAGTACAGATTTCATCCAGTGCTTCTCAGTCGCGTGTCTGACATCGCCACGAGATTTCGCCCTCAAAGCCTTGCAATCGGCCATGTCGCAAAGAGATTTGGGTCCTGTCGGAAGACGATAGTATTGCGAACACTGTTGTTCTCGGAGAAGTTATACCGATGAACATCACCCAAACGTCTTGTCTACTTTTCGCATCAAGGTCGGGCCACAAGCCTCAAGAGAATCATGGACCGTTTACGCCCCAGCCACTCTCTTGGGAACCATCATCGCTATAGCGGCTGGCGACGTGCTGCCCATGTCAACAGCGTTATTTTGATCGTCTTGACGGCACTCCTTCTGAGCTGCCTGATCGCGTCAATCACGGAAACAGGCAGCGTGACTGTATCGCTGTTTTTCTTCGAAGGAGGATGTGACGGCGGAAGCGCTACGCAGACCAACGTGGCGCTGCACTTGTTGCTCAACATTGTGTCCACAGCCGTCTTTGCGTCGTCCAATTTTTTCATGCAGGTCCTCAACTCGCCATCTAGGGAAGAAGTCGATAGAGCACACGCGACTGGATCCTATCTAGGTATCGGTGTACCATCTATGAGGAATGCATTTCGAGTCGGCAGATTCAAGACGGTCGGTTGGATCTTCCTGCTGCTGTCGTCAATCCCGATGCACCTGCTGTTCAACAGTATGATCTTTCAAACAGACCAGAGGACCGGGGATTTCTATTTGACCATTGCGAGCGAAACATTCCTCGAGGGTGACAAATATTATGCCCCCGGGGCTTCACTCGCCCCCGGTGGTTTGCTGTTCGGGGACGATCTTCCAGACGATTTTCACGAGCACCATGGAACACTCGGTTACGGAGCGCAGCAGAACAAGACTGAGTATGTCAGTAACACGTCCGATACTTGGCGCAACATCAGCGCTGCTGCCGCTGACGGTGGAGGATGGGAAAAGCTGAGCATCAATGACTGCCTAAACTCATATGTGTTTTGTGATGGGCTAAAGGAGTACGTGGACGTCATACTAGTTGTCAACCAGACCGATTCATGGGTTCGCAATAGTGTCTGGAACACAACAGGCTTCTCAACAGACTTTTGGGATCCCCTAGTACCTGCAGAACAGCCCAATTCCCTGTGGTTTTCTGCACAGTGCCATGTAAGTCATAACAGTTTCCGCATACGCTGCAGACTCTTCGTTCAATATTCCGTGGTAGCGCATGCTTCTTAGTAGGTTGCTATTAACGATTTCTCTCAAGATGATTGCCAAGTTTGATGACAAGCAGGGCACCGTATGCGGCAGCGATTGCTTTTCTGCCCTTGAAGCCAAGTCCATCTGGGACATAGACATCTCGGACATGACTCCTGAAGACAACGTATGGCCTATACATTTCTTTTCTGACGTGATGGAATACGTCAACCGCAGTCATAGCGACTCGTGGTCTTCGGAAAGCAACCACTTCTTCAGCCTCAATCCCGGTTTCGCAGACCTGTCCGTGGACTACTGCCTCGCTCAACCTTCGGAGCGAGTTTGCCATGTCGGACTTTCAAATGTGCTTCTGCTTGCGATAACTGTTTGCGTGTTCCTCAAAACAGTAACTGCTGTGGTGATTACGGTTGTACTTGGTCGTCGAAATCAGCCACCTCTGGTAACTCTAGGAGATGCAATCGAATCATTTATCCAACGCCCTGATCAGTGTACTCTAAAGTTCTGTACTATAGGACAGAGAGAGGTGCGCCGCGCACGAGATTACCCATCCGAAAGGTTGGTTCCCGAACCTCGGCTGTGGCGGTCGGACATTCACCGTCGCTGGGGTGCTGTGCCTAGTAGTGTTTGGGCATCGACCTACTTGCTCTTCTTCATAAGCATCGGAATCGTGGCGATTTTCTTACCGATATCAATGAGATATCGTGGCATGTAAGTCTCTTCTCCCTCATCCCTTCTAAAATCGTGGTCGCTCATAGTAGTTAGTTCCGGTACCTTCACAGAGAGCGATACAAATTCCTTCGTCACGGTTATACAATTCACATTCATCGGGGGCGTCCTCGCGGCCAATAGTCCACAGCTACTGCTTTCATTTTGTTACCTAGCGTAAGCTTGCTCCCCCAGACCTTGTGTATTCTTCGACGTATTTAGCATATATTGTCATTTCGTACAGCAAGAACGCTGCCTAAAAGTTTATATACCCACGGTTGCGTAATATGTACATATATAGGTGGAAGGTGAATGATGGAATCCGTTTACTGACTCATGGTCTTCTTAGATACAATAACCTGTTCACGAGACTCCAAATGGCCAAGGAATGGTCAGAATTCAGTCTTGGTTATCGCCCTTTACGCGTTACCGATCCAAAGTGGGTGCATTTGAATTTCACATGCCGCTTCTGGAAGATGCTGATCAATCGCAGAGGCGAGCAGTATGCTACATACCGATTACAGCTTCCATACAAATACTCCATTCCTCTCATCGCTTGTAGTATCTTCCTACATTGGCTGCTCTCTAATACCGTATACCTCTTCGTCTCGGAAGGTGGTAAGTTCGACGAGTCCTCTTCACCACGCAGGGGCTATCTAGGCTGAAATTACTGCAGGTTACTACGCGTCTACCAACACTGAGTATTCGGATCCGAGTCTCCCCAGCAATACTGCCACACTTATGGGTTTCTCGGTAAAAGCATTATTAGTCATGCTGATAGTCTCATTGGTTCTTGTTCTTATTCCTATCGTCCTATCATTTATGAGATTACCTTCTGGAACGGTCCTTGTGGGGAGTAACTCTTTCGCTATCAGTGCCGCCTGCCACGTCTCGTCTGTATCGGGCGCTGCAGATGTCTCCTGTCCTGATATATCGGGAAATCCCGCACCATCCGGGCGAGGAACTCTATCATCAAAGTATTCGCCACTCGAAGACATCTCTTATGATAATGAACAAGCGACAGAGCAGACCGCTCAATTCAGACTAGCAGACCCCAAAAATAGATCTAACAGCATCGAGATGCAACGATTGATAAACAACCAGACGTCCAGCCAAAGTCTACGGACACAGCACAGCAACAACCAGCTTACGCAAGAGGAGCTGTTCGTACACGTGTCGAGGAGCAAGCTACGATGGGGCGTTGTCAAAATGCCTGCAGGGTTCTATGCTCAGTTCCAGGGCCTTGGCCAGTACGAGCACCTCAGCTTTGGAGTCGAGGAAGATGCGGTGGAGCCGCCGGTTCCTGGTAAATATTATGTTTGATTAGAACATACACTCTCAGGCGTTGTAATTAGGTCACGTACCCCGCGAGGCAATTTGCCTTTTCAGTCAGACGAGCAGTAGCAGATAGCTTCAAATCACCACGCCTCTTTTCATCCTCTGTTGTGATTGTTGTGTTGTTTCAGAAGTCACACTTGCAGCAATAGCAATAGGCATATAAACCACGGCTATTGGACGGGGTATTGACAAGTTACACTCAAATAATATGTTTTCAAACCTTTGTTTCGTGTGGTCCGTGGTCCATGCATCTGACAAAGTCATGGGCATGAGATGTTAAAATCTTCATCTCCAGCTAGAGTGTGCAGTATAAATACGACCTTCAATCCTCTAATGCAGATATCAAATCGGCGAGTCCATTTGAAATTTTTTGTATGAGCCATGTAAGGGATGATAGACGTATATCTAGATGTGAATGATCCGGGGCGTCAGTTTATATCCAAGTTATTTCAAAATATAAAGACACGTTATACTACATCTCTTCTTCCATAATGACTATGATTGTCAATATGGCTGGAACCACTCTGCATGACACTCAATATGTGAACTTCCCAAAGAATAGGCATAGCTAACATCGCAATTTGTCACTTTTCTTTTGTGTCGCCTAGTGTTATATAATCCATTAGTAGGACTCGGATAAGCGTATTATCAATTAGGTGAAACACGAATTATCAATACGGTCTTGTATTCTATGCGCAGAGAAAAGATTAGGTGCAGAATCAAAATCACTTTTCGGCATAAACGGCCATAAATGCATTCCGCTTGTGTTACCATAATAGCCCCGAAGGAGCTACTCACATCCAGCCACACCCATCAGCCACTCTATGGCGCTTTAATTATTGCTAATTTCTTGCCAGATCTTACCGGACAACGGACCTTACTTGGTCAACAGTGTACTGAAGCACGGGGAAGGGGCTGGGGATTTCCCCGGACAGATGAAGAGTACCTAAATTCCCATAAACTCCCGTGAGTCACCCTCATACCTAAGTGGAATCCCTTATCAACCACAGGAATCGTTAAATCCACTCGGTATGAGTACAAACTAGGAAACTCCCATTCCATAATCTAAGCTTATAATTACAATATTATAGGTTATCATACGTGAAAGAACAATCATCATTCCCGGTTAACGCACTTTCCTGTTTTATGCTGTGTTACTCAGTCATACGTTGCCTACGGACTGCTGCGTTCCACAGTACGAAGCTTGTTCAGGTATTTAGAAAAGGGCATTGTCCACTTCCTACGGTTACATAGGAATTGGTACGCTCCACCGGAGGGGAGTAGGAGCAGACAAACTGCAAATGCTTCGCAAGGCAGCCATGCCAGCCACAGATATATAGATAGATAAAGCAGCCCCCTCCTCCCCGGAGGAGGAGTCAGAATCCATTTTTGTTCATCACACTTCCGACCCCCCGTACTATCCGTACCATTGATAACTATACTTCAACCTTAGTTCTTCCTGTCATTGCCTGATTCCAGGCCCAGGTCTGTCAGGTGGTTATTGGAACACATAGAGTTTATTATCCCTGGCTTTTGACTCTTCTTGTGGCACACCTTAGTGTGCTTGAGGTGCTGGGCATTAAGTGATTTTTCAAATGTCTTGTGTTTCCTCGAACGGACTAAAGGGTGACATTTGATTTTATGGTGTCTTTGGCATTGGAGTAACTACATATGTTGCCAGAGCACAATAAACTACTTCTGCTGATGACAAAAACGGCAGTCCACATAGCGACGACCTGCATGCTCGCAGTCGAAAAGCGGTGTAAAGCTGATTGGGATTTAAGCGACCTCATGAGACTTTGTGGAACCCTCGCACGAAGTCGCCCCCAAGCAAATACATCCTCATTTGGGATCCTTAAATCTCAATAAAACTTATTGAGCAGTTCATACTACCACTAATGGGTTTCCTAATGTGGCCGGGACGCAATAATCTAGCACCTCACCATGAACAATTCGCAGCAAAAATGCCTTTTCGTATAAGATTAGAGCAGACCAGAGGAGCGTCACTCAAGCCTTTCTCTTCTTTTTCGGCCACGCCAGGGAACTTGCTCAAACTGACTGCGAGCAACAAGGATGATAGATGCGATGAGACCGGCCAAGCAAAAGGAATCCGAACAAATCATTTAGAGGGTGGGACAGGTTTCTCCAGCCTGGTGGAATGGTTCAAGTAATGTAGCCAGCAAACGCATGATCTAAAAATAATGTCCAGAACAAGTGACACGAGCCGCCAGTCCCAGCGTTGTGGATTGCACCACGTGTCTCGGAAACCGACCAAAGAAAATGCTTTGGGTCGGTTTGCTACAATGTATGGTTCAGCGTCACGGCGCCTGCAGGGTTCCCAGCTGAGTACCAAATCACACCCTTTGGGGAGGAACGGTCATAGCCGAAGGGGGATTTATTTGCTCAAACCCGCGCAGCCCGACCGGTAAGTCTCACCCGCCTAAGCATCTACCCGCTGCAGGTACGCTAAATTGTCACCATTGTACATTGCAGCCATCCAGTATTCTATTGTCCGAAGGACAGCAGGCTCAGCAGTTAGGCAGGTTAATCCATGTAGTTAGTGAATAGGATCATCATCATGAGGGCGTTTTCCAAGTAGCAATTCTGTGATTCAGGCCGGTGAGCCAAGGAGGACAGGCTCTAGCGCCAACCGTCTTCTTTTTGTTTGCATTTGGAGATCTCCCTATATAATTGAAGCAAGACCTGCACTGACGACAGCGGCGGCAGCATCACTCAACCTGCCAGGGTCACAACCGCGCCTCACAACAAACCCATCATTCCGAAGCTCTCTTTTGTTCAACTCCTCATGTTAAATTTGACAAGATGGATATGGCAACAATGAGTATGGATATGAGCGGGACCTCAACCACCATGGACATATTGGCGACCTCAACGACCGCTTCCGCCGCGGCTGCTACAAATTCAGCTATGTCGATGAGCATGGGCGACAGCAGCCCCTGCAAGGTTTCCGTACGTGGCCCCTCCCATTTTTCAACTCTCCCAAAGGTTTCACCACAGGCTGACAACAGGCCCTGCATAACGGGGCTGGACAGATGCTCTGGAACTGGAACACAATCGACACATGTTTCATCTCGTCTTCATGGCACGTCACCTCGTCCGGCATGTTCGCTGGCTCCTGCATCGGCGTCATCCTGCTCGTCATGTCGCTCGAGTTCCTGCGCCGCACCGTCAAGGAGTACGATAGCTACCTGGTACGCACCCACGCTATCAAGAGAGAAGCCAGCTCCGACGGCAAGGACTCCAGTTTCGACAACGGTTTCCGACCCAACGTCTTCCAACAGGCAGTCAGGGCCTTCTTGCACATGGTGCAGTTTGCTGTGGCGTACTTTGTCATGCTGTCAGTACACTGTCCTCCAGCTCTCCCCGTTTCCTATTTCGGGACACTCTACTGTGGGATCTTGGCTAACCTGCAGATGGATAGTCTTGCCATGTACTACAACGGCTACCTTATCATCTGCATCTTCATTGGTGCGTTTCTTGGTGCCTTCATTTTCCAGTGGGAAGTTCTCGGAAGGTATGTTCTCCTTGTACTTTGTCGAGATATATCTATTGCTCACTCTAATGCCATGCTTCCTCAGACGTCCACCGACTAGTACGACAAAGGAAGCCACCGTTTGTTGTGGATAAACAGGTCTGGACGTGGAATTCCGGGAGCGACTAGTACTACTTACGAAGAAGAGGCCAGGGACATAACTACTACATGCGCGAAGAATAATCCACAACAGACCATTTGGGATCGAGGGTGAGGAAAAGAAGTGCTCGGTGTGGAATCCCATCAGAACACATATGCAGTGAGAAGACTGGCGGGCACGGTATGCAGCCATGCCAATCTATTATGATCTGTCAAACAAGTCTGCTCTTCGAGACGTCAAGAGACAAGGTTATTCTCGGTCACTGAAAGTGAAGTTGTCTCGCGAGATCCCCAAGTTCTGCAGCTCGTTCGATGCCTACCCCTGATTCCTCCCATCTCACGGTGACGGTGATGCAGCTTTGCTCTTCATCGGGATTACGTGCTCCAATAGGAAGTGCCGCTTCTTATGCCCTTTTCCTAATTCAATCTCGGACATATACTGTCCTTGGGAGTATAGTCTGCCGCCAGGACACCAGAAATCGCCAGAAAAGGTGTATTTCAAGGACGGCATATGGCTTTTCGCCACAGCCTGTCACTTGCGACCATTTACGTCTTATAAAAGCGCTGACTAGGCATCGATCTTGTTGCCCAGTATACACAGATGCGCGCTTTCAGCACATATTTGGCATACATAGGATGCCGTATGTATTAAAACGCTAACCGCTGTTGATAATCCTTGAAGTGGGATTGGTGTCCAATATAGTTTCGTGATTCTCCACAGTTCCTCTCTTCCACAATCATCCTGGAAACATCCTTTGTGTGGAAGAGTAATCCACAAAGAAAAAGTCCTCAGGAGCTAGGATCTGCTCTGGGCTCAAGCTCAAGTTGGCAATCGATTGTGTCGTTGGCACAGCCGCCGGGTCAATGTCCGACAAGTTCTGATATGGCGTGCCAAAGTCCTCGAATGCATTCTGCGCCGACCGTATGTACTCCTGCGTTGCGTCGTTGAAAGGATGAGCGATGCACCCTATGCATTCGCAGCCTGGACCACAGTTACACTCGTGAATGGTCCCTAGGCCAATCGTATCGCTGGCGCAACCTCCCATGGGCACGGTAACAGCTGTAACAGCAGAATTCCTCGGAAACTCGGGTGGCGGCGGCATGGTGATGGGAGGTTGTTGTACCACGTATATGGGACCTCCTGTTCCTGCATATCCTATGGGGTGCGAAGGAGGGCCATACGGCAGATATATCAGTATGGGTGGCTGGTTGTGCCCACAATTGGTGCAAGCGGGAGGATGTGCTGTGATGGGATGAATTGGCATTTGTGCGACTGGGCTGTGGATAAGAGCTGGAAAGGGTGCTCGGCTGGCTGTCTCAGGTAGGGCCTGCGGAACGACTCCTGCCCGCGATGGCGTGTTCTGCCTAGAAAAGAATCAATATGCATGGAGCGAGGATGGGAAATCATAGGAGAGGAACCCTCACCTCTCCATCCGCGGCCTTGTAGCCTTCCTTGATCTTGAATTGGAGCGGGAGTGGCCTGCGTATGACGATGCATTCGATTCGGGTGAGGTTGTACCAGGGGTTGGTACAAACTGGGCCGTGCTACTAGTTTTGGTGGAACAACAGCTTGACCTGGATGCAGGTTCGTCAGTTGTGGCGGACGAGCTAGTATCGTCCTGAGATGACCTCCCCTCAGCTTCATCATCGGAGTCGCTCTTTTTAGGCACGGGCACTACTGGTAGGACGGATTGAAGAGGCTGGCCCATCTGCACTTGTTGCGCAGGCTGGATCGTCTGGCTTTGCGGAGGGCGTTGAGGCAAGGGGGCGTTAAAGCCTTGAAACGGGGTGCCCATATGCGACGGACTCAAGGGGCCAAAGTTCAAGTTCCAGCTCGTGTTCCATTGGGGCCCAGAGGTGCCGTTCATGGTTGAGACTGGGGGCTGGGATACTGGTGGCGGTGTAGTCACCATGGCAGGAGGATTGCTAGCTGTCGAGTTGGCCCGGGCCTTGGGTTGGCAACATGAGGCTACCTCCTTTGGCTGCTCTTTGATGGATGGTGTCGCACTACCCGCACGAGCGGCCTCGGCGGAAGTCTGAGTAATTGATGTTTTTGGCGCTGATGACTTGTCGCCTGCACATTCGCACTTCCTCTTTCTCGGAATGGCGACGGTGATGTCTCTGGCGCATCCACAGTCGGTGCCACGCGGATGGGGGCATTCATTCAGCGGCCTGCCGGGCTTGCGGACCGGGACCATGACACGCTCAGTCGCATGATTGCATGTCGTTGAGCGGTGGCCCCGAATACATGGCTCGCTATTTCATGATCAGCACGTTGAATGTTTACTAGCTGCGAGGGATCGAGGTAGAATGCGACGCCGGATGTGAGAAGATTTGCGGCAATCAGTGGAGAGGGTAAGCAGAGAGTTGGTACGCACCAGGCCATTTTCTGGCCGTTGATGAGCGGCATGGCGATCAATGACGAAGGCAGCGCCCCGATCCGACGTCGATCTAAAATCGGTGTATGAATGCCGGATAGAGACTGTTGTGTTGTCTGGAATGACTCCGTTGCCGAAACGAAGACCGGTCCTCGTCGGCCGAGGTCGAAGATGGGAATCCGACAAGCACGGACAGGTTTTGTTTTAAAGTTGTGGTACCGGTGGGTTGCGACCTCCTTAGCGGGCAAGCCCAGCACTGGACAGTGCAGCGTGGGCACCTAGTTCGAGGTACGGTACGTACTTTGCAGCCGCTGATGCGCAGCAAGGGTCTACTCAAATTCAGATGATTGTGATGCAAAAAATGGTTAAAATTGAATCTGGGGAAAGAGGAAGACCAGAAGGAAGATCGCAGGCCAAGTGTCTCAAGTAAAGCCGGGGGTGCAGTAAGGCAGCGACTGCTGATGGACCTACCTGGCTGGAAGGCGGACTGAGGTGAGAATGGGCTGCTGCGCTGTTGCATTCCCGTGGATTTTTGGATGCAGCAGTGTCGTTTTGCTGCTGCTAGGTGAAACTAGCAGGCGCAGCCACTAATCGCCCCAGTGGAGGTCAGAGGGCTGGAGGCAAGTTTTATGTCCGATGACATCGGCTCGGCCACAATGGGGAACAAAGAAAGGTTTGGTCTGGTCTGGTCAAGAGGAGAAGAGCTGCGCCATCTAATAGAGATCATTGCTATTCTAATCAAGAGCCGCCCACAGCTCTTCCCGTGAGCAGCTCACGTCCGAAGGCACGACTCAGGAGACGGGGACCCTGTGCCTAGGGCGCATAAACGCCTGTGGGTACCTCGACTTTTTACATACACCTACGCGTTCGCGGGAAGGAGGGGTCTCGGGTCATTCAATATCTGTCTGTTGTCCTGGCTTTGCGTGGTTAGACTCGCCGCCGTAGGGTGCATCGCAGAGCTAGGGGTCCTGGTCGATACGGACACATCCCATCTCAAGTGTCGTCGAACCTGAGCCATCACGATCGTATTGATCATCAGCGGCGGATCCTGAGTGGCTGGCGCCTGCCGATGCAGCTGCTCAGGTCCAATGTCAACCCTGGATGCGGTGTGGTGGCTTTTGCGTGGTGGGTGGTGAGACGCCAATCGAACGTGGGCCCGTGAGCGAATATGAGCAAGTTTATTTCAACGCCGTTGAGCCCCACACGACGCAACATTGAACCGCTGGCCTTGGCGCTATACCTCCCGCGCCCGTGGTCCTGGGTATCTTGCTCTCAACCGTTTGGCATTTAATTAATGAACAATGAACCCGTCCCGCAGATTTCTCGTGTAACTTCGTTCCTCCTACACTGTCCTTTGTCCTCTGTCATTGGAGCAATGGTTCAAATTCAAAATCTCCGTGAACTGACTTTGGAATCGCCCTTGCATTATACCCGAACCGAAATGCCCTATCAGCAATGTCCCTGCAGCACCCATGTGATGTGATGGACTAAGAGACTGGACTCATCCCACTCGAAGAAACGCAGGTTGCGACGCTAGAACATGGGAGCCTGAGAACCTAGGATATGCCATCATTCTGAAGATTCATCGGTGCCGATACGAGCCGATACTATACCCAATCAATATTCGATCCAGCTTCTATGCTACCCACACATACAAAAACCACTTCAAAATGTCATACTCGCGAGCCGAAGAGGTTCTACCGTATTTGCTTCGCTAGCCACGAGTGTATCAACCACCTCGACCTTGTCTGATACTTCGAGATCAACGGTCCCTACGGAAAATTCGGAATATCATCACAAATAATACTTGACCGACCGTGTCGTGTCGTGAAGCACCAGGCAAACTCTCAATACGTTTGTCCATTACACAGTAAATACAGCAACCGACTGCCATCTGACCGATCGAGTCGTCCCGAGACATACCTCACCCGTATCAGCTGGTCTCTAGCCATCCTCATTGGGCGCAGCCCCCACTAAAGGCTGACTTGTTCACTAAGTAGCTACTACTGCTAGGGTGTGAAAATCAAACTCTGCTGCAGGACGTCCTGCGAATACGGCTACAAGCGCAGGACGACTAACAACTTGTTCTAACATGAATTCCTCATAAACGCCCTAATTTATAAGGTTTTGACCTGGCCAGTATGATCATTCAGCACCGGGGCGGCTTACAGAAGCGCCTCGGCAGCTTAGTACACCATTGTCTTGGTTAGGCGTCCTACCTCCTTCACCGCCCACTCAAAATATATGGGCGAGGTTTTCCAAGTTGACAACCTGTCTAGCAGATCGAAGTTCAGCTACTAAATGATCAATGAAATTTTACGCGGTATCAAACTAGAAGCACGCCGGCCATCACTAACCTTATAGCCATTTATATGCTCCCCAATTTCGTCCCACTATCGCCCTTAACTTCATAAACCTTTGTGGAAAATCAAACTACGCTCTCTCGTTATTTTAGACCACAACAGGTTTTATATATAGTAATTATATGTTCGAAAATATCATAGTTACTTATTTTCGCCCAGATTCCACTCTGGGCAGTCGAAAGCTTTTTTTTAACAGCGTCGGGTTTGTAATCTTTGTCATCTTTGTCACTTCTTATGGAATCGAGAAGACTGAAATTGTGAGTCGGCGGTGGCAGTTATTCGTAATAAGCATTATGATCGTGGCAGCCTCCAAACGAAGCTGACTGCAGAGCCGACAAGGCACTTCACCTTATCCGCGCTCGGTACTGCGCTTGGGAAATACTAAACCTCGCACTTCCCAAAACCTACTCGCTTAACAATTTCTCTAGGTCGGTTTTCGCGATTTACCAAGACCGTCAATACAAGCACTTTGGCACATCGTGTATCAGGGTTTACTCAGGTCCTTAAGCCATGACCATAGTATTGCCCGGCGTAGCAGGCATATGCACTAAATTATGCGGCAAGGAAATCCTAACCCTGCAATTAACACTATCGACATAGTATGACATAGATGTGTCATTGGTCGTCTCTTTTTAAAAAGAAGAAAATCGGGTTCCATTGCGACAGCTTTTTATTGACATTGCGCAATGCTGGAAGGATCATGTCTTAGTCTGTAATGGTTTTTGTGGACATTTGCCACCCTTGCCTAATTATGCCTAAACTAGCCCACAGCTGCCTAGCGTAGCCTACGTCTGATTATATAAACGACCATGACAACAAATACTTTGTAAAGAGACACAACTCGAAACGACACATCTAAAAACATCGCGAATTCATTTCTCTTTGCAGCAACATGTCGACGGGAAAACTCATAATCACAGCCAAGGGCGCAGACGCTAAGCTCATCAATCGACTCCTGCTTCATGTGAGGGACTGGGAATTTGGCCATGAAGATAGCTGGGATATGCACAGAATCCTTCGAACCAAGGATGAAGCCTCAGCTGGCGAATTGCCCCTCGATGCTCCCCCAGTTATTGAATCCCTGGAAAATCAGTGGGAGGGCCTTTCTCTGGAAGAAGTTGAAAAGCTGATGCTTCTAAAAGATGATGGGAAAGGAAGCACAAGTCTGTTCTTGGTCCTCGACGACAATGGACGACAGGATCAGACCCTCATCGTGGCCCATAGAGCCCTAAACCTGGATGGAGATACCTTCTGGCTTCCTGAGTACAACAAGGTCCGAGTTCCCTGGCAGGAAGTGCACGGTATGTGGGTCAACCTTGATATTGCGAACATGGATTTCGAAGCCTTCTGCGACGATGAAATCGGCGCAGGAGAGAACCGCTGGTGGGCATATAGACCGGTAGTCGGCGAAGACCACTATGTCGAGTTCGCTAAGAAGAGAGACTCTGCCATCAAGGAACTGGAGAAGTTGGATCTGGCGTAGCAATGGAACATGCCACCGAGAATTGCACAAT
The DNA here is from genome assembly GCA_039778275.1 of Seiridium unicorne. Lineage (NCBI taxonomy): Eukaryota > Fungi > Ascomycota > Sordariomycetes > Amphisphaeriales > Sporocadaceae > Seiridium > Seiridium unicorne. The sequence goes on from JARVKF010000223.1 coordinate 315,810, forward strand.
TAAGCAGGCTTGGGGCCAGAGACAGTCGGGAAAAATGGATTTTATTAGGGTTGAAGATATTGGGGAAGATTTCTAAACAGATTCTGCTTCGTTTTGGGGAGGATTTGTTATTCTATAATAGTGCAGATGCACCACTACTCTCTTTATACCACAATACCAAACAACCAATGGCCATAAGCTTTCTGATATTGATTTAATGAAATTTGAACACATAAGCGATAATGGAGGTGCAAAGCGCACGAATGTTTTGCTCGAATGTGTCTCGTAGCATATATCATTTTACCCTCTCTATATAGCCAGATTCTAGTGTTAGTAGTGTATATGCCGGGGATGACCAGCCCGAGCTGCGTTTTGTATTTAAACGCAGTTAAAAATTGATGTCTTTCATGGTGATACCCTACGCAAATTCGTCTGATGGTGAATTGTCCTAACCAGAGTTATATGATGTTGCTATCGACGCCATGTTATCTAGATATTTGGAACACCTTTTGAGGCCATAATTTTAGGAATGCAACTGGGAGCAGCATTCTTGATTTTATATCATTTATAGAAAACATTATGCGCTGTTATTACGTGAGATTGGGTCAACTTTATTGGGTACCAGTGGTTACGCACTTACATTATTTTATTTATAGGTATTGCAAGCAAAATGAGATAAATAAAAAATGTCAAAAATTATGTATCTCAGTCTAGTTCGCTAACGACAATATGTGTGAAAGAGCTGGGTTTGTTGCCAAGAAGGCGGGGTAAGTTGTTTTCGGAATCATGCTATTTTCCGTCAATTGTGCAACTTAAGCCTTGTCGAGACTTTGAGTCCCCCTTGGAAGAACCTAGGGATTTTATGGACCTCATATTCAAATTTTGACTCTCATATTGAGGCTTCTTATCCCGCACAGCAGTTGCCTAGCGAAAAGGAAGCAAATTCCACCACAGACAACCAAAGCAACGTAGAGGCATGCTAAACCCCGGGTTCCCACACTCTCGAGCATTTGGCCACCCAGAGGACTGGCTATAAGGATAGAGAAGCTGACAAAGAAGTACATGGTTCCTGTTTGGTAAGTTAGTTGTAGTGCATAGATATAGACGGATGATTGTCATGACCAACCAAAATATCTCCCGTAATCGTCAGTCTCGCATGTCTTGCCCATGCATACTGGTGTCAACGAGATAAAGGAACCACTACCAAAACCCCAGAGCGCCGCAAACGCGTATAGCGCAACCAAGGAAGATGCGCCAAACGGCACCAAAATAGCAGCAGTGAACGCCGCAGTCAGGAGGATCATCCCAAGTAAAACATTGAAATGACCGAAATGGTCGCCAGCTAGTCCCGGGAGCACACGGCCGGCGGTCGACGTGGCGTTAGCAATAGCAACGAGGAGGAATCCCGTGTCAGCACTGAAATTAGCTGCATTCGCGTAGGTCGGCAGCAGGGAGAAAACGCCGAAAATGGCAAATTCAAGGGCCGAGAGTCCAATTGTTACGAAAGTGAAAGTACCACTCGTGAGGGCCTTGAAGTTCAAAGTCAGTGCTTTGCGCCGGTGCGCGGCAGGTCCCCGAGATCGCATATGCTGTAAAGACAACTGCTGCATGCAGCACAGTCCCCCGATTGTCACCGCTGCAATGACGAAGGCAAGAACGCGGATCGACCAAGTCCAGCCAAGCCTAGGGAGGAGGCTTCGCAGCATCAACGGCATGACCACACCGCCGACACTGGATCCACAAAGAGCTATACCTAGCGCTAGGCCACGACGACGAACGAAGGACTTGCCTACAGCTGCGACACCAACAATGGAGATGATGGCTGCCCCACAAGCGCCCCAGACCCCGAGGACAAGCATGAAGTGCCAATACTCTCGACACTCGGCCAGAACGAAAAAGACAGGTATGTAAATCGCACTTCCAGCCATCCCAAGGGCTTTGGGCCCGTATGTATCAAGCATCGGGCCAATCTGAATGCCCAGGAACAAGGCTAGGGCGGTGAAGACACCAGTGATCCAACCTACATCCCGTGATGTATACGAGGATAGTTGATGAAGCTCCAGATAGGACTGCACAGTGCCGATGGTCTGCATGAAGCCTAGGAGAAATTATAAGCAATGAAGGAACTCGACCGTGGAAAGAACTTACCATATGTCGGGAATAGAAAGAGGAAGGCCCCGAGGACAGACAGCCAGGCTTTAGCATCTGCTTCATCGATTGGTACTGTATCCGAATCCCTAGGGAGTGAGATCGCATGTTCTCTGGTTTCCAAGCCATCCGTTTCCCTAGGTGTCAAAGGTGCCGATACCACTTGGAGTGGCATCTCGACAGAAGTGCGGGTGGTAGCGCCCATTTCGCTAAAAGATGTCTGATTAATGTTAAATCAATTTTTCACCCACTTCCCATTGAAAAGGTGGTGTTGACAAAGCATAAGAAATCATTTGTTGAGTGCCCGGATTTATGGTTTCAGGGCTCGCCCACTGACATTGACTCAGGATCGGAGGGCGTGGCCGGCGGGGTGGGATAGCGCCCGATGTCGGTCTCATTGAACCGATAGGACACTCCCGGAATAGTATAATTATCCCTGGTTGAAACTGTAACACGCATCTTCCGTGGCCTGGTGGGTCAACTCGGAATTGGGTCCCACAATCAGGAATAATAGGTCCAAGGGAAAGAGAACGACTAGGATTGATAAAAGCTGGTTTCGCTCATATGACATTCTTTCATAAGTGGGTTTTCTGCATTGTAATTTTCATACATAATATTTCCAGAATATGGCACGTTTCTGCGGGGATATTGTTGTTCCGTGGATGATGTATGGTCTGAGTTTAACGCTTCCATACAGAGTAAACCATTAGATTCAATTGACACCGTGCATAGCGCTCTAGAGATGGAACGTGAAAAATAGTCTTTAGTGTCTTGGTGAAATCAATATTTGACCAGATCACCATTACTGGATTGAATCTGTTGACTGCCTGCTATATCAGATCTAGGGCTCTGGGGCCGCAGACCTTCCGCCGAACGAAAAGCTTAATTACTTATATAAGCTTGAAGGTGAAGTCATGATGGTCCTTGTCCCAAATTACTTACTGGGTTTCATTCGTTTGCTAATAGTTGCTGTTGGCTTCCATTATCGTAAAGTCTGACGTTTCCCTTACATGTAACAGAATCCTATCGTCGCCCACGGCACCTTCACAAAAAGTAGCTACTACAGCTATGAGCAAATATATTTTACCTTAATAATCGAAGCTGAGGTCCGACGGCTTCTTAGGAGATTGCAAAATCATGTATAATGGTTAGATGGAGAGAAAATGGCTGTCGGGCTTCTCTTAATCGAGTTCTAGTTGACTCAGTCGACTTGAAGAGAAGCGGGAAAGGAGATCCCATCAATATATCTATGGTAACATAGATCCACAAAATTGGTAGCAGTAAAATGAACGGACAGAGATCGACTCCGCTGGAAATCGCTGGCAAGCAAGCATGGCGTCTATCGGCAGCAAGATGATCGCAACTTCAATGCATATGATCACAAGGTTCATATTTAAGCTGAAATTTCCCCTCGTGAGAGTACCAAGTGTTTGCCTCGGGAAGTAAGTGAACCCTTTCAGCAGGATATCAGTGGAAGCTGTTAAGCCCGAAGTATCATCATTTCAATTCGAATCTCTTCCTCTGAGCGCGAAGTGCAGGCGTCTGCTCTTATGCACATCCTAAGAATGCATATCGTCATCAGGTAAATCGATGCTCAAATAGATCGATACAAACAATTGGCGATATTGGCACTCAGGTCATGAAGCGAGCAGAAGCATAGCTGTTAGCCTCATCAGTAATAAGCACTTTCCCAGTTGGGCAGATACGCTTTCCCTATTATACACTCGCCCATAAGCCTCGACTAATCCGCAACCTGTCTGATCATAAGATCTGCCAAGAAACGTTCCCTTGCGTCACCTTGTAACTGCCACTTCGCATGACCGATTTCGCCTCGTCATATTTAATGCGTGAGAACGTGTGGGTTTAGATTCTATGGCACGCTATCGTAATCCAGACCACACAAATAGAGACAGAGTATTTATACCACAGTCTCTTACTCTACACAACTAACAACATCGTTCCAAAAACATTGGCAATTATAGAGAGCTCGGCCATTATGGGTCCTCCCCACGAGCTCGTTCATTGTATAGAAGCTCCGGGTCGAGGAGAACACATCTGATTGGCCCTAGAAGAAGCAGGCGTCTCATACAGATACCGCACATATCCCGATGAACGCAAGTCGGGAGATTGTCTTAGCTCACCTTAGTGGATACTATCAAGGCGGACAAATAAGCACACTCTACTATTCTCCTGCTCTCTTCAAGCATGGCGACCTTGTCGTCTCTCGGACCAGCAACATCCTCATGTACCTGGGGCCCAAGCTTGGGCTGGCCGGATAGACAGCGAATGACGCTTCCCGAGTTGACGCCCTTGCCCTTACAGCGTCAAATGTCCTGTGTAACGAAAGTCACGACTGTCACCATCCTATAATCATTTAACTCTACTACGAAGAGCAGGAGAATAAGAGTATCAAACGCAGCAAGGAATGGGACAAAAGCCGCTTACCCAAACATCTTGTATATTGGGAAAAGGTGCTTGAGAGTGAATTGGGCGGTCAGGGCCTCTGGTTATTGCGCAAGACATTCACATACGCTAACTTGGTATTATTCCCGGCAAGTTTTCCCGATTCTTTTCATTCCAATTCTAGATCCATGACCTATATTGGTGTCACATTCGTGTGATATCATATTTTCTAGACTGTTCGGCGACTAACCGAGAGAACCGCGGAGAAGTGCCTCGATGGTGTACAGCTCGTTTTCACTAGAGCAATGAATTCTGACATCGTAACACTCTTATAGAACAGTGGCGCGTTAGAGACTGGCACTCGTTCTGGCGGATTCTCCAGCGCGCTGCAAGCAGCCATCGTGAGTAACCAAGAGTCGGCCGTTCAAGCACTATTTGATGGCGGGTTCACATTTACCTCAAGATCAATCTCCCCTGCCTGTAATTATATCCCAGAAACACATGAGTATATGTAACGAGACACGAAACTTCCACGTTAACAGTTACTCCTCGATGGTGCTACGGAAGTACCTTTGTCCTGTCTCGGCATTATATCCCGTCTGCCTGACGTACGGGTCCTCGCCCGAAAACTTGGCCTTTCGGCGCGCAGAAACGCTCATGCTCCTTCCCAAGGGCTTATCGCTGGGTGGTTGGGAAGGAATACCCCTGGCCAGAATCTCCTCAAATGTCTGGGCCGGGGCGGTACGGTGTTGGTCCTGGTAATCAGTTGTGTCGTCCCCAAAAACAGTCCGGCTGTCCTCGCTGAATCTTGCCGCACTCGGCTCAAGCGATGCTTCTTCTGGTTCCGGGGGCGCTTTGCTGTCCCTCTTTCTCGCGCGTGGCGAGAATGCATTCACAGTCGCCCGGCGTATGATGGATGCCAAGCTAGACTTGCGCGGTCTAGTACCGGGCCCCGAATGACGACGTCGGTGTCCGTCCTGTCTATAGGCGTTTCTAGCGCTCGTTTCAGGCTGGGTTCCAGAAGATTCCTCAATACCGGCCTTTGTTCTCATTAACATGATTGCTTAGATGTCGAGACCCCGTCTAGGGCGTGGGGGAGGGACATACATACCTCATCTCCGAAAGGGTTGGTTGGCTCTGCTTCATGATGACCGTCTTGTGTGGCCTTTGATAGCGCCATGATCACTCAAGCCTACTATGGTTGGAGTCTAAACGACGATTCCAAGTGAGAAAGGGCGTTACGAGGCTGAGAATGATGCTCTGACATAAGCATCGTCGCCTACGAGTTGCGGGGTCTGAGGTCATGAGTGGCAGAGCTGCCAAGATTGCAGGGATGCATCGCACGTGATGTTCAGGTAGATACGAAAAACAATCTATTAGCCTCTAATTTACTCCATAATTCAGCATTGGTCATCTAAAAATCTATGTTCAAGCGCAGGTGGAGTCGATTCCATCGAACTAGAAATCCCAGTTGCGACACCACTGCTTCATGAGCTCTGGCGTAATGGCCGCACTGTTTCGCATGGTTGGGCTCTGGCCCATAGTGCGCTCCATACTCAGTGCCACTCTGCCGCGATCTGCTGAATCGTCGCTACCGAGCATGCCCCGATACGTGTCAAGCAACTTGACACCGGGGTTCCCGTCAACTGCTTGCGTTGCCTCTAGCCTGGTGATCCATTCCTTAAAGCTGATCATTTCCGGCAGTTTCTCAGCCCCGTAGAACTCGCGTATAGCCTGAGCCAAAGTTTTCCACTCAGTGGTTGAAGGATTCACGCCGTGAAAATAACCACTTATGGTCTCTGGCTTGACGTCCTGAGTTATACCACCAACTTCCAGGACAAGGTTCGCGATGCGCTCCGTAGGGGTCCAGTCAATACCATTCATGGCGCCCAAATCGGCAGGCAATGCCTTCAGATAGAGACTGCTGGCGACAATGCTGGGGAACCATTCATGACGATTCCAGACACCATTTCCAGCTTCGGGGCCGGCGATCTGGCCAACGCGGATTGAGGCAGCTGGGAAGTTTCCTGCCTGAGACGCATCATCAAGAATGAGAGCGCTGACCATCTTGCTCCGCCCGTACCCTCCGTCCGCCAGGCTCACATCATCGAATCGTGCTTCTGGGACTATTCCCCTGCGGGGATCCCATCTCATAACTGTGGCGACCGATGCAATGAATATCACTGCGACTCTTTTCGAGGCCTTGGCGGCGAAATCCGCAAAATTTCTGACACCACGGATGTATTTCTCAAAGGACTTGACGGGCATGTGAAAGTTGACAGGCCAGGCATTGTGGATGATACGGTCAGCTTCTGCCAGAAGTCGTGTATACAGGGCTTCTGGGAGCCCTAGATTCGCTAGCGACGCGTCGACATGATAGAATTCGGCTTTTCCTCCATACGTCTTATCGAGTGTGCGTTCATTCGCAGACCTAGACTGTTGCTCGGCTCCACCGTCCTCAGCACGATTCAAGCAGATTATTCTCTTGACGCGAGAGCTCCGAGCCATCGCGTCAAGCATGTACGACCCCAGCATTCCCGTGGATCCGGTGAGAATCACAGTCTGTCCTTGTCCAGCTGCATCCGGCTTCCGCGTAGTGGTGGCTTGCAGATCTGTCGTATACTTCTTGTACAGGGCCAACATGTCTCGCTGCTGCTCAAGTGCTTCGTCTTCGGCGCTTGTCGAGCTCTCTCCCCGCACAATCTTTCGCATGATAAATTCCGCTAATCTTTGGGGGGTCGGATTGCTGTTGATGGCTCGAGGAGTCATCATCGTAGCGTGTTCTCGGAATCCAGCAGCTTCAAGGCTAGTTCGTAGACGACGAGATAGACCAATAACTTGAAGGGAATCCACACCTGCTGCTGTCAGAATTGTTGTCATTTAGGCTTTAATTGATTGGTTGACTCACCAACAGAGAAAAAGTCGGTATCGGGCTGAATATCTGGATATTCTACTTGGTTCCCAAACAAGGTCTTGATTGACTCTACTAGTGCGGATTCCGAGCTGACATCAAGAGGAGGAAGTTTCGACGCGATCGTCTCCTCTATTCTGTCGTACATCTCATTGATCTCACTTTCGTAGAGTTTTGCGGTAGCAGGCCGCTGGACTGTCCCTTTTCCAGCTCTGAGGAACGGCTTGGACGGGTCGGACAGAGCGACAAGACCACGGTCAATTCGCCCGTGGGCAACGGTTTCTTTGTTCGCCGCATCAATCATTGGCCAAATGTCCTCGACGAACTTTTCTCTGTCTTGGCTGTTGGGTGGGTAGGATGCTGGCTCGATAATCACGGCCGGTTGGAATCGGTTAGCACCTACCACGAGGGCCGCTTTGACTCGGGGATCTTCCTGGAGTGTCTGCTCGATTGTGACGGGATTCAGCTTTTCGCCGTTTGAGAACACGATGATGTTGTCTGATCGCCCGACATGGCGCCAGTGATTTGCCAGCGTCGGGTGTGGCTGGTACAGATCATTCGTCGAATATTCGTTCAGGTGCGGAAATGTATAAAAGCAAGGCTGTAGACCGGGATGGCTCCCCTTGCGAACAATGACCTGCTCATAAATGTCATCGTCGCCAGGAACCTTGCGCCAGTCGCCACCCAGCTGTTCATTGTTGAAGATAAACCACTGCCAAAGCTCCCTGTTCGTATTCCAGTATAGTGGGAACGGTGCAGTCCTAACTAGGTAAGCTTCACTGATCCGCAAATGAAGGCTATGGGTAGAGAGTCGCGTCACTTACTCGGTGGCTGCTATCAAGTTTTGCAAGGTTACGCCTCTTTTGGCCAGTTTTCCGCCAGCTGTGGCTGAAAGGGCTCCTGGTGGGTCCATTAGTACCTCGGCTTCAATAGGGGAACGATTTTCCTACCACCCCCAAAGGCTACAAAGTTGAGTTTGGCCAAGGTTCTAACACCTTCGTCGTCCTCACTCAAGTCATCGATGATTGAAGGAGGGAGCAAAGCAGCGTCGGCATTGTTGTTCGCCAAACACTCAACCACGAGCTCCGAGGACAACTGCCGCTGGGGGATCCCAAGAACAAGAGAAACGTCCCAGTAGATATTTATCAGGATGGAAAAAAAGATGCCCGCGGCGTGAAAAAGCGGCACTATCAAGAGTTAGGGCTTGGTCCTCCTACCGTTTCGTCATGGTACTCACTAGGAGAGAACACCCGTTCTGACCTTTCGGCCCAACCTCGAAGTACTGGAATCCGGCCTTCCCACTCTGGCAACAAGTGGTGCGCATCGCTTATAGCCAGTTGCCCCGCACGGCAGATGACTGGCTTCGGAAAGCCAGTGCTGCCGCTTGTATGTAAGATTACAAAGGGGTCGAATTCAGCCTCCTCGAACGTCTTGTTGTAGGGATAATGTGGCACTTCTTCGGAAGAAAATATCTCTTCCATCGACGGCATGTGCACGGCCGTCATTTTCCCCTTTTCGAGCCATGGTTCCACAAGTGCACGATGAGACTCGGGAAAAGCGAGAAGATGACAGTCTGACTGCTTGAACAGGTTCAGCTGGCCCTCGAGAGTGTTGCGCGGGGACACAAAGAACGCCTAGGTGATGCCCGAGTCAGTTTCATGGAAATACAAGCCAGATGGGCGGGCAGTGTCACCGTATATCCCGTCTTTATCGCAGCTACAGTCAATGCCTAGTTCCGTAGTGAGTGATGTGACCAAGATGAGCTAAGTTGGTCCAGCTCACCAGATAGCGCGCATCGTTTGCTCCAATGTAGGCAATTACTGGGGTTTTCCCCTCGGGTGGTTTGCCACACTGTTCGATGATCGTATGGCAGCATCGGTTGATGGCATTGGCGTATGTTTTGAAGGTGACCGACTCCCATCCGTCACTTGGATTCTCTGAGCGCGGTGTCTGGAATATCTCCTTATCCGGTGTCTCACGAGCAGTGCTATCGATGATATTTGGCACAAGTCGCCGACCGTACTCGGGTTGGCCGTTGGATGCCAAATTCCGGGAGGGTACCGGAGAATTATCCGCCATCTTGTCGCTTGTGAGGTGCTGCAATATAAGATCGGGATGTAGACAACAATTGGATTTGGTTAGCCTGCATTTTTGTTGACGAAAATGGGATCGTTTTATGTAACCTAGTGGTAAGGCATTCAGGCATCTGCGTAAAGTCCGATTCGCTTTCAGGCAAAACCGCGAACAGCGACGACGTCAACCTAGCTGGAAAACAGCCAGTTGCATAATTCTAATTGACGCGCCTGGTTTGTAATATGTGTGGCACAGCTGCCCAACAAAATGGCGGTATAGGGATCTCAGAACGGATCTTTCTGAAGCCGTCGTGGCTGGCACAACTTTGCATAAGTGGATCGGCGCTGATCTACGTGATTAAACCCAAGCGATCGACCCTAAGCTTTAGATCGACACTAAGCTTTACTGCCGAGTCAACGGCATCTGCGTGCGTGACTTGGCAAATGTGGAGAAGCCGAGGTCGTGGGCGAGTGAATCCACATCGAACTGGCCGGCATTGCGAATGCCAGTCGCGAATTCCGTGCCGAGTGTTTACGGAGGGGGTTAGTTGAGGTATTAATGCCGTTACGCCATTGCGTACTCTTATTAGGTGGCTAATGATTTTCATCGTTCAGACGCTTATTTCCCAATATCATCCCACTAAGTTAGGGTCAGGGGTGTGATGGAGCGATGGCTGCGACTACTGCCTGGCCACCTAGCGGTATGCATAGTTACAGCTAAAGTCTCGGCCTTGGGGTGAAACCGAGCTAAGGGTCTAATCATTTGTAGAGCGTCTTCTAGTCGAGAGACCTTGAAAACATCACTCAAAGGAATCCAAGCTATCAGTCCTGGTTGGACTTGTTGCGCATGTGGTCGGCTCCCGACCCACGGAGGCCCGGCTTACAAGGCGCCTTATACTCTCCATTGTGGGTCGGTATACCGTCTTGACAGGAGCGGGCTGTACTGTCTGTGATGCAATTTTCTAGCGATTGCTGATGTGAACACGCTAAAAAGTTCGCACACTATATCATCCCAAGACTGTACAGTGAGTCATGGTCGTTGCTTCTTTGTGGTTGCTATTCGGAAATGTCTATAATCGACCTGCACTCAATTCGCCGCTTTTGGTGGATCATGGATCACGGTTCACATCGGGTCCGAGGATAGGAGAGAGATCATATCCAGTCTATACCTCACCAACTTCAGGATCATCTTGTCAATCCTCGGAGCGATTGGGCAGAGGATCAAGTATATCATGTGGATACGCTATGACGGCAGATTGACCAGGCATGTGACCACGTCTGTTAACAGTCAAGTAATCATTGGTTGTTGCTTTTCTGTATTAAGCTGCCGGAATCGTACGACGCCTGGAACCTTTGAATGATCCCCGACCCAACGAGTTGAATGAGTCCGCGACCGTGGCTCTTTAGCCCGGTGGGAAAAAAAATAGTCTGCACCGACGCTGCAGCAACAATATTGTCACGATCAGATCCGGAGTCAACGGGATTCTACGGAATCCCGACAACGGGCTCCACAATTATAATAAGGATGCGGGTCTCGGTAGTTCCTATAGCAGCGCCACCGCACTGAGTATGACTCGGTAGGCTTTAGTTGTTACACAATAGACCTCCTGTTATTGCTCCGGTCACTCCTGATACCAGAAATCTCACAAATATTGCTCACAATATGAGTCACATACTGGGCGGTAGACTCGTCCCCACCTACGGTCGACCGGGAACTGATCTCAATATTGAGCGAACCCCCACTCTCGCAAAAGTCTAGGATCGATCAATTGTCCAGCTACAGTGACCACGCGCTATCGAAGCTGCTCGGTTACTATGTAGAAATGACCCTACATGAGCCGGGTCCAGGCTCTTGAGCTGTCTTAGCCTGGCGCAGCCCATCAGTTGCGAAGTGACGAACATTGTGTTGCGCACGATGGCGCAGTAGCGAGTTTCTGATTCGCAACTACCGCAGGCTTGGGTGGGCGCTGCGAGGATGTGAGTTGCGCGTATGAGGGTTGGCGCCGTCACCAGGCCAGTAAAGCCGGCGACCCGTGCCTGAAGGTCTTGCAAACACAAAATACGGGATCGTTAAATTATCATTGAGTACCATTCCAATACATGAGAATACTGGTTGACGCTCTTCCTTCACTGTTAATGTTATTGTCGAAGAATTTCACGAGATCTCTGACATGAAGATGACGGATGAAGGATATGGGTGAAGCCGACCGTTATCTAAAGCCCTCTATATGACATGGTGTACTTTCCAGCACTCTATGAAGAAGTCAGTATGTACCAAAACTGACCGAATTAATGACCAGCGTAGTGGCCGCCGAAGCGTTGCAGCCGAGAGCACGGCGGGAAAAACTCTTTTTTTTTTTTCTTTTCTTGTTTACGCAAAGCCACTTTAAATTATACTATCAGCTTAGACTTTGTCAAGCTGGTTTAACTACTCCGAGTTCTCGCAATGTTTAATACTCAAACGTAGTACATATTTGCGGCACCAGAATATGGTTGTTACAGTGCTGTAGTCTCCAATCCTACATGAGAGGTAGTCGGAGTCGCGACGATCATTGGAGTTAGTACCTGAAAAATATATCCCTAACAATATGTGACTACTCATTAACGAGTTCAAAATTTATTACAGCTGATATAATTGTCCTATGCCCAAGAAACTTGGCATTGAAAGTTATAAGGAACAAAGACATACAGAGTTCCGAATCTAATTGGTTATGGTCCACAGCTGAAAGCTAGCGCAAGCCCTCTTTTTGAGAGACGACAACGCCGGCGAAACCGAGCATCGACGGGGACATTCGCATGATTACATAGACGGCAGAGTGAGCAGCTGGAAAATCACTAGTGGACGCAAAGAGAAGCGGACTTCGCTTGTCCACGTTTTAGACGAGACGCGAGCGCCAAGCGTGCCTAGCCGGCCCCATTTTACGGGACGGCACGGCCACGGGAGATAAGCGCCAGTGGGAGCATCCGGGCACTTCGGCATATGGAGCTGAAATGACTGGCTGGGAGACGCGAAAGTGCGAAACACTTGGCTCCGTCAAAGGCTAGTTGGAGGCCTTATTTGAAACTATTGGTCCGGAAATTGAGCTAGTATGACTCCCTTACTACCGGTCAGCCCGGCACATCCTTTTCCAATTCTGTCGCTGTTGACCGTTTGTCAGCCAGTCTCTCTGGCAGGGGCTTCCACCATCAGGTTTAGTCCGGCACTGTCGGAGATAATCAGCGAACTGGAGTACATCTGCCGAAGCACGCAGATCCGCTGGAGAGGATTGATCTGTGGATAGGTCATTATCGGGATGTCTTTGGCGAATCCCAGCTTTCAAGAGTTACAGTACCATAGTACATTCAACAAGTTGATATGACCCTGGTATTTTGCACGTGTTCAAATTGTGCCGAAACGATGAATACAAGACACTAGTCTCGTAAGTCTATGAAATTGACGTCATTCTCCGGACTTCATTAGGGGGCTCCGGCCTTAGACTTGACCATACCCCCATCAGCCTATATACAATTCCCCTAGTGCCAACTTCAGAACTGGGATGGCCGCACTGGTGTTTCTGCAACTACTCTAAATCCTGGAATCATCCGTGAAGATATGTTTTCCGTGGGAGGGGTTATGCACTCATTTCCTCCCATAACCGGACATGACGGATAACAATTTTGTTCCTTGACGTATCCAGGCCAGTAGTTTTTGCAATCTCCTTCCCACTCTCTCCACTTGCGGCAGAACTTCTCCGCCTCAACGATAGCACTGCTGTGCGGATGAAGCCATATACGATCAGCATCACGTTGCCGCTTTAAAACCTGAAGGGCGAGCCCTTCTGATATGTGGTAGGCAATGTTACAGTGCATTAGCCTAACAAGAACAGTCATTAATAACGATGGGTTGTGTAACACAGAGATAGATGTACCAACTTCCGAGATTATCCGAATTGAAGGCAATAACAATATAACCATTGCGCGGCAAGAGAATCACATGCCGGCGGCGTGGGTTTTTAAGTGTAAGGTTTAAAGGCTTCTTATTGAAAGGAGCCTCGGAGGTCTCAAGCACTGCGTAGTCGTATCCGTGCATGTGAATCTTGACGTATGCTGTCAGATAAGACCTTTTTTTACCAGTGCCTATATGCTACCTGCCGGACGGTACCCAACGCTAGATCCATTTGGTCCGGCTAAAGCCAAACATACCTGTCACCATCAAGGTTAGCAATGTTTGGAATAAGAGTGGCAGCAAAGGCTAAGTATGAAATCACACCTACCCAACTCGTCTGTGTTGATGTCGAAGCGTTGTCCGTCCCGATGACGAAGCCAGCCCCGAGTAATTGCACCGGAAGCTTTGATCTGCCCATTCCGGTCCTTTGCCTGAAGGAGGGAAGTAAAAGTCGTCGTCTTCTGCAATCAATTTATGATGGACATGGCCATTAGAGAGGCCATGAAGGGGGTTTTGGGAGTCCGTTTCGAAAGGAGAAAACGTCAGCCAATCAGTGAGGTATGTGACCGCTGACCAGAATGTGCTTATAAAATATATTTTAGAAATTCGTGGAATCAGCCTCAGACTAGGAGAAAGTGTCAAGCTCGACAAACGAGCCCTCGAAGCTCTGGAGTCCACGATTATAAGATGGAATTGTAGCGCGAAACAGCCCTGTTGGAGTAAATGCCCATGTCCCTAGTTTTATGATTTAAACTCTAGTGCACAGACTGGGCCCCTTCAAGCCGACATGTGCGTCCTAGTCCAACAACCGCAACATGTTGCTCGCTGTCGCTCTGAGATTTTCAGTCTGAGACTCAGCACACAGAGGGCCAATCTCAATACGACGTTCAGCTGAGCCAGCCAGCGCCATGGTCTCAATCTATCACCTAGGAATGCAATGTTCGTTAGTGTTTCAGTAGTGGAGAGGAGCTGAGAGAGAGAAGCCTAACCGGACAAGCCCAGCCAGCCACCTTATGGACTGTGTGGGCCAAGGGGTGTTTGAGTCTTTCGGCACATAGGACAACATGCTCTTTTATACTTGGTTGGATGCAAACATGGATATTACCCCACGAGAAGAAGCGATTGGTTGTTTGCACTAAGTGGATATAAGGTTCCAAGCGAATTTGATGGCAATCGCATCGTGCCAGGTTGTGCGTGGTCAAAGGAATAGGTTTTTTCCAGATTATCTCATAAACCGTCAACCTACGGTGAGACGGGCCTCTCCCAGGATGTTACCGTTGAAATTTATTAGCAAATCCAAAGTTATTTTGATTAAGCACTTTCACTGAGTGGATAAGTTGAGGTGTGAAACGAAACTCACTACGCTTGATGCTGTCGTTACCACTAGTCAATTTTGTACGTTGTGACGGGAGCACCCGGCTCATCTTTTCCTCAGTTGGGTCATTATTCCAATGCTCTTACTAGATCATACAGTTTTGATTCGGCAATTTAATTTTAGTGGCAACCTGTTTGCTCTGGTGGCATAATTAGTTGTCTTATGCCCTTCGTATACTGCTGTTGATAACGGCGTCATGTTATTCTTGCCCGCAGCATTGATGTTGGCACCTTGATCAAGCAGTAACTCGACAATATCGTTGTGCCCTTGAAGCGCCGCAAACAACAACGGTGTACAACCATAGTTATCGCAAGATTCGATGTTAGCACCTTTGTCGAGCAGCAGCTTCACTATATCGTTATGCCGGTCCATCACCGCTAATGACAGCGATGTTTCGCCACCATCATCTTTAGATTGGATATTAGCATCTTGGCTGAGCAACAGCTCAACCATATCCCCTATACATTTTAATGATGCCAGTGATAATGGTGTGTCTCCAGTGTTTGTGTCTTTCTCCTCTATATCGGCGCCCCGTGCAAGCAGCCACCGAACAATGTGCATGTCCCCCTTTCCAATTGCCTTCAAAGGCGTTGTCTGATCCGGAGCGGTTTCCGATCCGTAAGATCCACTCCTTCTTCTGACAGAACGAGTTTCTAATGCGAGATCTGAAGAATAGGGATTATCCAACTTTCTTTTCTAGAATGTGCTTCATTTGTAAACGACCCCAATCCTTTGGGTGGTCTATGAACGGATCCTGTCTTCGTTAATCGTAGAGATCCAGGTCGAAGTCCATGCATCGTGGCCGATCGGTACTTGACACCACTAATTGGGACTTCTGTTGCGCCATTTACCCCATCCAACTCGGAGGGAAAAAGCAGATCGTCCTCTATCGGCCTTTCATTTTGTGCATAACGCTTCGTGTACAATACGGCTGCACTGTAACATCTCCCATAGTCTGCAAGAAAAATTTCAGCGATTTCTGGGACCAGTGGATCGTCCGCATCCGGACTGGCAAGTAAACCACAGGTTGCAACCAGTAGCGATCCGAGAGAATAGTGATCGGTGATATCTCTTGGGCACCACTGCCCGCCGTGCTGATACTAGTTTATCTGGTTGGCCTGTTGCCACCAGGTAGAATAGTCAGCACATAGTTTGCAGTATGATCGATGTTAGGGTGATACACTCGTATCTGGAAGCAAAGCTTTGGTGGTTTGTTTTCGGCGAGCCGAACGGTCATCCAGAATATCCCATGTTCGTAAAGAGTTCCTGGGGGGCCCTCGACACTTGCCAAAATCTTGTCTAGAGAATCTCCGACAGGGACTGCGCTTACCTACGGTATTTCCGCTCGTCGAAGGTTACGTAGTTCATGGACCATTCGCCTGGCCAATGGTACATCATTATGGGCCTGTAGGACTATTCTTGAATTCGAGGTACATATCTGGTTGTCATGATTTTTTACAGGCTGTAATGTACTGCCATATTGCACGTCGTTCGCAGTGAATTTCAATACTTCTCTCGGAAGTTTGTGAGATGTCAATGCTGCCATCCAGCGTCGGTACTGCAGTATATCTTCAGTGGCGTCGTCCCTAGTTGTCTCGGTGTCTGGGTCTTTAGTCGTCGGTAGTTGCGGTGGCTTTTTTGATGTTTCGCGTTGTGCTGGAAGGACCGACACTGGGACTGGACATTCTCGTTGTCGAACGGCATATCCAAGTCCTGACCATGGTCCTCTTGCCTCATTTGAAAGCATTGAAGGCTGCGTCCGCACTTTGTAATAAGACCTCGAACTGGAGGTGACAAGACTTAGTCGCATACTAGCAGTCTCTGACACTACCCTGAGGGACGATGGTGACGATGCAGAAGACGATGCAGATGATCCGACTCCCTCGAGCAAAGAAAGGCTCTCAGGATCCGAAATCGATTCGATCTCGCCCGCCAGCATTTCACTCTGGATACCCTGCATCGTTGATGGCCGTCCTTTTTCTCGTACAGTGTGATGTCGTTCCAGTCCTTCGAGAGCACTGGTGATACTAGACAATGCGTCCAGTAATGCCCTTATCTTAGACACTAAGCGGTCTAGCTGTGGTTTATCGCGAACAGACCAGCGGGTCACCTCCCAAACGGACTTGTCCTTTTGATATTTTCCTGATACGCTCTCGCAGTTTGACGAAGGAATCGCGAAAGATCGTCAACCCGACGGAGTGCTCGTCGTTGTCATTGGTTTTTTGTCGGAGAGCCTACCGACCGGTGATAACGTCGGCCTTCCTTAGGATGTTGGATAACTGAGTCAAGCTAGACCTTATTTCCTGTTCAATATCTGGTCGAAAGAGAGCTGGGTGGAATTGCAGCTTTCGGCCACTAGGATCGGGGACAACGCCGAGACTCTCACCCAAATCCTCAGACGTGCACGCTCTAGTGCAAGCTCGGTGCATAAGAGTTCGAAATTCTCGCCAAACCTTTTAGCACGAACAACGATGTCGAAGTTCTCAATACAGGCGGAGAAGAGGCCGGCGATCCCCAAGACCCCAATTGCGAGTCCTGCTGCTTCCGCCATCAGCGCTACCCCCTTGGTGGCAGCAGAGAGAACTACAGATCGTGCTCAATAGAGTATGACTCCACAGATGGAAGGTACACATAGATGAGGTACACTAAGTTGGATCTCGCTGTTGTTGGAAGTGGAAGAAGAATGCTGACATTCTCGCTCTCATCCTCCGATCGAAATATTGGGCAAGGCTGCGTATGTGCAGTGTGTACATGCACTAACACAGCCACTCTGTTCACAGCCCCCAACGCAATCGGCGGAACACAGTGAACACGCGTAAGATTTCCAGCGATTGATTGGCTAGCGGCATGGTTTCACAGCATGCTGGTCAGCTTATACCGAATGCAGGACGAATCAGTGCAAAGTAGAAAGCCAGAGAAATGCACTGCTACACGACCTGCTAACTAGGGCTCACAGCCACCGCCGCATCTGGAAGTGGGAAATCTGCCTCACCAGGCTCACTCATTTACATTTCAATGGGACTCTTCCTTCCATTTGAAATTTCAATCGTTGACCTTACTTACAGATACGCGCGAACCAAAGTATAACATTGAGTAATTCAAACTCCTATTTCAATGAAACGGAAACAATGTGTACAAGCTTTTAGAGTCGACACTCTTAGCATGGTTACAGATGGACTATGGTTCTGGACACGGTAGTAGAAACTCTGACCAGGTCTCTATAATCATGTCCCAAGGTTGAGGAACCTGTTCGCCGAAAAGCTAGTTGGGTCTAAGCCACTGGGACCATACAAGGCCTTGACGATATGATTGCAAACTCCCTCACAGTCATTTCTCCGCTGATCAACTCTTTATAAGCTGCCTTTACCTTCAGACCCCACACAGATTCAAGAAGCAGCACTTGGGCCGTGTAGGCCTGAGTCAGTAGATGCAGCCTTCTTCGCGGCCTTGCTGAATGACGGAGACGGAGGGATGAAATGGTAGACGAGCATTCCAGCCATCACCTTTTCCAGGGAATTCTGCAGCAGAGAGCGGATGTCAAGATCCCTGTAGTAAGAACAAATTGCCATGGTTCCGTTCAGGTGTCTCCATGCTTCATATCAGGTGGGTATAAAGTCGAGGCGACGTGGATGGGTAAGATCGCAGCCGCAACCCCATTTTGGGAGCCGACGGCCGAAGATGGTCAGCCAGGGGTGTCTCATCGACAAATGGCGCAAAGCTCGTGAATCGACAAAACCTTGTCTCCCCATCTCCGTCATATGTCTAAATACAAGACTGGTAACCGTAGAGTCGCCATCTGATGTGGTTCAATCCCAAGGACCGAAGTGCTCAATTCATTGAAATGACCAGCTGAGCAATGTAAGGCCCTGGGAGAGTTGGGCCACCGGCCATAACCAATAGTCGCATGTAGACAAGGACACGATAATGTGTAATTGTTCATGATTTTACATTAGAGCGAGGGTATACTATAATTTCATTTTGATTACAACTCTGGGTATTCCAACCAACCAACCGCCTCGCTTACTTCATAATGCTCGCATGACTCGTTAATATATCATAAAATGATCAGCTACTGAGTGCTGGCTGCTTGAACAGCCAATCGCTGTTCGCATCGACCATGAAATTCGTGATGTTGAACTCGTTGGCAGGGCCATTAGGATTGCCGCCGTTTGCGCCGGGTTGGTCAACGTTCATCTCGTTACCGTTGCCGTTGCCATTCGGCTGCACGTTCTCGCCATGATGAAAAGGAAGTCGTGGCACATTGAAGAAGTCGAATACATCGAGGTACTCGAGCTCATTAGGAGCCGGCGTCCTTGCGGGGGTCACGCTGGGCATGCGACTCGGTCCGCCAGCAATTTGACGTGGTTGTCGACTGATGAGAAAGTCAAGATCGAATGCAGTTCTCCTCATGTCGGCCAGAATTCTCACTGATGACGGCGTAACTCTTTCGCCTGTCGTGCCCACCGCTCGTTCGCTATCACTATGTTCGTCAAGCACACGCTGCAGAAGCTGGCAATAGCGGGCAGCGACCGGCCAGTACCTGCCCATCTCCCTCAGTGTATCAACGAGGAAGGCAATCTGAGGAGAGAGCTTGTGTTCCACCGTCGACCCGTGAACTAATAGCAGACGCGCAGAAACCCATAGAGTGAAAGCAAATGGCGGACCCAACTTAGGAAGAAGCCCATTCTGGACGACGAACTCTCCGAGCGCAGCTATATTCTCTACGGCCCCGTGACAGCGCTGACTGGCGGAATAGGAAGGAGTAAAGATGGGTGATCGAGTGGTAGGGTATGCTGCTGAGGAGTGGAGCCTGATGACCGCAGTATGATATGTCGCATGTAGCATAATCCATCCGCAATTCATGGTCTTGCCACAACCCGGTTGAAACAACTTCGCCATATTACCATACTCGCCAGGAAGGCCGAATTTCCATGAAGTCAGCAGGTTGTCAAGATCTTTATATCTCATTTGCCATTTCTCAACGTCACTTAGGGCGCTAATATCCACGGGTTGCTTCAAAAACTTGTGGACCTTGGATAGTATTCCGAGTATCTCGATATAGTATGAGAAAGCTCCGAGGTTTTCGGGTTTATTGGTGTCGTGATCTGGAAGCTCCGAAGGGTGGTTCTCGGGCTGGAACCATCTTGTCTCTACCCGTTGGTTCTTCATCCAAAGATCGTCCCTGCAGGGGAGAGTCCTGTCGATCTCCTTGTCATCAAGCGCAAATTCAAATGCAGTGGCAAGTGTCGCGTATCGGTCGAGCAAGTATACCATCCAGAATAGCCTCCGTCGCGACTCATCCTCGATGAAATCTCTGGATTCTGGGAGGATCATGGCTCTGAGCGTATATATAGAGGCATAGTTGGGCGACACCGAGAACGAAGAAGTCTCAACAGCCAAGCCGATCTGCACCACAGATCTCGTGATGAGCGCCATAATATTCCATCCCGGTGGTCCATTGCTGTCCCCACAGAGATCGAGGGCGAGGATAACAAGAGCCTGTAGAGCTTTGATGGACGAGTTCTCCATGCCATAGAGGAGGACACGTTGTTTCGAGATGCCATGGTAGTGCCGCCGCCTCTCTTCCGTCAACCTGGCATCTGTGGAGAATCTCAAGGTTGTGGCGACAATGGCGTGTAGCAGCACGCGATCGGTTTCATCTAGGGTGGAATTGCCGAATAACGTATCAAGGGTTGTTTTTCTATGTAGAATAGGGCACCAGGTATTGATATGCTTGAAGTATAGATCCGCCAAAGCGTATAACAAGTCATATGGCGGCAGGTCCTGATCTGCTGATAAGTGCGATTGACCTTGAGCTACACTCAGCCCGGGCGACTGAAGCGGTTGATTGCCATAGTACTCTTGTGTCGCAACACTAGGCTGTAGGGCGGGAAGTTGGTTCGTGGGCGAAATGCCGGACAAGGGCATCTGTGACTGGAACGCATCGGGCATAGAATGTATCGAAGGTGTCGGTGGTGGCAATCCAAAGTCGGTGCTCTGTGTAACTGGCGGAAAGGATGAAGGCTTCTGTAAGAACAACGCTGTTTCTGCCCGCGGCGTCCGTACCGGGTCGTTGTGACGGAAGACAGGGGCATGCTCACGAGGCGTCCCTGAGTCGCTGGGAATGCTCGGGTTGCTGGTCCGCACGCTGTGTGCAGCATTCAGAGAGCCATTGGGCGCGAAGCTGTGCTGGAGAATCTCGGAATGAGACCTGAGAATCTCTTCCAATTTGTCGAGGCGCTGCTCCAATTCTCTGCCATAGCCCGCCCTCAGCCCTGGCTTTTTCCTCTCGCGGTACTCGCAAGGGACAGAGTTCCGTTTGCACCACCCGCATGATGGCTGACCGCGGTCACATTTCACCTAAGAGCAGGTCAGCACGGACTCACTTACTTCGCTGACCTATTTGCTCTGTTGCACAACGTGCACAGCAAGCAGCATGACGGTGCAAGCTGACCTTTCTTTGTTTACACAACTCGCATCTTGGGATGAGAGAAACGTTAGCGGGTCTCTTTGACTCCGGTTCGTGGTCCGAAGAATCGGAGTTATCGGTGTGGTGCTTCCGTGGAGAAGTCGAGCGTGGTGAGTCGTCCTGGGACGGTTCCGGCGACATGTCCACGGATCACCAAGAGCGGTGCCAATTGGCATCTAGCACGCGACGACAACGAGGGGGCTGGATACATAGGGGGATGGAGGATAAGAAAGAAAAGGAAAGGGCAAGGGGGCAGAATGTTGGGGTATAAGCGAGTCAAGAAGGCAGGAGAGTATGCTGGAGGATGCACATACGATACAGAGATAGGCCTTTTGCGCTTGCCAGTACGTGCCGTGTCAGGTTCATCATGGTCTTCGTCCGGATCATTGTCGTCTCCGCTGTGCATGGCGTTGCCATCATCACTGTCGAACTCGTGCTTCCCATGGCTCAGTGGCGGCGACACGTGTTGGTGTCCGCCATTCAGAGGCTGAACAGCCTGCATCTTGGGGCCCGACGGCAAGGGCGAGGGAGTATCAGAGGAATCGAATAGGGGTCTGTTCCCACCACGGCTGGCACTAGCTCTGTCTCGGTGTAATGGCACATGGAACGGGTTGCAGCATCACTCGGGCTGTCTCTGGAGCACGCAGCCAGCCGTTGGGCGGTCGAGGGAGGCTCGGGGTAATGTTGAGCAGAGTGGGAGCTGGAGATCGGGGAGCGTGGGGATTTTTTATTGTGGGCAAGGAATGGGGACATGGCTCTGCATGGGCGCTGCAGGGGTCTCCAGTGGATTCGGAAACTATGTGCGCGTGGGCGCTTCACTGCTCGAGTCTGCGTCTGGCGCAAACCGTTGAAGCAGGGTCTCAGGCACATTGGCCACTCGCTGATTGGCAAATACCCGTTGCACGACTGCTCCGAGAGGAATAGCCCAGCTCAGAAGCAAGGCGACTCCAAAGTGGGAGCCCGGGGGGCTGGGGTGGTCTTATACGATCACGAACTTTGGAGATTGGTTCTCTGATCAACCATGGCCCAAATTCCGTTTCCCCCTTTCCCACTGTCCCCGGATGGATCTGCAACAAGACGCGTCCTCCAATGATCCGAGCCCTGATTGTGTCGAACCCAGCTCGAACCCAGCCCTGCCTATAAACCTCACCGAGAGTTCTTCAACCAGACGATGGAACACGACAAAAGATCGAGGAAAGGGCCCAAAACGACATGCTCCCATGTCTGGGCGTTGATGCGGGGAAGCTTGTCTAGCCGATGCGGAGACCGTGGACATGGGCTGGTTGGAGATCTGGGGGTCAGGGTGCCGCCCGCTAAAGCTCTTCTGATATCCGGCCACAGCCATGTTGTCGTGTTCTTTTTCTGGGCGGATCTCATGCCACAAACGGGCACCCAGCAAAAGATCGTGGGCATCGTACGCTCCTGTACCACAAGAGCACAACTGTTGCACGACGGCCTGGGTCGTAACGCATTTAATCATGAGAGTTCTAGGGCAATAGGGCACTTATGCAGTACATAGACACAACTAGGCCGCTATAACTTAGTATAAGCGGGCTATTCCGGCCGACCTCCCGACCAGGTAAATAGCCCTTGTCAATTTTTGAAACACAGATCTATTACCAGTACGATGACACAACCCAAACCCCTAAGATAGAAACTCTATATTTATATATATCTTGCTTGCCGGTCTGAAATGTTGACCATGTAGAAAGAAGGCTTACGTACCATGCATACATTGGCCAGTCGGTTGCCGGCATTAACTGCTAGTGCCGATCTGTGCTACACCACCCGGATCTTCAATTCGTGACGGATTTCGCCAGCGGCATTGATTGACATGGAGGCATTTTTACACTAGGGCTATTTGACTTGACACCGAGGCACTGGACTGACTGGCTAGAACGCCTTCCAAAACGGCCACATGTGACTATCAAAAGACGCCGGCGCAGGCTTCGTCCTGGCAAGCGGGCCGATGCTGTGGATACATTTGTACGCTTGTCAAGCTGAACAAACCGACTCTCGAAGCCGCATG
Source organism: Seiridium unicorne (assembly GCA_039778275.1). Taxonomy (NCBI): domain Eukaryota; kingdom Fungi; phylum Ascomycota; class Sordariomycetes; order Amphisphaeriales; family Sporocadaceae; genus Seiridium; species Seiridium unicorne. The sequence continues at coordinate 339,121 of JARVKF010000223.1, forward strand.
GCGGGGAGAAGCTCAAACTGTATCCATTCATCGGGCGATCTGACCCCGACGGCGCAATCGCCAATTGGCTTTTGCATCGCGACGTCGGATTCCCAATGAAGCTCTACTCTACAAGACGTGCAGCTGCCCCCACGAACTCGTGACCTCAAACTTGAGCCGAATCACCTTCGATCGAGACTTGCCGAGATCCCCCGGGTTACCTACATAAACCCTCGAGCTCAAGCTGTTCAATTGGCAGCTTTGCTCCTGTTCCTCAATTGCAACAATCAATAAACCTTCCCCTTCTAATCACAAGAACCCTACGATAGTCGTCATCGATCCATAGCTCAATATGTCTGCTGTAAGGGATTTCCCCAAGATCAAGGCAGTCCGCTCATACATCATTGGTGGTGTTGGTTCTGGTGGTGATTACCACAATGTCAAAGGCGGTCATTGGTAAGCAGAACTCATTGCGCAGCTTCTTTCACGCTGGATGGGTTGCTGACATGACGGGGTCAGGTTGATTGACTCCCCAATCTCAACACCATGCTCGATATGGGATCAGTACAAGAAATCACGGACGAGTTGGGGTATCAATGTGCTTGGATCCTTCTTGATTGAGATTGAGGCAACAGATGGCACCGTGGGTTTTGCAACGGGTTTTGGAGGTAAGCAACAATAACCAAAGCACGACACTAGAGTTGGAGCTAACATTACACTCAGGCCCTCCTGGCTGCTGGCTAGTGCACCAACACTTTGAACGCTTCCTGATCGGCGCCGACCCCCGGAATACGAACTTGCTTTTCGAGCAGATGTATAGGGCATCCATGTTCTACGGTCGAAAAGGTCTTCCCATTGCAGTCATCTCAGTCATTGACTTGGCCATCTGGGATCTGCTAGGCAAGATCCGAAACGAGCCCGTGTATAGGCTCATTGGTGGTGCTGCAAGGGAACGTCTCAACTTCTACTGCACCGGGCCCGAGCCGACGGCAGCCAAGGCGATGGGTTTCTGGGGCGCCAAGGTTCCTCTGCCCTACTGCCCAGAAGACGGTCACGAGGGTCTTAGAAAGAACATCGAGTTCCTCCGCAAGCACAGAGAAAGCGTAGGGCCCGACTTCCCCATCATGGTTGACTGCTACATGAGTTTGAATGTTTCATACACAATTGAGATTGCCGAGAAGACGAAGGATCTCAACATCAACTGGTGGGAGGAGTGCCTGAGCCCCGATGACACCGATGGCTTCGAGCAGATCAAGCGAGCACACCCTACGCTGAAGTTTACCACCGGAGAGCACGAGTACTCAAGATACGGCTTCCGCAAGCTCATCGAGGGCCGCAACCTCGACATCATCCAGCCTGATGTGATGTGGCTGGGTGGTATGACGGAGTTGCTGAAGGTTTCTGCCATGGCTGCCGCATACGACATCCCCGTTGTACCGCATGCAAGTGGTCCATACAGTTACCACTTTGTCATATCGCAACCAAACACGCCCTTCCAGGAATATCTGGCCAACTCGCCCGATGGCAAGAGCGTCCTCCCGGTATTTGGTGACCTCTTTATCGACGAGCCTATCCCTACTCAAGGTTTCCTGACCACCGCCGACCTCGATAAGCCTGGATTTGGACTCACATTGAATCCGGCTGTGAGGTCAAAGTTGATCTCATCTCAGTATTTATTGGCGCCGCCACCTGCTGCCGGATTGACGCCTCCAGCAGAAGCGAAGGAGGAGGATGCTAAGTCAAGTGGTGAGCCTGGTCTCATGGCGAAGCTCACGGAGGGCGTCAAGGACATGAATGCAGCATAGAGGAGTACTGGCAACATACATGCCATAGTAATCATCTAGCATTATCTAGAGACATGTGTACATAATGATTAAACGTTGAACAACTATGTATCGTTACCAGAATGAATAAAACGACTGTCCACCCTCAAGAGTCCACCGTGTTTCTACCGAGCATGATGACATTCCTTTTTGACATCACAAAGCGCCCTGTGATACATGAGTAAGGTATTTCCGACAACGAAAGTGAATCGCACCAACGCAAGGTACCCGCCACGCCCGGTAAGATAATTACTAAAATCAGATTCCAGACTCGGAGCCCCTGGCCAAAAGAAGACCTTAGCCGGCACTGAACTGAGAGAGACCCTTCTAAACGAGAGGGAGTCGTCGCCGGTTCATCTCCCGGGAATCTGATCGGTTGTCTTTCACCCGAAAACGCGGGGCATTTGCAAGCCTCCAATATTATCCACACTTCGAACCCGCGCTATAGATACTGGCATGAAACGGGAGAAGCGCCGAATCCCGAGTTTTAGCAACAGATTCTGAATGGACCGTGTGCATAAAAACTATGGATTAAGTTGATATTTGAACTCCTCAAATTGGTACTTAGTTTGAGCCGGAAATGTGAAATGAGGAGACGCCTAGAAGGTAGTGGAGTGGCGGGGTCGGACGTGTAAGTCAGCGGCTGGCCGGTCATCATGACCTTCAACCAGCAATTGCCAATCTCTCGTGTACACACGATTCTTGAGAACTACAATTCTCAGCAGATGTTCTTCTTTTGTATCGTTGATAGCAAAAGGCAAATGACGGATACAAGTCGATTTTGACCTGACACATAATTCCCTGAGATCCTGAAGTCTCCCCCATCGGGGCAAAGCTACTCCAAAAAATACCCCTCCATTTCACCCCTCACCACCAAACAGACATAACTTCAAGATATCAAACTGAAGCGAAGATTGCAAATATGCCAGTAGCCAATCTCCTTGTCGGCAAGACTGCCATCATAACCGGCGGCAGCACTGGTATCGGGCGGGCCATCGCACTGGAGTACGTGCGGCAGGGCGCCAATGTAGTGATCAACCACCTGGACCTGGCCAAGGACAAAGAACACCTCGAGTCCCTGGTGGCCGAGGCAGCGAGCATTAAATCGAGCAACCCCTCCGCAGGCACATTCGACCACCTCGCGGGCGACGTGACGGATCCCAGCACGGGGACCAAGCTGGTCGAGCACGCGGTGGCCAAGTTCGGGGGGCGGCTCGACATCTGCGTGTCGAACGCCGGGGTGTGCCAGTTCGCCGAGTTCCTGACCATGGAGCCGGACCTGTTCTCGAGCACGGTGCGGGTGAACCTGGACGGGGCCTTCTACGTGGTGCAGGCGGCGGCGCGGCAGATGGCGTCGCAGCAGCCGACGGGCGGGTCGATCATCGGCATCTCGTCCATCTCGGCGCTCGTCGGCGGCGGGCTGCAGACGCACTACACGCCGACCAAGGCCGGGGTGCTGAGCCTGATGCAGAGCACGGCGGTGGCGCTGGGCAAGTACGGGATCCGCTGCAACGCGCTGCTGCCGGGGACGATCAAGACGCAGCTGAACGACAAGGACCTGGAGGACGACACGAAGCGGGAGTACATGGAGGGCCGGATTCCGCTCGGTCGGACGGGCATAACGAGCGATATGGCTGGGCCGGCGGTGTTTCTCGCCTGTGAGGAGTTGAGTGGGTATGTGACGGGGGCGCAGCTGTTGGTTGATGGTGGACTGTTTGTCAATCTTCAGTAGAGGGTGGCACATGAGTGGGATGCAAAAATGTAGCTTTTCATATTAGACCTGGCGGAACCTATATCTGAACATGGTACGAGGCTGGATAGTCAGTCAACCATGTGTCAGGAGATAGTAGGTGCTATACTAGTCCTTCGAAATGCGTTGAGTATACCGCTGGTGACGGCGAATAGTAGTAAGCCAACGAACATATCGTGTTAATTTGAAATCACTCAGAATGTCAACAGTGAATATATACTTGAGGTCGCAAGCCAATCAATGCATTTGTTATTCGTAATGATCAGTTAACTAGTTTATAAAAAAAATTGTGGTATTGTTCCGAACTACTAGTCTGAGACACAACCAAGTTTCTTTTCCAATATATAAATGATAACGCCGCCCAATGATGTAAACCGATTCGCTCTCTACCTAGGCAAAGAGCGAATATGATGCTATGCCCGTTCGGCATTCCAAGAGTGTAACAAGGAAACATAATGCCCCATCTCTCCCATATCTCTATGGTCTACGGGGTCTTAGAAATGAAATTGAAAGTTGATTAAAAGGAAATGGTATCGGAAGACGTCATGAAATCATATCTTGGTTCGTACTTAGTTGGCAACTAGTTCGAGCGCACGCTCTTCGGACGGACTGAGAACGGCACAGTCGCTGTTGCTCAACAGCCAGTTTGGTAGGTCTGAAAGCCTGGGCTTCGAGTTCCTGTCAAATGCCGCCATTGGCAGGGTGTTTTTGGAGTTCTTCTTCTCCATCTCTCGCTTCAGACCGAAGTTGACAGCGTCGAGAACGGAGTGGACACAGTTGCGTGGCTTGTAGGCGGGCTCAGTGCCCTCCTGGTAAATACCAGTCTTAACGAGGATGCTGTACCAGTCGTTCTTGGCCTGGACGTTGTAATTGTTGGTGCCCCGGATATCACTCTCGGGGGTATCACCGACAAAGTAGACCGTCTCGGGAGGGGAGTCAAGGTTGTGCTGGTTCTTACGCCACCTCTGGAGGAGACGAGTAGCAAACTCGAAAGTACCAATTTGAGGCTTGCCAAAAGCGTGTGTTGTCAAAGTCTTGCCCTTGGTGACCTCCTTGAAGGTGTACTCGACGATGCCTCGGAGGGCACCCATGCCGAGACGAGGGTCGTCATGGGCGGCAGACCAGAGAACGTCGCTGTGGGAGAAGTAGATTGGAGGGCCCTCTTCGAAAGTCTCGGATGTGGTACCGAGACGGCCACCCTTGGACATGGCAACATCCAGGATGATTTGAAGATCGCCCGCCCAATCACGGGAGTCAGCAAATACAAAAACAGCGTCGATGGTAACGTCGCTGAAGTCGCGCTCCCTGGAGTTGGCAAGCTCTTCGGCGGTAAGCTTTCGGAAGGGTGTGGTGGCGCTGTTGTGCTTGATGATATCACCGGGAGTAACGACGTCCTGGAAGCCGTAAGACTCGGCGACCTGGCGACACTTTTCTCCCTCGCCACCAACGACGAGGACAGTGCCATACTTGGTAGCCATCTCAGACATTGGTGTATGGCCACAGATGAACTGCGCCGGTGAGATATCAATCTCCATTTGCTTCGACAGGTCGCGACATCGCTCAGCCTCGGACTTGCCTCCACCGTTTGTCAAGAAAATATAGGGACTGGCCGATCGTCAGTTATAAAGTCCCTCACTAGGCTTGGCTGTTTTTGACTCACATTTTAATTCCGTACTCATTCTTACCGTTGAGGACCTTCATAGCCTCAACGGCTTCGGGGATGGCGCGGCCGCCTCGGATGAGAACACCATCGATATCGAAGGCGAAAGCAAAGCTGTCGGCGACAAGATCGCCTAGCGGAGGTGATGACGGCTCGGTAGGTGGTGTTGAAGGGGTTGCACTCTGCGTTGGGCTCAATGCCGGCACCGAGCCTGATGAAGATGAGGCTGCAGGCGTCTCGACCGGGGACTCTCCCGTGGTCAACTTGTGGATGAGATCCGATCGAGCGCTTTCCAGCTCGTCGACGAAACTGCCTCTGTGGAAGGATGGCCTTCCGGAGGTTCGTGGGGCTTCAAGAGACATGGTGGTAGTTTGGTAATGAACGAACTCTACACGCAGAGAAATACAAAAAGATTTAAAGTGATAGTCAGATGCTGACTCGGTCGAGGATGGGAAATCTGGGTCTTGGGAGATTTTGTACTGGAGAATAGATCAGGACTCCACGGGGACGGTCTGGGGATTCCCATATTTATGTTTCTCGCAAGCAGGTGAGTGGGAAACTGTGGATAGCAAATGTGGACACTGGATGGCAAGAGTCGTAGACAATCCTGCTGGGAAGACTGTGTGAGAAGCATAGTGTACATGCTCAGACAAGCGATGGTTTGCGGCCGGCGTGGATCCGTGGTGGTCCGCTGGTGGAGCGTGAATCAGGCTGCTAGCATGGGCCTTTGCAAAGTCGAGGTGTGTACCAGTCATCGAGTGGCCGAGCTGGAAGAGGAATACGCATGGCGACGTACAGTCAGGGTCCATGTGGGTCTCAACTGTTGCGTCTTTAAGCATGAGGCAGGCCGGCGCGCAGCAGTCGACCAACGAGGTTAGGTCGTACCCTATCTGCCGCCGATGATCGAGACAGTCATGGCACCCCCGGCTCTAGTCTGTCGCTATCTTCGCCTGTCACTCGCTCAAGGGGCCTCCGAAGGCCCGACAAGTATTCGTGCAAGGGAATGAGTCGGCAAGCCGTGGGATGACAACATATCCCAGATGGGAACTGATCAGAGGAGGGTGCAGAGGGGCATGCTTGGCGGCTGGGTGTTTGCTTAGCATAGCACCCTCAGGCCCGATTTTTCTATACTATTTTCCGACTGCTCGACAGCGCCCGCATATAATGTCGTTGTAATGGGGAGCGAGACAAGGCCCGAGAGGCATGGTGGGTCGCAAATGGCGAGCAAACAGCGCACCCTGACAGCGAAGTGATGAATGATGACAGACACTCCCTAACTACATTGTAGATAGTGGCCATGCTGCTAGCTGTCATCAGCCCACATGGACGCGAGGAACGACTAGAACAGTCTACGAACGGCAGACGGTCAGCACAACCACCTAGCTGGGCTCTCTCGTCTGCGGCCATGACGCCACATCTTAAAAATTCTGAGTCGCTCGAAAAAGTTTATCTCGCATCGTCCAGGGGCTGTCACCAATAAGGCGTCTGCTGGAGATAGGCCAGGCGAAAGCGATGTCTGCCCCTCCGCTGCTGCAGTGTCGGAAGCACCATGGAGCGGCGCAGACGAGGATGACGTCAAGCGTCCCTGAAAAGCGGAAACTGGTGGGGCTCGAGATGCATCTTCCTGGCCAGCTGCATCTGGCGCTTTTTCTGGCGCTTTTTCTGGCTTCTGGCTTCCACATGCGGGGCATTTGACAATCCACAGGGCTCTCGTTGCTGCAAACCACAGCGCAGACAGCCCCTCCAGCCCCTCCAGCCCCTCCAAACCCCTCCGCTCCTCGTCTGCGCCTGGGGCAGTCTGCCCCTCACATCGTGCCCCTCAATAACCGCGCCCGCGCTTGACGCACGCATCTAGATCAAACACCAGGGACGCATGGTAGAGCAGGCCGCCCTGCATCAACACAATCACAACTTATCGATTGAGGTACGCTACTGCTACAGGGTCGCTTCGAGACAATATCGACAGGATAGCTCCCGCCTGCCCGAAATGCCGACTGCCAAAACCCGTTGCATTCCGAGCCTCCAGGGACCCTCCATCCATAGCCGCCTAGCCGGATATACTAGAGAATCACAACAACAGACATGCCCAATGCGCACCGGCATCTGGCCATACGTTGCACGTTGGTTGTGGTACGGAAAGGTACGAGGCTGTGTATTGTCTCACCGCAACTGCCAGCCCTGTAGATCTTTCGGTAATCTCTTGTTAATCTGTGTTGGATCAACACACACCAACTTCGCCTTGACTCGGGATACCACCACTACTGGACCACCATCCCGCATCACGCTGGCAGAGCAAGGCAGTTGCTTGCGGCCAGATGGGCTGCAGCGACCAGCCAGATGAACTGCGCTCGGCACTTGTATGGAACGAAAAGGCAGTGTTGGACTGAAACCCATCTGCTGTATCCGACCTTGAATGGTCATTCTCATCGCCTCTGGTGTGCAACAGTGGTCGGCGAAGACGGCACACACCATATTCGAGTCATATAAACCAATATAGGATCATATTGGTCTCGCATGCGACCCAGGAAAAAAGGCTCTGATGACGCTGACTTGCCTTATCACCACCAATCCTCTTGAACTGCGCGCGCGTCAGCAGCAGTCAGCCAAAACGACAAAAAAAGACGCTTCCCTATCCAGCCAATGAAACACGTCAGTGCGGCTCGTGCACATCTGAAGCATGTGAAAACGAGGAGTACAAGGCTTTGCTGCTTGATGACGGCTGTGATCCGGCTGCAGGTGGCTTCTTGCGACTGCTATGCATATATTGAGCCGGAACCATGAGGCACGCAGCGTCTCCAAGGCCTCCCTCCCCTGATACGCCAGGTTTACACCAGGGGGTTCTGATGCAGCAACCCGACAGTAAGACCAAAAATGGTTGCCTGTCACGGCTAGTGCAGCGAAAATTCTACCAGTTCTTAGCTTCTTAGCCAGTCATGCCACCTGTTGACTTCTCGAAATTTTACCCGCAGAGCCGCCACTTTCCTTAATCGGGGCGCGATCGCCATCGCAGCCGCAACGCCCGTGCAACGTCGCTCTTCTGAGTATTGTTCCTACCCCCAGCAGACCTGCTATTGACAATCTGCACTTTTCGACAACCGGCAATTTTGGTTCTGCAGCACGGTGTTATTCCACTGGCAGGGTAGTTCGACACCTTGGCCGTCGTGGGTTAGGGCTGGTACGTGCCCATGCATGCCAGGGATAGTGACAAAACGAGGAATTCGATACCACGCCCTTCTTCAGCCCACCTTCGGGCCTTTTGTCCTCTAGCTCGAGAATCGAGGGAACACTGCTCCACCAAAATGGCCAGCAACCATCACTGATGTTGCTTCGAATCTCGATGTCCATGATGTCTGTTTGATGGAGAATTGCTAGAATGCCATATGGCATATCCGCGACCGTTGGCGATGAGGTAGGAGTCCACCTTTACTCCTGGATGCGTCTACAATCCTCTCCGAGCGACAGAGCAGTCACTTCTCCCGTTTTCGCATGCACTTGGAGGGTACTGCATCCTTTGCCGCGAGTAAGCTCAAACCGGTTTTGCTAAAACAGTATACATATCGGATAGGAGAGAGGGAACAGAGGGCTATCAGCATCTGTGCCCCGGAATGGGTAGTGATCAGTGTCTGGAAAAGGTCAATTTCCGGACTGCAGTCTCCGAATGCTTGCATTTTACACACTCATGCATACAACTCAAAACATACGACATTACGGCACTGTGCATCCTTTGTTTCGTCTCAAGGGCTCTTTTGAATTTTGACCCAAGGGTGAGGCAGAATACCAATCATGCTCCCGGGTGGTGTTTTTGCAAACCCACAAACCAAGCACAGTCAGCTCGAATCACACCCCTTGCTTGTCGCAACCATCGTGGGGCCAAGCGCCCGCATCCTCTCGCAGATGCAGTTGTAGATCCCATGTCGTCAAGTCAGCAGCGTTACGGCTGCAGCCGTTCGCTCGCAGCTCCACCGGAGCCCAAATGGCATCATCTCGCAGCTCACTCGAGCCCGCCGCAATGGCGTCAACGGTCGTTCGTTCGCAATTCCAGGCCCTCCACTTCTCGTGACCCATTCTCTAAGCGCGATTGTGGGCTCCTTATCTCGTGCTAGAGCGACGTACATACCGTCAGCAGTACAGCCTAGAACACCGGGGCGGACCCGTACGCCTCCTGACCTGCGGGTCTGCGATACATCCACCGCCCGGTATCAAGTGGATCTGCCAGTCACTCAAATGCAGCCCGCAAAACCGCCAGCCGGCAGCCGGTGAGTGACGATGTCCATGTCATGTCTCGGTCGCGGCCCGTCCGGCGGGTCAGCCAGAGATCATGATCCGCTGCTCTCGCCGACGTAGACCGGCTCATCGAGATGAGATTTGTGGAGAAGGCAGCATTCATGACAATCTCACATAGGGTTCTCCATCACGCGGATGGAGTATGCCACTTCCCGTGACTTACCATGTTCTCGGGCTCAAAATGGCCCACAACATTCATGGTCATTTGCGTCGCACTGATGTTATCCGTCCGAGCCAATCTATGTTGTGCCCACATGATGTCAACCCTTTCCGACTTGTACCTTTGACATTCGCACAGTGCACCACTAATATGACATTCTCTACAGAATTGATATTGTTGTTCGACTACAATGGCATGATTGTCCGTCAATCTTCGACACGGCATAGCCCAGAGTATGGAGACTTACAGGCGTCTCGTCTCTCATGGCTTATCAACCGCGTAATCATATCAATTCGCAAATGCAGTGCGTAAATATGATTCATCTACAGGGCGACATCATCAACTTGCCAATGCCCCCGACTCGGGGCGTACCTTGGGCAACAAACGCCAATGTGGATTCGAAGTAGATTTGCAGAGGCCTAGGCCTTATCGGCCCTGCTAACAATACGCAAAGGCCTCGGGCTATATTCTAGACATCTGTGCGAAATCTCGCCAGTTTTTGGGACAGAACTAATCCTGCGAGTTCGAGTGTCTTATGAGATTTGTGTAAAGGACTTTGCCGACGAGAACTGATGTCCTTTCGGTTCGCTAGAGCGCTCGAGAATCGCTCGATTGGGGGCCATGTCCCGTAAGAGCCAAACTTCCACAAACAGTTCAAGTTGAGCATAAATCCTGAGTAGCTCCATCAAATGCCATGGTAGAAAAAAAGGGGACTGTTTATTTAAAAAGCCATGCAAGACTCTTTAAATAATACTATTCATTGATCTTGCTAGTGATTTCAACTTTAGAGATAGGCTACATGACCACAGAGTGCTAGTGCGAGATAAATTTCCTACAAGTCGCACAATCCCCCAATAACAAATAGAGTTCCCGGGGGAGGTTATATAAGCCTAATCCCTCTGTCGAGATTGAACGAGACGTGACCTCAGAATCTGGTGAATCTGGATTGACTTACACTTCTCCAAACCGTGAATTTGGAAACCGGAATTTAGGCAGCTCGAATGATGTGACTTTTTGTTATCCATGCATCCCCCTATCAGAGCAGGAAATAGCCCATTTCTAAGCCTTTAGCAGCGATAGGGTTTGTGGCTGGCGGATCAAGGCCATGGTCATGCAGGCTTTTTATGCTTCTAATATGACTATCTAACTAGCTAAGGGTAAGAGTCCAACTTGCAGGTTTGAAAATCTCATCCTGGAGTAGTTTCCTCTCATTTGAACCGACTGGATCGGATCAAGATCATTCACTGCACGGGTGAGTAAACCCAGAACTGTTTGACTTCCTTATGTTGTCGTCAGAAGCCTTATTATACAAGCGCCAAACTCCACTGTCATTGGTCAGAAGTGGGCGACAATAGTATCAGCACGTGTCACACAACATGATACCAAGCCGAGCAAGCACAAATCACTTGGACAGAAAGAGGGCGTAACGACAAGCACGTGAGTTGATGCACATTGATCCGTCGCCACCCATGTATAAGGACTATAAACCAAACCCTCCGGACTCCTGGTGCGAAATGAGTAGTGTTGAGTACGCGAAGTAGGACCACTCAAAGTAGCGGTTTTCATGATCCATTCCAACCCACTCGGCCTGGCCATTTATTTTCTCCAGTCTTTGCAGGACATTGTCGCCAGTTTACCGCATGATCTGGGCGGTGTCGTGGGAATCAATTACCCGGTCTTCAGTTTTGCAAGATGCGACAGGATTATGCCTTCTCGTCCTCAATCCAGGGCAATGGGTATGTTCCAACCCAATCAGCAACTTCGGAGCGCAGCTGGACGATCTCAGAGTCATCCTCACCGCTGCCCAAATAATCAAAGAAGAACTTGAGCTTGTACTTCTCACCCTTGTCCTCGGCTGCCTTGCGAGCTGTCTTGTCAACTCTTACGGCGATGGTCACAGCACGGTCGACAATATCTGCCACACGAACAAAATCATCCTGGCTGAAACCACGGGTGGTCATGGCAGGAGTGCCCATGCGGAGGCCGCCGGGGACCATGGCGGATTTGTCACCCGGAACCGTGTTCTTGTTGCTGGCCACGCCAACAAGTTCCAGCACGCGTTCGACTCTGGCGCCGTCCACCTGCTGCGGCTTCAGATCAACCAGAACCAGATGGTTATCCGTACCACCACTGACAACCTTGTATCCGAGACCACCGCTGTTCTTGGGCTCACCAAGTCTCTTTGCGAATGCTTGAGCGTTGGCCAGAACTTGCTCCTGGTACACACGGAACTCGGGTGACTGCGCTTGCTTGAGAGCAACCGATAGGGCTGTAATGGTATGGTTGTGAGGACCACCCTGGTGACCAGGAAACACGGAGGCGTTGATTGGCCCCTCCAGGTCGTACTTGACCTCCTCCTTCTTCTTATTGATGGATCGTACACCCTTTCGGTAGAAAATCATGGCGCCTCGCGGGCCGCGCAAGCTCTTGTGAGTGGTGGTAGTCACAATGTCTGCGTAGGTGAAAGGGCTGGGGAGGACCTTGGCAGCCACCATGCCAGATATATGTGCCATGTCCGCCACCAGGTAGGCCCCAACCTTTGTTGCTGTATCCTTCATGGCCTTGTAGTCGATGAAGCGACCATAGGCACTAGCTCCTGCTACGATAATTTTTGGTCTGTATATATTTGCCAGCTCGTCCAACTTCTCGTAATCAATGAGGCCAGTCTCCTCGTTCAACCGATATGGTACGGTCTCAAAGTACTTTGAAATGGCCGAAATCTTCTTGGTCGGTGTTTGGTATCCGTGCGACAAGTGGCCGCCGTGAGGCAAGTCCAGACCCATCAGCCTGTCGTGTGTGTTCATCAATGCGGAGTAGACGTAGAGGTTTGCCGGTGCACCGGAAAGAGCTATCATCCCTATCAATTTTGCTGGCCATGATGCGGTATTTGGAGGACCATTGCTTACACTGGACATTGACTCCCCACTCCTTATCGCTGAGACCGAAAGTCTCGAGAGCTCGCTGTTGACACAGTCGCTCAGATTGGTCGATAAACTCGTTGCCAGCATAGTATCTTGCGCCCGGGTACCCTTCGGAGTACTTGTCTGGCCACCAATGTCAGCATACAATTGATCTTCCTGGCTTGCCTGGAGAATGTCCCACTCTGCATAACACTGCCTAATGCGTCGAGGACGGCTTGGGAGGTAAAGTTTTCGGAGGGAATGAGATTGATGGAATGCTTCTGTCGTTTCTTCTCCTTCTCGATAATATCGAATACGGCGGGGTCGGCTTCGCGCAAGTGAGCGGACAGCAACTTTTGACCATCATCAGCATCAGCACCACGAGCTTGGACTCCAGTATCAGCAGAAGCAGAAGTAGATTCATGTCGTACACTTTGCTGCCCGTCGAGAGAGGCGGCCGACGATGACTGCGCCCTGCGAGCGCCATAGCTGCTCTGAGCTGCTCGGACCGTCGTCGCCGTCGCCGCCCATCTGGGCAGGGTGCGGAGAGCACGCGAGGTGCCTCGGAAAGCGGCAAGAGACATGGCTATCTGCAGATGAGGGACTGGAGTCAGCTTCTGGCCGGGCACGATGGCAATGGAACCGACGGGCGGTTGTAGGTGGTGCGAAGTTGACTTACAGTCTTCTTATCTTATCCGCGCTTCCATGCTGGGGCTCGTCGCAAAAAATAAAAACAACCAAATCAATTGCTAATGGGAGAGCGAGGTCGCTTTCCTGAGTCGTGCTGGATGGAGTCGGATCGTGGGCCACCGTCACCACTCAGTGGCCGGTGACAGGTGCTAGCTGTTGAGCTCCGCCACTAACAATTCATCGAACCACTGGAGCTCAAGCTCCGCCCGCCTATCGGTCGGCCGACGAATCCGATAGCCATTGGCTGCTGCGGGGTGAGAGCCCGGTCACGTGGCGATTAGATAGTGCTGCACGAGAATTTGAAGCTCCGTCGCCGCGCTTTTCGACCTCTTCTCTTTCCTTTCTTCTGTACAACTAAATTGGATATGACGAGCCCGCTATACTCAACAGCTTATTGGTTTTCCGCTTCGGCGGGAGCATGCTGATATGTCCTGGCGGCACCTCACCACCTTTTCAGGGACAATTTGAGACCATCCGATCCAATTCATGTTGTTTTGTTCTTTCTTGCCTTCCCTCTCCTGCTTCGTGCTTTGTGTGTGCTGATGGCTTCATGGCTTCGGAAAGCTCCAGACATGCGCCGAGGGCATGCCCTTGAGGTTCTTCCGATATTCTGGCTCAATAGTCTCGCCGTTGGCACTTCGCGCTCGACCTGCGTGACCGGGTCCGTAGTTGCTATCAAGCGATAAAATATGAAGCTGCAATATATATTGATGAGGCCGTCAGCGTGGCGGAGATTCACGGCAAGAGGCATTTGCACTGACAATAGGGAGGTCAGCTTGCAAACAAAGGTCAAGATGCCGAGAACAGCGTTACCGGTCGCTCGATCTCCATTCTGTTCGGTTGGCTGCTGATCGTGGCTGAGGCCACCGCTTGGTGGTCCTGAAATGAGGGCTGCAGGTCAATCTTGGCCCCCGAGTCTAAGCAGATCCTCGCCTCGGTCTATCTATAGTAAGCGTGCCGGATGACAGACAATATGCTTGTAAAACTTTTTACAAACTACTTTTGCCTTGCGTCTTCTGATTATAAATTCATGTTCCGGGCTTGTACTCGCTATTCCGTTCACTGCACCAATCACGCGCGTCTTAGTCGGCGAGTAGTAAATTGTGACGCTGCACCCGCTCGGCCGGATCGCGGGACAACCGTATCCCGGCGTCTCTCCGCCGCGGTCGCATTTTCCATCCGTACGCTGTCGACGTTATTTTGTATGGGCGCAAATATGCTCGCTGAACTTAGCCATCACCGATACTGACAGCGGGAGGCGTACTACTCACTGGCTATCACTGCCGCCGTCGGCCTGGTGTGGCCAGGTGTTTCCGCAGCTACTAATTGCTAGACCAATGTCGGATTGTAGATGAGGGCGGAGGCTTGGAAATGGCGTGACACGATGAGCTCAACTTGGAGCAGATACATGGGCAATTAGCTCGAACGGGTCACGATTGGCTAAAGCAACCATATATTCGGTCAAACGATCCTGTCGATGTTCTTCAGCAATGAATGTGGGTGGGGTCGGCATATGCGTTGGTCCAATTATAGTCGTCACTATGCGGAGACATTCGAGCATGCATATATTATCACAGGAAAAGCAAGTCCAAGACTCCTTGAGGCCGGGCCAGCTTCAGTCTAGCTCGGCGGGTAACTCGCAAGAGATGCAATGGGGATGTGGAAAAAGATGCTCGCCTGTCGCCTTAAGACGCCCAGTTCACGCTGGAGACGGCAAGTGCGTACCATCACACATGTCTGAGCAGTCCGCCTTTCAGCCAGAGCCTGATTACTGCGTTTTCATATCATAAGCTGCCTCTAGCTCTTATCGAGCGCTCTCGCGATGTATGGCGCATGCGCCTAGCCTGTCATCCCGCCGCATGATGGAAAATTAGAACCTTGGAGGAAGCAGAGCCTTGCTGTTGGCCCCAAATATAGCCCCCAGCTATATCAATAGTACTTACTTTTTTTTATTTTTTATATATATATATATATTTTAGCCCCAACGGTCACGGCAACTAAACTTAGAGCTCTCCATTCTTTCGCATATGACCGCCCCTCGAGCAGTGGATAGTCCCATGGGGGCACAATGGAGGAAGATATATGCTCGAGATGCCGGCGCTTCCAACTTTCCTCTGACACTAAACTTTCTCCCTACTCTTCGCAACCCGTTTGCATATGGTCAAGTGATGATTCTTCTCAATTTGGTTGCCTTCTTTCCATGATGGGCCGCCTCCCACAGACCAGTACTTTCAGCCTGACAGGGCGCTTTCCGACCTTGAACAGGGTATACACCTCCACTGCCATGCTGATGGAAAAGGAACAGACAAGCTCTGATTTTGGAATTCGGGGAACTCACAGCCTTTGCAGGCTGCAAGTCAGATCCCTTTGTCGTACCGATAAGAATTCCCTGATCTAGTGTTGGTCCAATGTGCCGCCAGTTCGGTGCACCTATCACGGCGCAAGAGAACAAGGCAACTGCCACGACTGCGAGAGGTTCACCCTGTCGCATCTCGATATTCCCGATTTGGATGACAGTTAAGGGCGGAGGGAATAGTTGCATAATTTTCAACTACACTAAACATGTCCTGCAGTCCGCAATTTCGGTGTGGATGTCGGCGCCCTTTGGCCCTTATACCCTGCAGGGCACCCGAACGATCAAAGGCTAACAGCGCATTGCAACTGTTAAAAGGAGGCAATTTTGGGTAATGGGTACGCAATGAAGAATATACGGGAAGATTTTGCATCCTGTATTCGCTCAATTAGTCAGGCTAAGTTGACCGACAATGACCTCAAATACCGCCTCCACTTTCACCTGTTCGGAGAATCCAGAGATATATTTGGAACCGGTCAACGCGCTTGAACACGACTACGACGAGAGACGTCGCGGGATGATGAGTCCGGGCAATCCTGAGCCCCGGGTCCCGTCGGACTGCGGCAGTGCCCCTAAAAGTTCGAGTGTTTGCAGGTAAAAGCATTGCCGCCTCCCATCAAGACTAGTCTGACTTGCTATAGCTTCCTCGGCGAGGTTGTCAACGATTGTCATGCCAGCCGTTTTTATGCTAGAACCATGGAGTTCTATCTCCTCGAGATGGAGTTTCATATTGATGGGGATGTGTTATGTCCGTTGTCGGATTGCCGCAGAATACACTCTAATGCTAAGGATATGCTTTGGCATTTGAAGGATTGCGCGTACATTGACCGAGGCAAATTCGTATGTCCCTGCTGCAACAGGGTTGAAAAGTTCAGGACAACTTCCAAGAGGAAGTGCTCCTGGGACAGGACAGATCTCAGTACGAAGATCCAGAAAGGTCTCCAGGCGTCCGTCAAGCTTCTGGGTATGTTCAAACCGGTAGAATGCCCCCATTGTCACTATCCACTCCACGAGAACGCAGTTCAAGGCCCCTCGGAGTTGTCTGATACACTACTCAGTACGAGCTATCATGAATCAACCGGTCTTAGGCCATCCCCGGTATTCGAACCAGCAACGCTGTCCAAGCCGGATATCCACACTCTTGCACCTCCCAGCCATGTCACCTTTGAATTGTCCGGTAATTCAGTCATGGAGATGGGCGACACAAGCTTGCTAGAACTTGGTGACACAGGTTTAACCCCCGTTGAAATCACCAACAAGTATAGCCATTTTGCTCAATCACCTATCACTAAAACGGTCCCCTCCTCGCTTTCGACTTTATGTATCAAATCTTCAGGGAGCATCTCGCCACCGTCGACAGTACATGGCTCTTGTGCGGGAACAACTGTTTCGCCTACTTCTTCGGACGGATCCTCTGCCGCAGGTTCGGGTAGTAAGATGCGCCGGCTTTCCAACGTCTTTCGGCCCAGTACGCGTGGGACAAATCTGACCGTGAACGTCCCCGATGCATTGCCCACTGTGGAGCAGGCTACCGTCCCTGCCCTAGGTCACTTCGGTGATCTATACAGAAGTATGCCAGCGAATTCTGCTGGAATGATATCCATCAGGCCTCAAACCTATTCTGCTAGTGCAACTTACAACCATTCCGATCAACTTTTTATTGAGACTGAATGGCCCAGTTCGTTGACACTCGGCACCGATTTTGGGGCTACAGATTCGCTGCTATTGAACAACGGCTTCTCACCAGCTGATCCGGAGGCTTTGACACCCCGGATCAAGCCAAACTATCCCAATTCTTACGGAGACCTCTTCGATATTTCTTCGTTGAATCAATCCCCCGAATCTGGCGTCTCCCTGACCACGTCGGACAAACAAGCCGGGGCTCCATTGGACGATGGTTTCGGCTGTTCGAAATGCGACTACAAGCCGACGGGGAAAGAGGAAAACTTCCGCTCTTATCTAAGCAAGCACAGAAAATCGCACGACTGCACCAAAATCGAATGCCCCGTTTGCAAGAAAGAGTTCACCAGACATGATAACATGACGCACCATATGGGCAAAGCTCATCCAAATTGCTCATTTCTAAGAAAAAGACCTGGGAGCAACAGTATTCAATCTGGCTCTCAGCGGAAGAGAGCCTCACGAGCCGCTTAAGCTGACTCGGCATGATGGTTGGCGGTCTAGGGCGCCTGACCTCGAGGTCGGTATGACGGTGCTGGAGTCTTACAGCATCCAGCCAGTCTCTGATTGTTGACAGGATAGTGTAATGAGACCAAGAACTTCGCGTATCCGGGGGATTTCATTTCTTCGTATTTCATATCTCCCTAGTTCATCTGGTGGCCGTGTTTGTTCTTTCATACGGGCTTTCCTTTGTGGTTGTTCCAATCACGTGATGTCTCCTTGGATAGTACGTGGATTTCCCCTGTCTACCTAGTCTCATAAATATCAGTCTATCTACACAATAAATACTTTCCACAATCGTACAGAACGAAGGCAATGGCGTAACTAATGACCCATCTCCAAAATCTCATTGTTTCTTAAACCATTTGCAATCCCAAGCCATGATCGCATTGCTCCTCCAACGGCACAAATTCCTTATACGCGCACTACCCTGTGATCACTAGTTTCAGCATCGTGTTATTCCTCATACGCCTATATGATAGACTTTTGGGCTCGAGTTTCGTGCATACAGAGGTGTTCAGGCACTGTCGTCCCCAGCACTCAGGGTCTGTAGAGCATCGCCAGACAGATCGTCTTCACTTGCGTCACCGTCCAACGGAATCACATGTAAATCTCCGTAACATGACAGTCGGGCGAGAATTCCCCAGTTGCTACGATAACCACGCCTCGCAGTAGCTGTACGGAGGGCGTAGGGGAGATGGCCACTGGGTATCAGTCCCTCTCTGTGTGGTTGATGGCTGCCACGTAACCATTTCCAAATCCTTGCCGTCAAGCACAGCTTGCACCCTTCCCGTGGATGAATCAAGCGAATCTGGTCGTTTAAAGGGTGGCATGACCCTTTTTAGAGGGCGTGTTGGATCGTATTGACTTCAGGGTGATGTTTGTTGTGTCCTGTGATCGCTGCCTACAGATGTTTCAGCAAGCGACAGGGTGGAGGATCGGGTTTGCGGCTCCTAAGGACCATGGTACGTAGGTATAGCAGAGGGAAGCTATCTGGTGTACAGGGGTGTGCATGTCCTGGCATACTAAAGGACTAGTTTCTGGTACTTGTACATGATCCGTGTAACGTCTCCCGGAGTCTATATAGGAGTCTGATTTTCTCCAGTCACTTGTGAGCATCGGCCATAGTTCATGGTCTCGAGCCTCGAGTCCTAGGAGACATCTTTGGTTTCGCATCGAACACGATTGTGCCTCTCTACTCAGACCTTTCCTATCGACTCTATACGGCACATCACTCCATACAACATCCCAAAGCGGTACATCATACAGGACTCTGAGTTTCCTCGACTTTCCACCAACCGTTACATCAACATGGGCCACAAAAGGTGAGCATTCACAATAGTATAGTTCCACATCGCGTTGCTTGAACTAACGTGCCTACCACAGCTCCAGCAAGGACAAGAAGTCCTCGTCCCACTCGTCGTCACCCTCGTCCTCCTCCAAGAAGGAAGAAAAGAGGAAGGACCCAAGCTCGAGCTCGTACAAGTATGCCCAGCAATACGTCATGGATCCACAGACTCACGAGATGGTGGCCGTCGGTCTGCGGTCCGGGAGAATCGACGGACAACAGATGGTGGAGGAGTGGGATCAGAGCTGGGAGGCTGCTAGCAGGAGCTGAAACCGCGGTGTCCCTCGGTATGGTGAGGAAGGTTGGCCTTGCGATGGAGACCTCCCTATATGCTTTTTGAGCCCGTGGTTTATTTCTGATATTCTAATTTTCGGCATCGAGGACTGAGGTCTTGCTGTTACAGCATGACTATCTTGTGTTCATTTGTTCGCTTTGAGATGGGAGGACATGTTCTGGCACATGATCACGCACGCGGGACCACTGATAGATGCCACCAAGTTAATCTTTTTATTTCATTACTCATTAAATGCCATTCCTATGCTTTCAACTAAACATTATACATCATATTATGTACATGTAGTAAGCCATTACGCTGGGTCTCGACTTAGAAAGTAGTCAACTTCGGACTTCCTTCGCACGCTGGCAAAGAGAACTTGGTCTCAACGAACACCTTTTGGATGCCGTCTTCCCTCTTGTCAAAGGCATAGTATACCTTGTCGATGTCCTCGATTCTGTATCGGTGAGATACCATTTCTAGAGGGTCGAGCTCGCCGGTCTTGATGTCTTCCAACAAGTCTTCCCAGTACTTATGCACAGGAGCTTGACCGTTACCGATGAGCCGAATACCACGCTCCATCAAAGAGCCAACGTTGAAGTGGTTTGTCTGGAAAGCCATGTTAGTAATCATCCAGTGATACGACATGGGGTCAGGTGAGGGCCATCAAGGGACCCATATGACGACATGCCCGGAACCCGACCACAGCGGACGGAGGTAGCACTTACGTAGCCGACATAAATACCTGTCACGCCGCACCGGCCGAAATTCCTGACACTCTCAATCATCTCATTAATGATCTCACTCGTGTCTGTCTCAGCACCAGTCAACATCTCTAGCCAGTGGAGCCAGCCCTTAGCATATTCGCCAGCAGCGCACTCCAGAGCGACATCGGGACCACGGCCACCGCAGAGCTCCTTCAATCTTGATACGACGGTCTCCTTGTTCGTGACGCCGAAGCTCAGCTTTTTGAAGTCGACAATCTCAAGCTTCTCCTGGTACCGGCTGGGCCACTTGTCCCTGATGATGGACAACCTCGGCTCCGTGTCCACAAATATGATTTTGGCGGCGCCCGCCTTGGCCGCAAACTGTCCCGCCATCTGACCGATGGGACCGGCGCCGAAGACGGCGACGTGGTCACCCTCGTAGATGGCCGTGTCGTGCGCGCAGTTGTAGCTCGTGGGCAGGACGTCACTCAGATACAGGGCTTTCTCGTCAGGCACGCCCTCGGGAATCTCCAGCAGATTCACGTCGCCTAATGGCACCCTGACATACTCGGCCTGACCGCCAGCGAAACCTCCAGTGAAATGGCTGTACCCAAACATGCCTGCTGTCTGGCTACCGTACATGCTCTTGGCTGTTTGGTTCGCATTTGTCTTCTCGCACTGAGAGCTCAGCTTCTGCTTACAGAAGAAGCAATCGCCGCAGGCGATCTGGAAGCTGGCGACATATCTCTTTCCCTTCTGGCACTTACGGACGCCGGGCCCGACCTCGTCGACGATACCGCAGAACTCGTGGCCCAGGATGTCGCCCTTGTTCATCTGGATGATCGCGCCGTGCAGAAGATGTAGGTCTGAGCCGCAGACGGTGCTGCCTGTGACCTTGAGGATGACATCGTTGTCCTCGAGGATCTTGGGCCGCGGAACGTCTTGTACCTCGACCTTGTTCTTGCCCAACCAGACGAGTGCTTTCATCGTGTTCGACGGGTCGCCCGTTTGCTTGTAGTCGGCGACGTCCTGTCGGATTATGGACGAGTCATCGTGTCCAACAAGCTTTTCGACTCCGTAGGCTGCTTGAGCGGCTGCCATGGTAGTATGTTGTATGTGGGGGCTTCTGTGCTTCTTTTGTTTTTAGAAAGGGGTCTCGCTGCAAGCTGATCGTTCTTGGAGCAGTTTAAATTGATCGAATAGATTCTGGCTAGCTCTGGGTCTATATACTAGACAGCCTCCCCCTGCATCCAACTCTAGGTACCGGGGTGAAGAGGGTTTTTATTCAGTAACGGCCAACAGGCTTCATGACAGAAGCATCACGTAACGAGCGACGAAACCAATCACACTGCACTATACCCCGCCATACTGCCGAATGGGGCAGCCTCCAATGGCGCATCACCGTGAATTGGTCGGGTGTATGACGTTGAATAGAGAAATCCATTGTTCCACAGGCGATTCTTACGTCATGACTTCCCGCAGCTTCGGCAGGTCTACCGAGTAAGATCTTCTTTGGGGCAGGGGTGAGAGAACGCCTAAGTCCGATTGCATTAATCCCTGTCTTTGCTGACTGAGGAAAGAATGCTCCGGAAAAGTATCGGTTTCACGGGATTGGCGGGTGTGTAGTCAATTCTGAAGTCATTGACGGGCGCCGTTGACGGGTGAGGCTCATCGGTGGATAAGCTTAAGATGCGTTGAGCGGGGGATTTCTGCACAAGCTGATTGGCCATACAACTCCAGCTATCCTTCCACAGTGCAGCAGGCTACTAATTAGCACTCCATCGTCTAACATGAGAGCTCCTAGTGATAGGTAAGCTACATGCAATGTATTATCAAGAGCATGCAGATCCAAAAGCTGGTATAACGGTTTCATATTAGATGTCATGTTGTCTAAAAACAAACCAGCTACGTCGAGTGTCAGCGACATCTCGTTGCTAGAACTCCCAAAACGCCGTCCGTGAGGCCGGCCCGGTCTCTTTTTCCTTCTCACTTTACCAGCCGAGGGTATAATTAATATCATAATTACATGAAGCCGGCATTCCAGTCGCGAGCCATATTAACCATGCAGAGGGTCAGTCCAATTCCAGTTGAAAATAAAGCGTCGATCCGTGCCGACAGCCGCAATTATGACAGTGAGAAAGAAGCCACTCGTCGTTTGCACCATGCCGTTCAAGCCAGCTCTGGTTGCAATCCATCATATTTCATTCCAATTCACTCTCATTCGAGCGGGAAGACCTGCTTGTTACTGCTTGTTGCCCAGGAAAAGGGCCTTGAAGTCCGCGTTCGATTTCGGGTTGGCTGCGTCATCCGACTTGGCAATCGAATTCGCAGCTGGGTTGCTCGAGGCAGCAGCGGCGATTCCCACTCGCTGCTTCTTTTGACCAGTAGCCAGCGTTGGTCGGCGCACGTGGGCAGGTGGCATAAGGTTGTTTGTCTTGGCCTGTGCTTTTCTATCCTTGAAAAGCTCATCAACAGTGCCAGTTTGGAGCTTCTGATTTGGAGTAATCTCATAGTCATTCAAAGTCATCATGGCCTTGCCAACGGCCGCGACTTCCTTGAACTCGACTATGGCGCCGCCCCGGTCTGGCCGAAGCACGATCTTGACAATATCCCCTGCGCGTTCCTCTACCAGGGCTCGGACGCGAGCATCGTTGACCGTGTCCGGCAAGCCCAGTATAGCCATAGAACGAGCCTGAATTTCGTCTCTGGAAGGTGCGTTAGAACCCATCTCCACATCGCCATCCGGGGAGGCAGCCTTGTTCGAGGCCGTAGGCTTGAAATTCGTGTCTTTGCTGACCTCGACGTCGATTATGTTGGATCCCAATTGAGCCTTGTTCAAAGAAAGAGCAGCATTTTCAGCTTGTTCCTTCTCACCCATGACTGCAAAAGCGGTGCCGCGGTTTTGGCCTTTGATGTTCTTGATGATCTTGACCGATTCGACCTTGCCGTGCTTTTCGAATACAGCCCGCAGGTCATCCTCGGTGGTCTTGTGACTAATGTTCTTGATTCGAAGCTCTCTTCCTTCGGCAACGGCGCCTTCCCGCTTCTTCTTGCCAGCGGGGTCGGAATATTTTGCAAGTAGCTTGAATTTGCCGTCGATCACTTTACCATCAAGGCCAGTCGCCTTGGCTGCTCCCTCCCGATCCTCAAAGGAGACGTAGCAGAAGCGGCGATGGGTGTTATACTTCAGGGAAGGAAATCGTATGCTGAAGACCTCCCCGCAGCTCTTGAAAAGGTCGCGGATGTAGTCCTCGTCGGCAGTTGGCGGATAATTGGTCACGTAGATTGTAAGTCCGGTGCCCGATGTCACGGAGATCTGGGAACTGCCGAAATACTTGTTGTCGCGGAGCAACGCTGATCGCATGTCGTCCGGTGACTCAAACTCGATGAGAGCAGATGACGCTTCATGTCCCTTCTTGGTCATTACGTTGACGATGGTACCGTATTCCTTGAAATATTTACGCAAAGCCGTCACAGTCACATCAGCGGGGAGGTTGCGGACCATAACCGAGGTGTTCTCCCTGTCTCGTTTCAGGCTCTCTTCGGTGATCGCCTCCTCGTTCTTGGGACGCTTGGTGAGTATCTGCTCCTCTGAGCCCTCCTCACGCTTCCTCTTAGAACTTGAACTCGGACCGTCTTCGTCCCCTGGTGTGGCTAGTTGAACAGCCTGCGCTTGCACGGCGTAAGCAGATTCTGCGGCGGCTCTTTCCTGTGCCCGACGTTTCTCGACGCGCCTGCGAGCTCTGTGGATCTGGTCTAGGGCACGTCGAAGAGTCTGGGATTGCTCATAGTCGTTGCAGTGCTGGTGACAGACTTCCATGATACGCTCGGGCCAGTCGAGGCCCTTCTGCTGCATGGCGCGAAGCAGGACTTCCGTGGCCGTTGTAGGCACGCTGAGGGGCTTGACGCCGTTGGCAGGGGTCGCAGGGGTGGGGCTCCGGTGACGAGGTTGAGAAGAGAACATTCTCATCTCCCACAAGTAGTAATTCAGCCAAAAGTCATAGCTATTGCCGTGTAATGGCTTGTCGGCCATCGTCTTCCATCTCGATCGCGCGCCGTCAATATCGCCCCTCTTCTCGGTCAAGAATTGGATTAGAATACGCTCGAGGCGATAGTTGGGGTCACCGAGATATTCCTCCTTGTACAGTCGCTTCCCCCAGATTCCGACGTCTTCAATAGCCGAGACCAAACCAAACTCTGCAACGTCAGCAGCATCTTCGGATGCGTGGGAATTAAGAGCGCTGCGCTTCAAATACCCACACCAAGCCGCATACATATCGATGACTCCGGGCATGCCATTCTTATCAAGAGCAGCTGCATTCGAAGTTGCAGCATGCTTAATCGACTCGACGTCTTGAAAGCCCCATCCAGCCTCTTCAGCACTCAGGATATAGCGGGACCAGAGCGTACCGGATCCAGGGCAGTGGCCAGTGGCGCGTTGCAAGATATTCAGGGTATCAGGCAAAAGATACTGAATCTGAGAGGCCTTGGTTGAATCGCGAAGGGTGGAGAGATAGACGATGTAATTGCTCCATATCTCGTCATCGAATGCGAACACGCCAGTGAGCGCTCTTGCGTACAGAGCCAGAGCGAGGGTGGTTGCCAACACGGGGTCCTGGGGGGCAGGGTTCTTGATAGTCGTCTCAAACATTTCCCAATCCAAATACTCCTTCATGGCAGCCTTATATCCCGTTTCGTCCCTTGATCTTGCCAACTTGTTAAGCTCGAGCTCCCGGCGTTCACGTGTGGCATAGGCTTCCTTGGCTGGTTGGGCCGAGGTGGTGACTTCCTTGAACTCGGACTCGTAAGCGGCGTTGTTGTACTCGCTGAGGAAACTGGAGAACATCTGCGAAGTATTGTCCCAGGTGGCGTGTGGGATGAGCAGTCGGTCGCGGAACAGATGGGTGATCCGCTTCACACCAACGGGGGTTCGTGATCTCGCCAGCTGTTCCATCTCTATTGAAACCCAGCGATTCCAGAACTCGTGGCTGTCATTTAGTCGAAACTTGATGGCCTCGTATCCATCGCTCCAGAGAGTCAGGGCGGTTGAGAAAGGAAAGAGCTCGCGGCCCATCAACTGCTCCTCCTCGGGCCATCTCGCCTCTGGGGTCTGGCAATCGACGAACAAGGACCAGTAGTATTCGCAGTAGGCCAGCCAAATCTTCAGGCTGGCAGGCTCGGCGCTCGTGGCGCGCTTGAAGAGCTCAACGACATTGACCCGACCTTCGAGATCGGTGGCGCGCTTGGTCTCTTCCTCGACGTAGGCGAGCCAGTTATCTTCTCCGACGGGGGTCGCCATCTTGGGCCGGAATCCGTCGCGAGTCGCAGGTAGGGAGAGCTGCGGCCTTCATGTGTTTGCTGTCTCGGAAGTGAAGGCTCGGGTGAAGAGACAAGTGGGATTGTCGGATGGTGCCTAGCAGCTACCTTGGGCGGTTTGGCGCGTTGGACTGGGAGCTAAAAACTTTCCCGCTCGCCGAATAGTAAAAAAAGGGCCTAGAAGGGGATCCTGGTTGGAAATAAACTCAGATGCTCCTGAGGTTCCTGAGCTTAATCGCAATTGCTCACTCACAGACCGTCCGCTCCCGAGAAAGAAAGAGAAGGATAGTTCGATGGTCGGCAAGTCGCTTGTCCGCGGCAGCGCAAAGAGTGTCGCGGAGAAGATTCAGGAGACGAGGGCAGCGGCGTCCGGTTCGGTGCAAGATCTGCGCGGCCGAGCTTAGCTGGGTCGTGTTGTCGTCTGTTGACTCGTGTTTGTCTTGGGGATGTGGGCTGGCGAGTAGCGCGCACACGACATGCAAGGAAGGGAGTCGCAGATAATATGTGTGGTGAATAGATTTAGAGTAACAGCAAGGAATTAGCCGCACGCTTGGGGGGAGTTGTTACGCGACCTCGTTTACTGTCGCGATGAAACCCCCAACGGCCGTTGCTGCGCTGCTTGCTTCACTTTTTTGCACGTTATCGACTAAATCTTTGCCGACCCCCACAAAAGGTGGAGTGATAGCAGTTGCGCACTCCTCTTTCAAGGCAAAAGATGGCCTGAGGATTTGCTGGTAGTCAGTTCCGTTGCGTAGCAGGACCGCCGCCCGACCTGACGGGTTCCACGGTAACCTTTCTTTGCGAGGCTGGTGAGGGATGGCATTGGCGTTGGCATGTCGTGTCATGCTATGCTGCGCAGCATGCACCTTTTCCAGAATCCAGAGATTGCCCGTTGAAGGAAAGATTGATGAACCCGGGGGGAAACAGCGCTCCCCGGCTTTTCTCCGTCTTGCCTTCACCAATGGCTTGTGAGCCGTTCGCATCCCAGAGCAGTTCGGCATCTGCCATTACCTCCCTTGAGCTCTTCAGCTTCACTGTATTGGGCGCCAGACCCCGGCCACCCCCACCGAAAGCTGACTGAACCCCCTGAACCCTACTTATAGTGCCTGTATAAAGGTGCGCCCCCAGAGGTGTTGGTCAGCAGTTGGCAGGCACGGCAAGCACGGAAATAGCTGAGCCCTACGGCAATAACTCCCGGTAATGTTGTAACAACGACCTTTTGAAGCAATTGGATCACAGGATAGCGAGATGCAATCGCAGAGCAGCGCCAAGTGACAGAATCACGCATGTTTCTTCCAACTGTGCTCTACTCCACGTAGCGTGGTGGGAGAATGTCGGTCCTTCTTAGCTCGATATCGACGGTTGAATTATTCCGTCTAACTGGAACGCGCATTACATAAAGACAAGCCATTCGCACCTGATGAGTAGGTACATACATGTATCTAATGGCAGGGTCTGTCCTCTGGGAGGTTTCTGGGATGCGGCGTCCTACATTAAGGTAACCGTCAGCCCGTAACCTTGGGGCGGCCCGCGCTAGTGTCGACAAAGTCAGCGGCCAGCCCTGGCCATTCAATCCGCGAATCCATCGAATGCAACGTGCTGGCCGCGCCCCAAATGAGGCCAAGAAGGGGTTCGAGGGCTTCCGTTCTAGGCCTCGCATCGACCCATCGCAAAAATCCAATCGTGTTCAATCTGAGGCGCCAATGTCGTCACTGTCTGACCTCGCGACCCTCAACGGCTGCATTTGCAAATGCCCCGTGAGATTGCTCCTCCACACTCGACCCAGCCGACTGCCGAGATTTAACCACCTCTCGCATCTTTTGCGCCCTTGCTTCGGCCACGCAACGCAATCTTCGCGTCCATGCAGAGAGACAATCGAGGCAGGAGTCATACGAGCCTGCGCACGTAGCTCCATTCCGCTTTGACTTGTTCGCGTATTCGTCGGCGTTGTTGATACGAGTATGCCCCTGCACCCACCATATTGGGCACGTGGTGCTAATGGGTCCTGCTGTTCTGCCATGAAAGTGGCCCAACAGCCTTGTCGGCGCAACCGATGACAGTCACTTGCGATATGCTATTGACGCACGCTCATGCATAGTCAAACCTCATCTCCATCTTTGATCCTTCGAACACAGCGGAGGCATACAGCCTCGTCATTCTACCAATTCGTATTTCCAATGCACGAACCGTCCTCTGGAAGAATATTGCGTGGTTTCAGGTTTGGAAGACCGAATTTAGATACGATGCCACTTGTGTATCTGTCTTCGGAGAATGAGTTAACTCTGTCAGCACATCTCGACTACAGCACATGAGACTGGTAGTCGATACAAAATATGTTCTTCTCGGCCGAATTCAACCGTGCTCGCCTGAGAAGCGGCCCCGCCAAGTTCCGCCATTGATGTCGCCCACGGTGATGACTTCCTAAGGACACCAATGCCAGGCCTATTAGAAGCTTATTTAATCCTCGACATAGCATCACGGGTAGGAAAGGCGGCCCAGCCAATATGATACCTCATCTATGGCGGTAGATCCAGTAGAGAGCACCTGGAAATCCACAAGACGCGCAAGCTATCGATAAAAAGTGACACCAGGTACAGTGGCACTCTGGTCGAACTAGCCAAATGAAACAGAACAACTATCATCAAAACATATTTTGCTAAAGTTGTGCTTCCACCTTGTCAAGCAGTTCTCTCCTGCCTCGCCATCATTCTGATTCCCAGTGCTGTTATGGTAGTAATGGAAGAGACTGGGAGCATCTGGATTTAGTCGAGTGAGTTACAGTCTGAATCCAATTTTGAAAGTTCGAGGTTTGTGCATGTCCGAAATCTTGATATATGGCACATTCAATGGACAGGTTACTCAACTACATTCATTGGTATTTCGAGGGTCTTCAACTTGCCACCCAGCGGTAGCCAAAGCCATCAACGAGAAAAGTCCTCGAATTGATAACCGCCTCGTCAACATTGGTCTCAGGCTACCACTTAATCGACTAGGGCGTCTCCATACTATCTATCCATCTATCACGGCTTCATATCATCGTGGGAGAGAAAACATCACAGAGAGATGGATGTCTTGTCATAAGCGTCACACGGCTAGCCACTTGGCTAATGGCGATTCATGTGCTGAACTGCAATGGGCTTTGAGCACGCTCTGGCACAGGCTTAGATTACTGAACAGCAAAGAGGTATTCGTCCAAGCTCACGGTTGAACAATATATGGGCCGACGTCCGGAGCGAGCCTAGTTGCTGGGTACCATTCTCCCTTTCCCCAATGCTGCCGTATTGCACCACTTGCAGCTCAGTTGTATCAACTCCCAGCGCTCACTCCCATATCAGTCATTTGTCGACTCTCATGTCAACATGCAGAGACACTCGAAGGTTGCCACCACTCTAGGATGTGAGACCCAGCTCGATGACGCTTTCTGCGACACCGGGATACGTATAGATCTCCAGCACTTCAAAACCTGCTCTGCCGATGAGTTGTTTCCAATCCTTTTCAGTCCGTTCACCAGCAGTGACATGAGCTAGCATTTGCATATCCATCGTCGTTGAGGCAAAGCTTGGTTTCTCCCCGGACACGACGATCTCAAACAAAAGAACCCTATTTAACGCTCAGGGTCAGCCATATTCTTTTCGGGTATGATAGGGATATTATCGCGGGCTAGGGACTATGCTTTAGGAAGAGGAATACCTGGTAGGGGAATCTTGACTCCTCAAGCAGGTTACAACGGGAAGGAAATAGCGCAGAGTTCTTACCTCGAGTAGCCGGGCTTCAGTGCAGGCTTCAAACTCTCCAGAATTCTGACACCCTCGTCATCACTCCAATCGTGCAGAATCGAGTGCAAGGAATAGGCACGAGACTTGACCGGCTGGGGCGTGAAGAAGTCGTGCGCCCGTGCCTCAAATGGCGGGTCGGTCACCTCAATGCTGGCGACGACAGTGGGTTGGTCTTGTAGCACAATCTTGCCCGGGAGAAAAGGGTACTGCGAAGCAAAGCCGAGCATATCATGACCACGACCTCCACCGACATCACATAGTAGTACGTCACTGTAGTTTGCGTCGAATCCGCTGACGATACGCTCCGTTACCTAATTTAGTCAGCAATCGACTCACGGGGCTCAATACAGAGTACCTCTGTGGGCTATGCATACCGGATAAAATCCAGGATCGAACCAACTAGGCTTGCCTGCTCGGTATGCGGACATGAACTGTGCGAAGTTGGTCAAATTCGGCGGGTGAGCTTGGAGCCACGGGAAGAAAGGCAAGTCTGTCTTCCACGCATACTGGAAAGGGCCGTCGATGTCAGTCTTGGGACTCTTATACCCGTTGTGCTTATACCATTCTGGGAACCTAGGCACAAAGTTAGTTTGTAACGTTCAAGTCTATAAACGCCTTTGGGGCGGATACTTGTAGAAGGAGGGCATCCCAGAGTCATAGCAGAACTCAATGCTATTCTGGAAGTTCTGCTCCGCAAGCCCGTTGCTCAAAGGCGTGGCGTACCACCTGTCCTGCGACAGGACTATGACGTGCATGGCAGCCAAGTGGCTCATCAGGCGTTGAAGCATGCGCAAGTCCCATGGTTCCCCAGTCTTGGCGGCCAGCTCCTCGGTCCTGAGGCCATCGGTTGCATTGCTGAGATGCTGAAAGATTTTCTGCTCAACGCATGTTCGGATGATGCCTGATTTGCAGGGCTGTTTCTGCTTGTTAGTGTTCCTAGTCACACACCCAGTTTTGGTAGGTGCCAAACACATACCTCTGCCCAGAACGTTCTCTGCAGAAACTCGCTAGGAATTTCGAGTTTTCCTAGGAGGGCCAGCGTGAGTTCAAGCAGAGTGTCACGAGAGCCGGCTTCGCTGCTCTCGTATTGCTTTTTCAAAGCCACAATGTTGTCGAGGAGCGTCAAAATTTCCGGGGAGGGCGCCATGATGCTTAAGATTAGTGCGTATAAAGCAAAACACTGGACAACCACTGGCCAATTCGTCCGGATGTCATCGAGTTATGAATGATACCACGTGGGCCACTTTCCCCCTTGCGCAACCCCCTTTAACCTTTTCCGCCTCTACGTCCGCAGCAGCGTCAACCATCATGCATCTGCAGGGGTCCTGATAGTTGAGGGGCGAATAGGGCGGATTTGCCTGTATGAGTGCAGTTGGTATAATTGCACCACTGGCGAGAAGTCACCCAGTTCTCAGTCATTCGATACACACAAAAATATTGCTTATGGGATTCGAAAACAGCGCAGAGAGGAAATAGTCGACAGAATAAAGTTTCTAACTAGTAGATGAGGGCTAGAAAAGATGAGCGATAACCGGCGGGAGCTCGACCGGAAGAACTTGAACAGCGGCCCGGTCGCACGATCATCTGCTGTGATGAAACTCGTGATTGGCCGAATGCTACTGTAATATCAAGGTGCAGCATATGTACGGGTCCCTCATTTGAACCGTTACCTCGGTTCCAGTCTGTCGGGTCAGAAGACGTAAGCCGCTTGAGCCGTATGAGCGAGTCGTACAAGACACAAGACAACGGTACTAAAGTGTGCGGACTTCATGACTGAAACTGCAATGAACCAATGTTGAGTTAAGGATAGTTTTGGGTCATTTGTGGGCTTAGTTGAGACGCGCATCCGAATAGCAAGCCTGGGCGGGGATACACTCAGCTCAGATCATCGCCGAATTCGAGCATATGCGGCAAGGGATGTGCTACTTTGGTCAGGTAGTCGGTCGCATCCCATCAGCTCGCAAGGACTCTTCTCAGCTGGTGTTAAGCCTCCTAAATTTAATGTACAGGTTGACAGGGGCAAATGAGAGTGAACGAAGGCCCACGGATGTACTGTTCCGCAGGCACTTTCACTCGCTTTCAAAGAAATGGTCGTCCTATCAGTGTACTATAAATTGCAGTTGGTCACAATCTGGTTCAAGGCGCTGGGCGTAGACTTTCCCGTCAACGTGGAGTACCCGTAGGAGGGCGCGGGTGGCGACCGTTGTCATTAATGACAGAAAAGCCCGGTCACTACATTGATACCCCTTCGTATTGAGACAAAATCCTGTCAAACATCGTTTTCGCTGCTCCTGGACCAAAAGGTTAAAAGGACCCTGTTCGCCAAACATGTGTTTGTGTGATTCCTCGGTTTGCATGCAACAATTATTGGTTACCGGGGAAAGTACCCCTGAAATGTTTGCTTATACAGCACTTACTAGTAAGTGCAATGATTTTGGCTGCGATGTATTTGAACTATCCAGCAGTCGCTCAAAAATGGGATCCGTAGCCTTGATAAACGGATAAACAACCATGGCCGACTCGAGTGTCGACTTGACCGAGAGTCGATCCTCGGAAATCATCACTATCGCAAGCGTATTCACCGGCATCGCTACTGCGACGGTCGGTCTGAAGATTTTCGCTCGAGCACGCATCGATGTCCACACGGTGGGATGGGATGACTTCTTCATCTTCCTCTCGCTGGTGCGTGGTTTGAATTCTCAATTCGTTCAGCTCAAAGGCTCACGATGTCTAGTAGGTATTCAGCATACTTGCTGCCTTCCTGGTGTCATATTCGGCCCATATGGGCTTCGGCCGTCACACAGCAGCGGTTCTAGCTGAGCCTGATGGCGCGAAGCTTTCGCTCAAGATAGCGTTCTACCAAATGATAGGCTATCGTAGGTGGCAATCGAAATAGAGCGCAAGATGACAATAGCTAACCAGCCAGCTTTCAACATTGGGTCGTTCAGTTTCCCGAACATATCCATCGCCATTCTCGTCAATAATCTTCTAGATCCCAACCTTTGGCGCACCAGAGCACTTTTTATGCTGGTCACACTCCAGATCATGTTCGCGTTTCTTTCGGTATTGATTCTGTTTTTGATGTGCCGGCCAGTCGAGTATCTCTGGGATAAGTCCCTCGGCGGCAGCTGCTGGAGCGCAAGCGTCATGAACAATTTCTCCTACTGGCTCAGCGCATATACGGCCTTTACCGATATCGTCTTGGCCATCATACCCATTGTAGCATTCTGGAAACTGCAAATGAGGCTGCGAATCAAGCTGGGCGTGTGCATCATGATGGGATTGACATTCATATCTGCAATATTCACCATCATCAAAGCGACCTATCTGTGGTTATTATTCGGAGCAGAGGATCCACGTCAGTCACAATGCCCATCACCAAAGAGTTGCGTCTGTTGACACATTCTAGTCTATGAACTTCCAACTCTGGTCATCTGGGGCTTGTAGGTGTGTTTTGATCAATGCAGTGCAGTGCGAAGCTGACCAGGCGTCTAGGCTGGAACAAAACATCGTCATCGTTGCCGCGTGCATTCCAACTCTACAGCCGTTCTTCCACGAAGCTTTCAAGGGCCACAAAGCATCGCAGGGAGATGCACAATACATATCGTCAACCCCGACCATCAGCACCTACTTCCGCAATAGGTCGAACAAGCACACAAGGTCGGTCTCGGAATTGCCGCTCGAAGACATGAGATCCGGCTACGCGAGATCGAGCGGATCCCATGATGACGGGTCTCAGATACCCGAGCCTCGAGAAGAGAGTTCGGCTAAAGGAGGCGGTATCATGCGGACTCTTGCCGTGAGTATGGAGTGGGATGACAATCGGCAAGACAGGGACTGCATGAGAGACGATCGTATCGTACTAGCTCACCTGCGATAGACGTGCGAGTAGGCTGGGAAATATTCAAAGACGATTACACGAAATTCTATGTTTTTTTCTTGCGAAAGGATAAAAATAGGCTTCTATCAGCTGTGAAGTTCTGGTTTCTAGAGATATTTCTGTCCACGCTGCGCAGCTTTAGTTCATCTTTACAAATTAATTAAAAGAAAATTTTCGTCAGGCTGATATCACATGATTTCGCTCCTCCAAGAGAATCGAGCTAGAATGAAGGTAATGTCTATTTTGTTCTTAAAATCTTGCGGACAATGTTCCTGGAATAGGAGGACACTGATTTTCGGGTTTGAGTTTCATCGTAAGCCCACGTACACAAGAAACTTTTCCCCAACAGTCGGACCAGAATCAGTACTCATAATAGTATAATAAAGATCTTACTCTACGAGTTCTCACGATTACACTATTCGACATAGACCATCAAAAACTTCATTTTGGCTTCGAACCGCCTGTCGCTCTTAGTTTCTAAGTATCTCATGACTTTACCCTTCAGAGTACAAAAGTCTTACTGCGATATTCTTTTTATTAATTGGGGTTTCTACCCAATATTACGCTCTGCTAGCTATTCCAAACTCTAGAGCTTTGCCATGTCTTTGATGCCACTCACCTTCATCGCAAAGACTTTATTTACCGGTAACGCAGCTAGGCGCCTATCGTTCGAGAAACTACGACCGAGACCTGCCCGAAAGAAATTTACAAAGGGATTTTACATGAATTTAGATAGAGTCACGGTGTTATCATGATCAACTTCCCAGACTGCATATAAGTTCAATTTGAGAATGTCCTTTTCCAAACATATGGGTGGACGTCTCCCATGAAGGCCTCGCTGTGATTCAACTCTGACTTCCAGGCGTCTCTTGAACCAAAATGAGTATGGCAATGGTAGCACGTGTGTATCCCTTAGCTTTAGTCATTCGAGGCCCTCCACCGTCTCGGAGGATACGAGACAGACTCATTTTACTCTTCTTGACTTGTTCGCAGCACACCTCAAAAAATGCTGATGATAGTAAGAGACACCACCGCGCAAGCCGCTAGACTGAATCGCCGTGGCACCGTACCCGTTGCCCTCGACACATTCTCTTCTTTCGCACGAACACACGTAATACTGGGATTAGTATCGTGCAACTGATTCCCAAACATTGCTTGGACCCCAGCATCGTAGCAATCGTACATCTTCGTCCACGCCTTTGCTTTGTCGTCTTCACTTAGGTCTTTCTTCGTATAGTTGCAGTAGACCCAACATGGCTCGTTCTTCCCGTTATATAGGGCCGCAACACTAGCGCTACAGCATTTCCCCAAAACGTCGGAGGTATTGCTGGCAACCGTAGTTGCTCACTGTCCGAAATCATAGGTGCCTGGCGGATCATTGTTGAGACCATTCTGCGTGCCCACCGGGCAAACAGTAGTCGCGTTCGTATCACGTATTCTTGGAAGCACTTCCAAGCTCGCAGACGGCAAAGAAGTCAGAGGGTAATGGTGAAAGGTGCTAACAATGATGTCATGATATTATGGTACGTTTACTAATATCAGGCCGCATGCATGCCTTGATTGAATTATGCGTAAGTCAGAGGGTCTTAACGGTTGAATTACAGATAGTTCAGATCAAAAAAGAACTGGATATTGGAAACTGCTGGATGAGACGTCGATTTTCAGCTGTTGGCTTGCGTGCATGCGGCCCGGTGATATGGTTGCTTTATTTATAGAAAGAGCCCGGATCATTTGTCAAAGAACTCAGCTTTTGGCTGCAGTGTTGAAATCTGAGCTGTTGGGGTAACGATCCGCTTGGAGACAACTGTAGCCCTGGACTCCTTGTCAGGCCGAGGCCGTCATATCTATCTGTGGCGAAGGAATGTCCTGACATTGAATCCGGATCGGCATTGCGGTCATTTCCCCAAAGGAGATTTTCATGTAATAATGATATGAGGATAGAGAAGAGCTAAGGTGATATGCTAGCAGGTGCCATACCTTGTTCATGTGGCCAATCCACGTTCACTAGCCTGTAAGAATCTGACCTCGCCTACTCCCGCTGGAAGGGATGCAAGGAATAGATCCAGCTCTAGTAGACATTCTTACTTGATTTTTAAGCTTAAGTCTAATTTATGGACAACGTCGAACGGCCCGGTCCCACCAAAGGTAGTGTGTTCGTAAGTCTTTGCTTCAAGATATGCACATATTCAGGAGCATGAAAAAAGACATCGTCGCTCTCTAGACGAATGATGGTAACGAACAACCCAGGAATCTACAATTTCAACTTGTTCCCACACATTTGTAACCCATGAATATTTCTGCCAACCACAATATTGCTGCCCAAGAATCTACCATAGTTAGCATTGACAAATGCTTCTGTGGCAAAATAGGCGCATAAATGAAGGAGTCGAGTATTATCTGATCTTTGAGAGGTGTGGCGCACGGGCACTATCCATCTCCCAATATACTCTATTAATGGTCAAGTCTTCTATATGGCCAATACCACCGATATGAACGGAAGTAAGTTTTCTCCCCTGGGACTCTACTGCAGAATTCAGGAGCCCGAGTCAGACAAGTAAATCGCCATGCTGGTACGGAAAGTAATTTTTCCGATGAAACTTTTCATTTTAAGTGTTAATATACTTTTCTCAGTATATATTCTTCTTCACTTTCTCCTTTAAATCTACGGTAAAGTCCTCTTTAGAAACTTTGGCAAGAATAATTTAACAATACTACCGGGTTTGTCCGAGGGTAGCATTACGTTTGTGAAGCTCATTATCAGCACTGAATAAGCCCGGAATTGTGAGCATGTTTAGTTTAACGACATGTAGTATTGCTTGATTGCTTAGGATGTATGTTGACAGAGCCGTACGCGGATCTGGAAATTTATTGTTTGTATTCCCTTTATTCTCTCCCTTTAACACGACTAGTACGTCCTAGACCCCGTGCTTGGTCATGTGCAAGCATCTATACCAGAATCTCTAATAGTTTCTAGTCACGCCCAATATAGTAAATATAGTAATTAGAGATCCCCCAACGAAAGATAGCAATTATAAATTTATTTTTCCGTGCGTCATATTGACTAAGCGACAAATCTCGCTCATTTCCCTTGTGCACTTTTGCCTTCTCCTAAGCTTGTTTGTTTGGGCGGTGCATACGATCCCCGCGTTGTGCATCATCGAGACCCTGGGCGATTACCTCCAGTGGGTTGGTCCCTGGCTGGGCAGCAGTAAGTTTTGTAACAAATATCTCCGCTCTTTCGGATTTCTCAGCAGTCGTCCTCCCATCCAGGTTACCTGCCGGGGGTTCCAGAGCCGCTTCCTCCAGACCTTGACGAATAGCTTTGTCAAAGGCGGCGAGCTTCTCGTCCTCGACTTCCATTCTCTTCTGTGCCGCTCGGCCGGAAATAGCAAGTCTCATAAACTCCCTGTCCTGCTTTTTGCCATATTCTGCTGTTTGTTGGCAAATCAGGCTATACCAGCTGGGCCAACGAGTCTGAAATTCAGAACTGGCCTGATATATGTCGCCATGAGCACAGGTAAGCCACCGAGTTACCACATAGAATGTCACTGGTTCCCGAATTGGTTGGGCCCCAAAATAGGCGTCGAATGCTTTGGCTATGGGCACAAGGCTCGACAGGAGCTTCTTATTGTACAGCTTGATAGAGAAATCGTGGAGCTGGTTAAAAGCTGCCAGTTCCTGCTCGATGCTGTCTTTGGAAGCGCCATGCCCTATCAAGCTCGGGTAAGCCTCATTACCTAGGTTGTGTCAGCTCCGGCGTCGACCGCGCGGGGTCTTGCTGACTCTGATAGATAGACTCGAGCTCCTGATTAATAAAGTCCACGTCGACGGCTCGAATGTCACTGACGAGATAGCTGATCAAGCCGACAAGTTTCTTTAATTTAGCCTGGACTGTGCCATTGTCATCGTCTTCACTACACATGACGAGCTCGACGACGATGTATCGCAGGATGGCAGCAAAATATGCCCGCCGCCGCTCTGTTTCCTTCAGTCGAGAGCCTTGAATGCTTGTAAGAAATCCTACCTCGGGTCACGCTTGACGGTGGTGTGTTGAGCTGCCTTTTGACTACCGCCTCACATGCGTCGACGGATAGAGCAACCCAATCGTAGAGATCAGCGATGGTGTTCTCAAAGTCGTTGCACTCGGCGGGTGTGAGATCTCGTGCAGACCAATCTGTGGTCCAGTGCGACTCCTCGACTGTAGCGTGCGTCTTGGGACCTTCCATACGAACTGTTTGACTTTGACAAATGCGATGTTGGCCCGCAAGACGGAATGGGAACAGGTTTGTGAGTTCGCCACAGCGCAGGAGGGTAATGGCCTTGGTAAGTTTCATCGCAGTCATGTCCGATGCTCCACCGTTGGGCAGTGCCTGCCATAGGGAAATCACGTGGAAGCACGGACGATGTCGCCTCAAGTGAGGCCTAAATTTGCAGTGCAACGACCGTGGGTCGCGTCCTACCTTTTTTCTGTTGCCTTGATCTTAGCACCCGGCCAGTCTAAGCGGGCGCACCAATCATAGCTCCAAAGCCAAGCATCGCGACCAGTGAAGAAACGGGAGCCATGCAGGCTAATGGGCACTCAATCTGGGGGGACGGATGCGTATTGAGTGGTGAAGAAGGAGGAGAGAAGCTCCAACTCCAGGCCGTCTGGCCTATCTACAGGAAAGCACACAGAACATATGGGTTCTCATCGCAGGCATTCAAGCTTGGTGGTTAGCGCCCCAGTTCGTTGGGTATTTTCGTATACTTCGACAGTGTCGTGGCTGTTGTTTTTATGTAAGCTACAACATGGAGGCTGCCCAAACGTTAGTTGCGGGGCATATCTGAACATGTCGGTTCGAGTGCGCTGAAGCTTGACGTGATTTTCAACGTAACTAGCATATATATACTTTGAGCTACTAGCTACCCAGTCATTCGACATTGTTGATAACATCAGAGGTCATGTGTCGTCTGCGACCGTTGTGGTACAGCGATATTGGTAGTAAGCGAGCCTGGAAAGTTGACAGGCAAGGAGTTTGCCATCACGACAAATCCAAATTGCCGCGCTTCCATGAATCGACTTAGCAGGCAGGTATTGAGCCTTTACGATAGCAAGAACGCGAAGCTTAATATGATCAGTCGTCCGGCACTAAAAAAAAAAACATATTATCCACCCACGCAATGACGGCTGTCCAATAAAGCTGGGGATTGTTCGATATCGCAGTTGGCAACTCCCCTGTTTACATAACATTGCGCTATCTCCCGAACTTATGCGCAGGTTGTGCACCAGCGGCCCCACTCAAGGTTGACCTCCGAATCACGACATTCCAGCCCTCACTTGCGATAAGGAATCTAGAGCCTCTCCCGACCGCCTGGGCTAATCTCATTACGAAACCCGTTGTCGCGGTCCTCGTCAGCTGAAGCTCGATATCTCACGATGCCGAGGTAGTATCGCCACTCTCTGTCGTCCAACACCGGAAATCACCGTGTCCAAACTGTGTTGGTGTTCTTCAGCCCTCATATAAGGTTTGCGGTGTGCCCGCCGCCCCCTTGCCAGCATGCCCGAGGACACGGAGTCAAGCCGGCCACTCCTCGCTGCCATGGACCCTAAGGACCAGTTTACCAGCCACTATGGCGCCGTTGCCCCAGATCACAACGTGGAGAGCGGCATCATCTCCAGCAGCGGAGGACACGATCATGATGGAGATCTCGTGACCGCCGAAGAGAACCAAAATCTCAAGCGCGGCCTTCAGCAGCGTCATCTGTCTATGCTTGGTATTGCTGGCGCCATTGGCACGGGACTGTTTCTCGGTCTTGGGGGCGCCGTGCAAACGGCCGGTCCGCTGGGTGCCTTGCTTGGATACGCTGTCATTGGTCTTGTCGTGTGCGCTGTTCAATTCGCCCTGGGGGAGGTCGCCGCATTATTACCCGTTACTGGTGCATTTGTACGACATGCCGAGTTTCTGATCGATCCTGCGCTGGGCTTTGCCATCGGCTGGAATTTGGTCTATGGGAACATCTTATCTATTCCCACCGAAATCACGGCGATTGTCGTCCTGTTTCAATTCTGGTGGGAAGAGGTCAATCCAGCTGTGTGGATCATCATCTTCATTGTCCTTACGGCAGCTGTGGGCTTCTCGTTCATTCGCGTCTTTGGAGAGATCGAGTTTGTTTTTGCCATGATCAAGATCCTGCTTGTGATCTTCCTGATCATTTTGGGATTGGTTATCAATCTTGGTGGCATCCCAGGGACGGAGAGAATCGGCTTCAGGTACTGGCAGGACCCCGGGCCCTTTGTTGAGCTGCTTCCCATCGCCTCTGGCAACTGGGGCAAGTTCCTGGGGTTCTGGAGTGTCATGACGGGTGCGGTTTTCTCCTTTGCAGGCGTTGAATCACTAGCTATGGCAGCCGCTGAGGCCAGAAATCCGAAGCGTGCAATCCCGAGGGCTTGTAAACGCGTATTCGCTCGGATTGTCATCTTCTATATTCTAGCTGTTCTAATTGTGGGCATGCTCGTTGCAAGCGACGATGAGCGTCTCGACGACGAGTCCGGAACTGCCGCCCAAAGTCCCTTTGTCATTGCCGCGTCAGCTGCTGGTATCTCTGCTATTCCTTCTGTCGTCAATGCCATAGTCATTACCTCGGCATGGTCAGCATCGAACCAGGCTCTTCTCACTGGAACGCGTGTGCTTTATGGACTCGCCCTCAAGGGTCAAGCTCCCAAGGTCTTCCTGCGGACAACGTCATGGGGCGTGCCGTATGTGTGCGTGTCTCTCTACGTTGTCTTCATGTTCTTGAGCTTCATGAGCTTGAGCAATGGCGCATACACCGTGTTCTGGTGGCTTGTGGACCTCACGGCAGCTGGCGTGTTGATCAGCTGGTCGACAATTTTGCTGAATCATCTGAGATTAAAGATGGCGCTCCAGAAGCAAGGCATTGATGCCAACCGACTGCCCTGGAACAACTCGTGGACCTGTAAGTCAAGCCTGCCTCATGTGATTTGGCAATTTTGCTAACTTGAATTAGTTTATAGTTCCGCTGTCGGCTTGTTCATGTGCCTTCTAATCCTGTTTACGGGCGGTTTTGTCGTCTTCTGTGATGGGCAGTGGGATACCGCTACGTTCATATCCTCGTACTTGTAAGTGTCTAGAATGAGAACGCACATGGCTCCAAGCTTCTAACATCGTTGCCAGGGATATACCACTTGTGCTTTGCGCTTATCTTATTTGGAAATTCATCAAGAAAACCAAGATCGTGGCGCTTGAAAGCATACCGCTCGTTGAGGCTCTTGCACAAGCGGATCAGTACCCAGAGGACCCGGAAGAGAAGTCAAAGGGTGCTCTGAGACTTGTCAGTTGGATATGGGATTAGACTTTAAGCCAGCTAGAGTAAATATCAATCTAGAATATAGAAGAACCAAATTATAAGGAGATTGCGTGTCGCATGATCGCAAATACCTGTATGACGGTGGAATTCGTCGGTGCAAATCACAAACTACGACCGAGGAAAACGGATGCACCGTAAATGGAGTAGAGAGACTTCAAGTTAATCCAAGGCGCGTCCAGCAGTGCCTGTGTACGTCAATTGAAGTTGATATCACAACGAAAGTTTAAGTGCACGCTGTATCAGGTCGTAACGAGATCTCACTCTTCTGAATCTGATCGTGGCGATCCGATGCAAATCTGCGGGTTTCAATACAACCTAAGACTGCAGTTATTAGAGCATCAAGCACGAGCATTTTCTAGTACCACATCCTTGATTCTTACCGGAAGCCAAGAGATACAATCAATATTCTGACAAGCCAGTGATTGATGATTTTATTCGTGAGCTGGCCTTCATATTCCTTATCGATTAGCAGGACGGTAGAGGCCGACTCAGAAGTCAGAGGTGGCCTGTGCACCTCAAGCCCTCGCCCAAGGGTTAGCTCGCCTAATCGGGCTTAGAGTCCACAAATCTTGAGTCTGGCAACTGCGAGCGCCAAATTCCAAACGGCAGTCACGGGTCCTCAAGCGACTTCACCAATTTTGAGCCCCTCTCGATTTTTTGCAACCTCCATTTCCTTTCGCCCAGCGACTGATACTAACCGACCATCACCACAGCAGGAAACTCGAGTCAAGATGTGAGTATTTGCCTAGTGAGATCTCCCCAGACACCGATATCGACAATCTGCGATAATTATGCCCTTCAATGCGATCCTGGAGATGCATCTCCAGCAGTGCCCGGGGATGATTCAGTTCGCCCGGATTTTGCTGGAGATCGTCATCAATATTCGACACCACGAAATAGTTTCATCGACATCGCCATCAACGCCGACCGATTGACGCAGCCCCAATCCATTCAATCATCTTTTTGGGAGGCAGGAGCATGGGCTGATATTGTTTTTTTTCTCCTCTATAGGGTCAACCTGCGAACCCAGAAGCGCCTGGCCGCCTCGGTCATCGGCTGCGGCAAGAACAAGATCTGGCTCGACCCCAACGAGGTCAGCGAGATTTCCAACGCCAACTCTCGCCAGACCATCCGCAAGCTCGTCAAGGATGGCTTGATCATCCAGAAGCCCGTCACCATGCACTCGAGGTCCCGTGCCCGTGAGCTCAACCTTGCCCGCCGCGATGGTCGCCACCGAGGCTTCGGTAAGCGAAAGGGTACCGCCGACGCTCGTATGCCCAGCCAGGTCCTCTGGATGCGCCGCCTCCGTGTCCTCCGCCGTCTTCTCGTCAAGTACCGTGCCTCCGGCAAGATCGACAAGCACCTCTACCACGAGCTGTACCACTCGAGCAAGGGTAACACCTTCAAGCACAAGCGAGCATTGGTTGAGCACGTATGTCATTCCCCGAGCGCAGATTTCTTCAACATGTGTCAACGACAAGTTTCGTTGTATGGAGGTGTCTTTCGAATGTGGTATCTCGATTGCGGAATCATTTGAGTGCTGACTTGACTCCCACTGCAGATCCACCGCGCCAAGGCTGAGAAGGCCCGTGAGCGTGCCCTCAAGGAGGAGATGGATGCCAAGCGTGCGAAGACCAAGGCTGCCCGTGAGCGTAAGCAGGAGAGAGTGGCTGCCAAGCGGGAGGCTCTGGTCGGTGGTGAGGAGGAGGAGAAATAAAGGGTAGATCACGAACAAATGTCATGTCATGGTCATCAACACATGGATCTACGGATACCCTAGACGATGTTTAAAACGGTCTGGTATCTGAGGACGGCTGCATTCGGAGTCATATGGTTTGGGTCACCTGATTTTCCCTCTGAAGAGGCTCAGCGACAAGTCGTACATAATGCGAATCAAGTCACGAGCCTTTTGCATGTAGCATGAGAAAACGGATGCATTTAACGCTCACTTTTTGTGTCTTCAATTCGTGACGTTGCAGACATTCGGTGAAAGGCATGGGTATTGGTGGTTTGCCTGATCGCAACTTAATTTTCTACATGGCGGGAAGGCCAAGAAACCGGCGGCATTGGTCGTTGTACTCGATTGATGATATTTCTACAAGACTGTTCTCTGAAGTTTCCTATAGACTGGTGCTTTGATGTGCGAGAGAAGTACGCGTAGGATGTCTTGCCTTGCTATCCTGGTCACGTACTATGACTGTCCTTGTAGTCACGGACGGGCGTTCACCTCAGCAAACTCATGTTTCGAAGATCATACCTGGCGGCGCCCTGGCAACCAGGAAAAAGTTGTCCAGTTTGGCCAGTTTTTGTTTCCCCGACTCGGCAGTGATCTGAGCAGTCCATACAACGTCCAAATGCCACTACCCCCTTGACTTTGTCATAGCCCTCCATAGACGCCACATCCGTTTCAAGCGCTCTAGCATCATGCAGAGAGGTTTTCCCATAGTGGGACATATATAGTCTTTCTACCTGAGCAAGCAATCACCAATGCCAGAAGGCATCCTCTTGTGCGAATATATGATATATAGCAACTATGTCACCCCATACCATTACGAACGGTAGCATGAAATGTCCATTAATTTGGGGACCGTATAAACCTAGGAAACAGCATCAGCTCGGTAGTGCCTCGAAGACGGCACAATTTGCTCTCCCGTTAGAAATTTCCGGTGAAGAGCATGTTTTGAGCAGGCTCGTCAGCTTTACT
Source organism: Seiridium unicorne (assembly GCA_039778275.1). Lineage (NCBI taxonomy): Eukaryota > Fungi > Ascomycota > Sordariomycetes > Amphisphaeriales > Sporocadaceae > Seiridium > Seiridium unicorne. The sequence goes on from JARVKF010000223.1 coordinate 382,271, forward strand.
CCACGGTTACGATGAACTCAAAACTGTAGATCTTCGAGACGGTAGTGGAAGCACTGGAAAAATATCCTAAGAAAATAATCTGGTTGGTGATTCCTTGGTCATTCATGATACCGTCATAAATGTACTGCTATTGCTGCCGTTTGTAGCAAGCTAGGGTAATAATAACCTAATGGTCAGCCAAATTCGATCCTCACGGAGTAGTGATATGTGTCCTTGTGGTAATCTTTATTTAGTTATACTCAATATTGGTTTTTGATAGATCTTTGCTGCGGGGATAAAGAGCTAATACTATGTTTTATCTCATTGGTAATTTGCGTTGATATACACTCAAATATGTGCTTGTCTAGGCGATGATTGTAACACTAAGTTCGCCGTTGCCTAAGGTGATCTGTTAATACTTTTAGTTGATTCCTGTCTTTAACTATTCGGCTTAACACCATTTTCAGCGAGTTGAGATTTCGGAAAGAATCCCCTTATTATCTTGCTAGAAACGTTTGACGTTATTCCCACAGTTTTTGTGCGCTGATTGGAATATATTCTTTCTACCTTTATAAGATAACAAAATTGTATCCATACTTCCATACTTCATTCACCTTATAGAATATTTCTCCATGCTAGTTACCATGTAGTGTTGATAGCTGGCCTGGCCGCTCGACCGCTCAAAAGCTACCAGCACGAGTATGCGAATTATCTCCTTCGAAGCACCGAGTTGACTCGATTTAATGTACAGCTATTCCATTTTCTCTTGCACAGTTTGAACCAGCCTCGAGATCCGTCCTGAAATAGCGCCGACAGAGGTTATGTATCAGGCCGCGTTCATGAGAGTACGGAAGCGTGGCACAAGCCTCACTTTTCGGGTGGTCATGACGTCGCTTGTATGCTTGATATGATCATTCATGCTAGCTCGGCACAGCACTGTCGATTGCATTCCCGGCATAAGTAGAGCTATACGTGGAAGCTCCGCAGTAGGAATATTGGTCATCTATTTCTCCCTTGAGAGGTCTTGTTAAAAGGATGATCGTTGATCCGGCGACATGCAGATTGATACCGTGGTCCAGCACAGTTCGGCTCATGGCAAGCGCGGCACCGAGTGTTCCTTAGAGTCAGATCCTCGAACTCAAGTTGTAGAACAGGAATGACTTTCTGAGGCAACTTTCAGGACTCCCTATTTGATGCAGCTTGCCAGCAACCCAATCTTCGAGACCGTCTACACACTCGAGTCAATAGAGCGTCCTAGGGTATGTTGCTTTGCACAACCAAGTAGAATACCCCTCTTCTGAAACGCCGATGCAAAGACCCCTCAAAACTGTATCCTGCGCCGATGGAAGCTTAAAGTTTCGGCATACTGCATTGGCAATCTATCATGTTCTTTCCCAGGAACCGCGTTCGGGTGGCCTCTATACTCTATATGAAATATGCTTCATGGCGGCCGACCCCTCCTCAGCAAGTCAGCCTTTGACGTACTGGAGTGATAAAAACAGTATGTGCGGCACTTTAAGTTGTGAAATCAAGGCTAGGTTATAAAACGGCAGCTGCCGAACCAATAACAGCGGGCGAATTCCAAACACAAGGACTTAAGTCTTTTATACTGGCCGAGGTATTAAGCTTTATGGTATAATTGCTCGTGGCTCTCACATGTTGTATGCGTGTCTCGCATGAAGTGAGTTTTGGATTATGCAGTTCGACGTCAGGTTGGCCCGGCCCAGGCACTGACATTACGTTGCCTTGGTTTACCTTACACGGAAAATGCGACGCATATGCAGACCCATCGAGGCCAAGGGAAATCTGAGTGTGGTTTCAAGTAGCAAATCCCTAGAAGCGGTTCCGCGCCTTCTCATTCGTCATGTCAAGATGCATCAGAATTCAGAGATGGTCATGACTTTAGCAATTCTTACATGACCTTCATAACGCGCCCCAGGAAGGTTTTGATACAGGATTTGCTGTGTCTGCAGCCGCTCCTCTGCGAGATCTAATGGCGACTGCCGTACACCAACTCACGGCTGTGTCGGCAGCAAGATAGTACACCGGTGACATAATCGTAGAAACAAGCAGGTCACGGGCAGGCATCGAACTCAACAAGCGTCTGGAGGTCCCACGAGTCAAGTGTTTAGGTATTACTGCGTCAATAGGACTAAATAGAGCAGGCTGCAATTTGTCCAATCCGTGAGCCTTACGAACCACATGCGCCATCACAAGATTACAAGGACGAATAATTGGCCGATGGCATCTTGTCATGATCAGAAAGGCGTGGTGTAGATGGCCGATGCTGCACACATGCAGGGCAAATGCCGCTGAGATGTTTAGGATTCATCATCTCCGCAATATGGGTACTACTTGAGTAAGAATTCGGACTCTGCCATCCATGCTAAGGGCAGGAACCGCGCCGATGGGCATAATAATCGAGGCTGTGAGCAACGTGGAAGACTTGCGGTTTCAGGTATGAGCGCTGCTATTACGAAGCATCAGAACTTATGTTGGCGGATACCTACTGACCGGCATTCTGGGAGGAAAATGTAATTTTTAAAACACGGGTGATAGAGCTGTTGCATTCCCTTGAAAAGATGATCATGGCCATATTCCTTGGCCGAGAATGCACCGAGTACGTGTATCTTGGAATGCTGAACAATGGATGTTATTTCTGTGAGCCGGTGGCTTAGCGACGACAGGCGTAACAACATGTAGCAGGGCCAATGATCGCCGCAGAAGCATTGCAGAGGGATCGAACTTTACCACTGACGAGGCTCTTAAATTACTTTGTGGCGACTAACCGAATTAAGAAAGTCATCTAGGAAACAAAGACATGACGTAGAAGCTACCTTATCCCCAAGAAATCATCAAAAGGTGTGCCCGCGCCGTAAGGCCATCAGCGTCGGAGATGGGACGACAACATCAAGTGTCGTAACGGGGGCGGCGCTCTTGTTGGGTGCATTGTACAATGTTGCTGGATGGCCACGCCCCTGCGTCACGTCACGGCGATCCCTCGCTGATCCAATAGGATCACTGGACAGGCCCAAAAATAGCCCGTGCCTGATCTAGCTGACAGATCGGGGCCCCTGACTGACAGATCTTCGTCCCTGCAAGTCAGCAATGCGTAGTCCAGGCCTGGATTCTGCCTTGAAATTATATTCAGTCATGACCTCCTAGGTCCTCATTGCGTATGTGTACATTGTAGCCGGCACTCGAGAATGGCCTGTGACGATCGCCATAGAAAGTAGCCAACATACCTAAACCCCGCTGTCCAGCCATAGATGGATGCGCACTTCTCACTACACGTAGATTAGGTGAGAACACCGTCCGACAATGCGATTTTGTATGCTGCCCAGCACTGAACAATTGCCGAGCCCGATAATGGACGAGGTTGACGTACCCAGTGCCAGCGGGGTCGTTCGAGTTGCCACTTGTTTGCGCCTTTTAATGTTGCTTGGCTGTTGGTCATCTTTGGTATGATCCCTCCAGAATAAGCTCAGAGCCCTGGCCCCAAAATGCACAAGGCCACCTAGATTGTCTTCGTCGAAAACCTATTCTAAGCTCGTCTAGCCTCATTCGGACGGCCTCTAACCCAGCCGGGTATAGCAGGTAGCATCCTTTCAGCCTCAAAGAGGACAAATTGGCACCAACTGGGCGGATTGGGATTGAACGGCAGCGGGTAAGGCGTTCCTCATAGTTAGGGTTCGGCTTTGTTCCAAGTTTAATCTGGCTCTTCCATAGCGGTGAGGACCTCGCAACGCGCCCGTCAGAAGAACGCGTCCTCTGGTACGCACTCTATAATGTTGTTCAACTATTCTCTGTCATTGTAATCGCTCATGCAAACAACACTTGTCATGCTTATTTGGGCTAGCTGACATGAAGAAGTAGGTTTTTGAAGTATGCAATCTAGGTGGAAGGGCCACGCACGCTGCGCCGCAATCCTGGGAACTCCTCCGCAGCCAATGATGGCTGCAGACTGGCCACGAGAGAACGGCTGTCATTCTTGTGCCTCTTGTGCTGCTCGCGAGCCGACCCTGGGAGGATGGCTCCCGCGAGCCAACAGGAGCAGCCATGCTGCCCGGGATCCGACTCGAGCGCGATCTGGACCGTGGCCGAGAGTGCTCCTGTAGCCGGACGTCAGGCAAGATGGCTTGGCTAGGATGTCATCGAACTCAGTTGGATCCCAGGAAGTCACCCATGTGGCTCTGGCAACTGGATCCGATCAGGACCAGCCCCCGGAGCGAAACCACGTTCACTACACGCCTTCTTACTCGCGTTGCATCCTCCGGCCCCCGAGATTACACAACGTATATAAGGTCGTGTCTCGTCGCCATGGTTCATCAATAGCCTTTTCGGTTCATATGCTCCACTAGATCGTCCAACCCGCCTTCTTCCCGCTCAAGCCAACCCCAGCTTTAAATATACTATTGCTTATGTTGGAGGTTGCAAAGACGGAACCATGTTAGGACGTCTATTTACTTTCGCCTCCCTGATGGCTATTGCGGCCGCGCTGCCGGCCGCGGAAAAGGGCACTATCGCTTCGATGGAGCCTAGAGACTACGGAACGCCAACCGAAGTCAGTGGTACATGCTATACACCTTCAGGAAACGGTGCTGGCTGCCCAAGCTCGGCGACTCAGTCCATGGGCGACACTGATGACGGCAAGAAAACAGGCATCACAGTCTATAACAAAGATAGCCAAACGCGCAGCTTCTTTATCTACAAAAACAACTGCGACTGTTTGCCCGTCAAGTACATATCGGTACCGGCAAATGGCAAGACGTTTATCGCCATGGCCGCCGGCTTCCAGGGTCGGATAATGCGCGGCACGGAGGCAGCCAACCTCGACGGCAAGTCTCACGCCTTGGGCACCTGGATGGAGTTCTCGTGGGATGCCGATGGCAAGGGTTGGGCCGACGTCTCGCTGATCAAGGGCTGCGATGGCGCTGTAGACGTAACGGCAGACGATGGTGTAGGTGCGCAGACAGGCTTCAATGACGATGTACTTGACAGCGCCCCTGAAGGAGCCTACAAGCTGAAGGCAGTCACTGGTTCCAAGGTCATCATGGAGACCGAGAGCCTCACGGACGCCAGTGTCATCAATACGACGCCGAGAGACTGGCTCTATAAAGAAATCGGCGCGTGGACGAAAGCGTACGTTGACGATCATCACGGCAACCCTGATATCTGCTCTGAGAACGGTCGGTTCGATATCAATTTCTATCCCGGACGGCCGTAAACGAGAAGATGCCCTGGTTGGGTTCATGTGGCTGCGGCATCGTCTCGGTCTTATTACGATATATCATGACATGGAATGTGGGTTAGCGGTGTCCTCGGGACAGGCCATTTGGTTTCTGTCTGGTTGTTCTTTTTTATTTTGTCTTTTCTTTTTCTAGCGAGGAGTTTTACAAGGGGAACCCGAGAGGTACCCGGCATCATGACAAGGGCTTCGACCCGAACGGGCGATGGAACCTGCCGCCGCCAAAGTGCAGCCCAGTCTACAATTGTAGAGCTGATACATACATGAAGAGCAGAGACCAACAGAATGTCTCTCGCCACGTACATAGATTCCAAACGACATATTGCATGCCTTCGGTCTCTACACGCTGCCGTGAATTACAAGTCACACCTGTTGGTGCTGTGCAAAGTGAATGAGGTGCTGTCTTCCTAAACTGCACTAATGCTAGAGCTATCCGGCTGATACTATACGGTAGTACAGCCCTCACCTCTATCTCTTATCGAGACACTCGACCTGACTGGTTTCAAGGAGGTGGTCATTCTTTCCATGACGCCACAACATCTCGGAAGGCTTCGTTTGACTTGCTGCCACGAGATGTTTAGCAGCCCGCGCTCGCCAAGCTGCCCTGCAACGTGCTCTCGCGTTCACTTCTGTCGCCATTCAAGTCAGATGTCGGTTCCCTTAGACATGTGCCCCAGATATGTAAAGTCACATGCTGTGACCCTAACCACTGGGCTCAGCTGCTAAGAGTGCCCAGACCAGAGAAAAGTGCGGGAAAATTTGGGGGCAAGTGTGGAAGAGTGGTTGACATCACGACACGGCCCACCAACTAATCTGCTCGCAGTCTAGGTGGTATGGGGCTTAGTATGGAGATTTGTGGACCACTCCAAGGATCCATCCGCTTACGGACCTCGGCTCCCTTAACCAGCGCCCGAAGAAGATGCCGGGCGTCATCTGTTTTAAGGGACCACCACGTCCTGGGCCCTTCGACGTTCTCATCTCTCAGAGGATTTCGTAGACTTCATAAATCTAATTCGACAAGATGCCGTCAAATCCGGAATGGGTAAAGCGATTGGTTCCGGCCGAGCCGCAAGGCGGCGACCTCATTACGAATGAACGCGCCGCCAGCAACCTCAACGTTGACCAGCTGGCTGACTTCATGTTCACCAAAGAGACCCTGGAAATGCGGGAGCGCATTCTCAAGGTCCTCGTTGCCGACCCCATCTTTGACAAGTCGCAAAACTACTTTCAAGGTCGCGAGGATCGGATCAAGGCCTCCCTCGCAAAGGCAAAGCGGCTCCGTCAGCTGACTGTCAAGCACCACTGGAACCAGGACGAGTACTATTGCGCCAACGAGCTTCTGAGCGAACCCACCCCCTATGGTCTCCATGCTAGCATGTTCCTTGTGACGCTGCGCGAGCAGGGCACGCCTGAACAGCACGAACTGTTTTTGAAGAAGGCAGAGGACTACAAGATCATCGGATGCTATGCTCAGACGGAGCTTGGCCATGGATCTAACGTCAGAGGGCTGGAGACGACGGCCACGTGGAACCAGAGTGACAAGACATTCATTCTCCATTCACCGCATCTCACATCTTCCAAATGGTGGATCGGCTCTTTGGGCAAAGCCGCAAACCATGCGGTTGTCATGGCCCAGCTCATCATCAATGGGAAACCTTACGGGCCGCATCCATTCGTGGTCCAAATCCGAGACCTCAAGACCCATGAGCCGCTCGAGAACGTCCATGTCGGTGATATCGGACCCAAGTTTGGATACAACACCATGGACAACGGCTTCCTCCTTCTCAATCATGTCAAGGTTCCTCATGTCAACATGCTTGCAAGGTTCTCGCATGTTGATCCCGAGTCAGGCAAATACAAACGTCCTGCAAACCCATCTCTTATTTACGGCACCTTGACCTACGTCCGTAGCACCATTGTGCTGCAGTCAGGCTCCACCCTGGCCCGTGGCGTCACCATCGCGACACGCTACTGTGCCGTGCGGCGCCAATTCCAAGACCTCGACGCCAAAGGTTCCGATGTGGGCGAGAACCAGGTGCTCAACTACACCATGGTGCAGGTCCGTCTGCTGCCTCTCCTGGCCGCTACATATGCTCTTCACTTCACTGGACGCGGCATGCTCCAGCTCTACCAGGAGAACCAGAAGCGCATGGCAGCAGGTCGTGATGCAGGCAAACTCAGCGACGCGAACCGTCGTCCCGGCCCTGAAGAGCTCAACCCCGGAACCGACCTGCTGGCAGACCTGCACGCAACGTCTTGCGCGCTGAAGGCCTACGGAAGTACTGTCGCTGGGGAGGGTCTAGAGGTATGCCGTCGTGCTTGCGGTGGCCACGGCTACAGCTCCTTCTCCGGTATTGGCTCCTGGTATGCCGATTATCTCCCCACGTTGACCTGGGAGGGCGACAACTACATGCTTACACAGCAGGTGTGTCGGTACCTGCTCAAGTCGGCGCGTGCCGTGCTTTCCGGGAAGGCAGCAGAGAATGACACAACGCGCATTCTCAAGGCGTTCTTGGCTCGGCGGGACACTGGCGCTGCCTTCGATGTGCTGGCTTCGGACACTGAGCTGGTGGACGCGTACGCATGGCGCGTTGCCTACCTGACCTTTGAAGCGCTGCAGCACCGCGACGTTGACAAGCGGTCCTGGAACAGCTTGCTCGTCGACTTCCACCGTCTCAGCACGGCTCACGCGCAGTACATGGTTGTCAAGAGCTTCCACGATGCGCTCGTAAATGACTCCTCCACACAGAGCTCACTGGACCGACAAACTGTGACTATTCTCTCCAAACTCTTCCGCCTTTTTGCACTCCACACTCTCGAGCGCGAGGCATCCGAGTTCTTCTCCAGCAGTGCTACCACGGTCCGTCAAATCACTCTCGCTCGCAAGGCTGTTATGAAGCTGCTCGAGGACATCAGGCCCCATGCTGTGAGACTGGTGGATGCATGGAAGTTCTCTGACTGGCAGCTCGATTCGAGTTTGGGCCGGTATGATGGAAAGGTGTACGAGGACATGTTCTACCGGGCTAGCGAGCTCAACCCCCTGAACAAGGTGGTGTTTGATCCTTACCCAGACAGCGATGTGCTGTTCAAGAAAGACGAGAGGGTAAAGAGTAAACTATAGAGGACGGAGGGCACTCGCGTCGCCCAGGCATCATCATTTAGAAGTTAATTTGTATCATTAGCAATAGAGACCATCAGCGTTTATTCTTGTTGAATCAACTCCGACAAGATTGCTTCGTGCTTTGAATGGGGCTGATTCCGTGCCAGATGAGCTTTGATGTGTGGATCTCGTCAAGGGAACACCGGCCTAATTCGCCGCACACTCGTATCAACGAGACTCGCCCATCATAACTGCCATATCTCCGCCGGGTTTTGGCGATCGATTTTTACGGGTCATTTATGGGCGCAAAGCAGTCTTTGCCGGCGCCGTGTTCAGTTTATCATCGGTACCGTTCAGTGCTATTCGGTACTGACTTATTTCGACCCCCCGACTAATGGAATACCCGCTGACCCGCAAATCCGCAAATCCGAGAAGTGCGACTAGGAATGAACTCTTGCCTTCGCAAAACTCGTACAACATGAGATTCGAGCTGCTGGTAGAAGTTTATCAGACAGGTTTTGTACGTGTGCCTAAAATGTCCGAAATGGCCAAGTGGGAGGACTTCACAATGTACATATATACGAAGAGAGTTGGAGGTCGATAGGATGGCAACGCGGTGGAATATACAAGAAACCATCAATTCTACTTATGCCACTAACATGACTGTAAACGATTCTTCACTGCAAGTGCTGATTGTCGGCGCCGGAATAGGCGGACTGACGGCCGCTGTGGCTCTGCGCCGCCAAGGCCATCGGGTCCTTGTATGCCATGACCCTTTCATTCTTTCAAGTCCTCCTACGTATCTGACGTGGCATAGATGTTCGAAAAATCCAGGTTCGCCTCCGAGATTGGAGCTGCCATCCATGCCGCGCCAAACAGCAGTCGCTTACTTCGGCGATTGGGAATGGAGCCCAAGGAACATGGCGGGACTCTGATGAAAGGTGTTGGTCCATCCCTCAGACGATGCCTCATACGTATTTAAATTTATTTAAATGGTGCTTACCTATACCAGATGGCTTTCTATGATGGCAAAGGAAATCTTAAGTCTACGTCGACTACGGAAGGGATGAGAGGAAACGAGAACCAGGACTGGTATTTGATTCACCGAGCACATCTGCATCTGGCACTCAAAGACCTGGCCCTGTCTGAGAAAGGAGCTGGCCGGCCAGCAGAGCTCAGGCTCAATTGCAAGATTATGGACTTAGATATTGAGGCCAAGACCATCGTCCTTGAAACTGGCGAGGTTTTCTCGAGAGATCTTATCATTGGTGCTGATGGTTCTCATGTATGGCCAAGAGTCCCCAACACTGCTCCTGAAGTATCGAAACTGACGAACCAGTCATTCACACGCTCCTATGTCGCGCCGGACGCACGAACCTTTTCAAGCGGCAAGGGTTGCTACCGCTGGCTGGCGCCGGAGGAATACTTCCTGAGCCATGAGGCCACGAAGGAATATGCCTCCCGGCCGGGCTACATGTATGAGTGGCTCAATGGCGACAGGCGCCTCTACTACTATCCGTGCGCCAACCATACAATTTCTAACCTGGTCGCTTTCTTGCCTAGTGTCGGGACAGAGTCCTCTGATACATCAGGTAAAACAACCATGGCTCCTCGACTAACAGAGTCATATCTTGTTGATCATTCTAACGCTAAATAATTCCCTAGGATGGAGTACTCAAGCCTGTAAGGAAGCGCTGCTCGACTCTTTCTCCGCATTCGGGCCAGGCCCACGGGAAGTCCTCAAGCAAGCCCCCGAGGCAGATATCAAAGTCTGGAGCCTCGATGACATGGAGAGCCTTGAAACGTGGTTCAAGGGCTCGTTGGTGCTCATAGGCGATGCGGCTCACCCTTTCATGCCTTGTGAGTCCTTTGTCTTCTTATTCTTCACATCCTGTGTTATGGCAGTCCCGAATCCGTCGCTAATCAGACATGGACATCAGATTTGGGCCAAGGAGGCGCCATGGCAATCGAGGACGGCGCCGCGCTCGGCGCTGTTCTGCCGATTGGCACCAAGGCCTCTGAGATCCCGGCACGACTGGCTCTATGGCAGAAGTGTAGGCAGGACCGCGTGGAACACATCCGAGCCTTCACGCGACGCAACGGAAGGGACCCTGGCAACCCGGAACTTCCAAAGCCGACTCGTAAGTAATACGACTGATCATCCTACTGTGAGCTGGGCGAGCTAGTCAGCTAATGAGTGAATGTAGCGGATGAAGTCATGGAGTTTTTCCCGTACTGCAGCAGTCATGATGCGTGGGAGGCAGCTTCGGAGGCACTGCGGTCATCCGGGGGCGGGAGTTGATAATCACACGTCCAGCCGGTGTTATTCACACAGGGGATGAATATAATTGAGGCCTGTTCTTAGACTACTGCAGCTAGTCGCTTCTTGAGTGAATCAATGATCACTGTGTGGACCGCCTGGGCCTGACTTCTTGGGTTACTCAATAGGGTGCGGGTGCAGCTTTCGTGATTTACTTTCTGTCCTTACTTGGCAATGTTTAGAGTGATTGTAGAGACATCATGTGTTGGTTGGTCACATTATGCCTCGATCACTACCGTGAATCTGTTTCTCATGGTTCGGTCGGCGACGTATAAATTGTCGCCCTTGTTCCTCGGCTAACTCCCTTATGTCTAGAATCAACACCTTCTACGCTTGAAATACTCGTTCACTACCCATACCAGTTTTGCTTTTAGCCCCCTCATCTCAAAATGTCTGATACCTCCTTCGATATGGGATGTGGCGCAGATGTGGGTGCTATAGTATTGCGGGCCGTGGTCTTTGGCATTCGCGCCGCGTACCCAGAGCTTGACCTGGCCGAACTGACAGCCCAGGCCAAACTTCCGTTCCAGAATACTGGCTGCCCTAGTCCGACACAGACGCATGTCAGACATGTGTGAGCTTTTCGATCGAAGGGGTCCCTATAAGCCATTCGTCGCGAACCCCACGCCCCGAGACGAGAACTTCAGCATCTGTGTTCGTGAAGCATTTGAGGTATTTCGTGCCTCCGAGCGCTCGTATCTCCACGCCTTCGGTATAGAGCACGGCGGGATGCCAAGTCTTCAAGGCCAATTGTGCGACCCTGCATCAAACCCAATAATGCAGCTGCGTCACCACATTCAGATGTTCCTGACTTTTAGAGGATTAAAGCCGTGCATGGTGAAGCCAGCCGGCAAGCACGTATCTCTCATCATGATGAAGTGTCTTCTGCCGGTTATGGGCCGCTATAACCTGGAGGGTCAATGGCTTTATGCTCTTCTACGTGGCCCACGACGTGCTTAATGAAAGCAACAAAGACTACAAAAACTCCTGGATCTTGGCCGACATGCACTCCGAAAAGTGGGCTGATGTTTATGAACTCTTCGTCCGCGCCAATCCCGATGGCCCTAAATATTCGAAAGAAGAAGTGAGCGACGCGTTGGGTTACCCGGTTGTCGGAGATTTTGAAACCAACAAGATACAATTCACGGACGAGACCGAGACAGCAATTCTCCGAAAGACAGTGAATGAAAAGGCAGGCCCGGTCTCTGGTATGGAGTTGTCTAGTCTTTATGGACACGACGTAGACTGGTCTAAGGTCGATGATTACTACGTGAAATGCAAGGCTGCTTGCGCCGAGATTGGAGTAACCTTGAGCATGGACGTAAGTGGTTGTCCTGAGTTCCAGGAATATCTGCGTAGTAAAGACTCTTCGGGGTAATTTGTCCATGACTACCCAGGTGCTGGTCTTGCCATCTTGCCTGATGGACTCAGTCAGAGGATAGATGCAGGCCAGTCAGTCAATCAATTCATTAGCATGAATAGCAAAGGTTCTATGGTCAGTTAGTTAGATATGGCCTATGGTCCTTCTTCTAGAATATTAGAAGAAATTGTCCTTACTTTCCCTACTTGACTTGCAGTAGTGTATTTGTAGCACAACTTGCTAGACATTAAATTTGGGATCGTCTCGAAACATTCCCTCTTTGTGGCCGATTTTTACATCCCCGTAATCCCCTGGATTGCCTGTTATAAATTGAGGGCGTTCATGCCAAACTACCCCAGCTGGCTACTACTGCTCTCTTTCTCTCTTATCAACATGGGAATAGTAGCATCAAGGTGTCTTATATCGAGGAAGTCAATTTCCGAATGCTGACTGATCAAAGCACTGGTGTGGAATGGCAATATATCGCCGAACGAAACCCATTTTCGAGTACTAGCATCGGTTCATCTGGAATTGAAGAATGGTACTGTGTAAGCATTAAAGCATAGAAAGGGCGGGAGAACATTCCGTTGGCCTTCCCAATTCGAGCTCTTCTCTGTCCAACGCGGAGCGATGATTGGTTCACCTGTGTTGATTGATGAACCGCGAGTCATTGTTCTAGACACTACCTTCCGCATTTGCTCGAGCGATAAATAGAAACACCGATGATACAGAGCCGAGTCTCGTGACAAACGGAAGTCATACTCATCCGAGGATTTTATCTTTTTGAGTTAGTTATTGATTAAACACCAGTGGAGATTGCGTCCTTGGTATTCGGTAGTTGAGTTTGCTATAGTGGCCTGACCTTGTCGTAAAGCATGAATGTTATCGACGTGGGTCTCCGTGGCTTAGATGGGCTGACGGGGAGATGGACGGGAAGATGGACGGTGATACCAGTGTCAAGAGACTCTGCAACTCCGAAAAAAAACACCCACGGTTTCAAAATAGTTAACTTCTTCGAGGCATGCTATTCGGGCCCGAGATCCATCCTTACTGGTAATTTGCTTTTTTTGCGACTTCGCATGCCTAGAGCATGGCAATGCTACAGGAGCACTGCTCTCCATGCGGCACAGCTAAGCAAACGTCTGGGCCTGCTACTGTATTGCTCCATGGCATTGGTTAATAGACACATGGCGTCACAGTCTGCAAAATGTCAAGTTTATTTTTTTTTTTATTTTTTTTTTTTTTTCTTGGTCCTGCTTGCCATGGCTTCCGGCTGTATGTCCGTGAGCGCTGTTATACTTTGCCGGAATGCAGAGTCAACGTATGGAGCCTCCACCGGTGCATTTGGCACTGGACCATATCAAGTAGCATAAACTCGAACCTTCGGGAATGAGATTGCTTTATCCAAGTGACGGTGAGCATGCTTAGAAGACCGCCTTTTAACAGCCGGTCTTCCTTTCGCAGCGCCAATCAACCATGAAACGAGCGCGCGTCGGGAGGGTGACGACATTGGCCCGTCCCTCCCACAGATAGATTGCGATGTGACCGGGGTGACGATATTGGCCGCGGTTCTTGGCAGGTGATGAAGAAAAACGATGCATAGGAATGACAAATGGAATTGCTGGATTGTAGTCGGCAGTAAGGTTGCCATCCCTCCAAGGTCTGATGTCCGCGTAGGTCATATTCTTTACTTGCAAGGACTTTGTGAGGATGTGATTGATGGCATTTCGAAATATCGATGCACACAAGCTGAAACCTGGCGCCGCGTGGGCCAGTTAGTTGATCACTTGCGCTATTTCCTTCAAGGCGGCAGTCAAAGCTCCGCTAATCTTGCTACGGCAATGCCTGGACAGGCACTGGCAGAGCCCCCGCTACAGGGGTCCACTTCCTGGAGAGATCGACCTTAGGCTAGCCCAATAGACCCGGTGTTTTGGATAGCGACGCCAATGTCACTGACCCAAGCGGTAGGGAAAGCGTTTAGTGAGACGTGAGAGGGCAATGACAATCTCAGAGCCCCAGCGGGAATGACTGGTAGATGAACATGGCACCGAGGTCCGACCAAAGCTTCTCTGTGGTCCTCGGCATTCTGCTTGACTTTCACAATCATTGTCCCTTCGAGGGAAAGTGTGAAGGGCCGAAGGAGCCAAAAGATGGGATGAGACTGCATGAATGTTGGGCGGGGCCAGATTCCTGAACAAACTCGTCTCCCCGGCACAGCACCGATGGTCTTCCAGTGAGAGATTGATGGCTTGTGCAAGAAAAAGTGCTCATTGTTGGTAGTATTCAGTATTGGACTTGTGACTCTTCGCCCATTCTTCGACTTTCCGGGGAAGATCTTCCCGCCTGTATTCCAGACCGGGTTCTATCAATTATGACAGCATCCACGACCCAGATCGGCAACCGCATCGTCAACGGGCGACAGGAGCCGTTGGAGGGACCCTGGGAGCGATCACCCATTTTTGGGAATGCGTTGAGTCCCAGGAAGATTGAGGGGGCAGAGGCCACCCTTGTCATCATATGCAAAGCGCTCGGGAGAAGATGGACCCCAAAAGAGGACGGCAATGCTACCTCGCACCCTATTCAGTCGTCAGCTCCTGTCGGCGTCGATTCCTGATACGTGGCTTCGGCCGAGAATTGTTTTTCCATGCTCGTGGCCCTCAGCTCAAGTTGACTTTTTACTGCGACGGGCCGGATCATGTGCCGCGCTGCATACTCGAAGCTCGGCGTGGTTGCCACGCATCGTATAATGATAGAAAGCAAGCAAAACCTGCCAAAAATATGTCTTCTGCTTCCGTCGGCTGAAAGTATCGTGGGCCGTTTGTTCCGCTGCTACGACCGCTCGATGCCACGAAAAAGCCATGAAAGTCTTCCGGACGAGGTATTCATCAGTCAGCTGAAGATCTTCATGGGGGGCCTAGAAACCTAGCGAGCCGGTCCGTGTCACGAAAGCAACCAGGCTCTACGTAACTATTATCGCGTACATGCTAGGCCGTATATGGATGCAGCCAATGCAGCAGACGAACTATAATGCAAGCATCGTGGTTTGAGCGGGCGGCCTACTAGAGAGCATCACCGGGAGTTTCTTACGACGGGCGCATCGATGAAAGTAGGCCTGCCTGTGGAGGTGCCAGGCTTTCTGTTGACCCCCATCATCAATATTGAGTTCGAGGTCTATCGGTAAGCGCGGTATTGCGGTATCACGAGTGATGTTCTTCGTCCTGATCCTGCGATAAACGTGCATCTGGAATCAATAAATCGTGCATAGTCGTCGTCGACAGCAACCATCATGTTCGCATGCTCGCTGAGCCCGGCGAGTCCCTGCACTGAGATCCCGTAGCTTGCCCCCGGCTGATGAGCTGAGTGACCTCGCACAGCATGACAAAAGCTCTAGATTCCATCTCATCCGATGTATGGCAGGGTCTAGGTAAGCAAAGCTGGGCGTTGTATCTCGTGATGCTCGTCATAAGCATATGGGAGACCCCAGCCTGTCAACCCCGGCTCGCATAGTCTCAGCAGAAGCCAAGCCTCAGAGGCCAGCTAGTAAACCCCACCAATGGCTAGACTAGGTTAGGGGACCAGAACCCGCCGCTAGCAGATGGGAAGAGCCCCTCCCTCATTGGGTCCCTCCCTCTTTCGACAGTGGCCAGGGACTCGAATACCTGGGTACATACATGCCGTCGCAAGCTCGTAGCTCCGTTTTATAGGCGTTGGGTGCATCCCGCTAGGTTACATGTAGTCAGTTGTTCCCTCCTTCCTGACTTACGTGAGGGCGCATCAACCACCAAATCAGCGGGCGAGTCCATCGTGGTCTTGCCAGGGTTGCATTCGAGCCCGCCGTCCATTCACCTTCCTTTCCCTTTCCCAATCCAGACCTTCCCATTCACTCACTCTAGCCCATTCTTTTTTTCGTTCTCGTTCTTGGGCAGGTGCGACCCTAAGTTGTTTGTCCATAAACACTGAAGGTCCCCATTCGTTTCTGACACTGCCACCCGTTTTTTCGACCTTCTCTTCTTTCTGGCCAGTGGCCTATTTCTGCCTTCTCTTCGCTTCGGCCCTGCTCCCGGCGTCTTGTGCTGCCTCTGTCAATCACCCGCAGTGCACCTCGGAAGCGCCTTGAGATACCGTGATTCGTCGAGTCGCAATTAAATTTGGGTTTAAGACGAAGAATATTGACGTTGTCGCCACCGGTTTTATTCTATTCTCGTCGGCCACGGCCAGGTTATTTGTCGATCTAAGGATTCCCGCCAGTGTTATTCGGAAGGATCTACGGCAATCGCAACTGCTCCTGGGGAATACCAGATCTCTCGGCTCATCCATCTCGAAGATCAATTGAGGCTTCTCGTTTGTCTCGCTTCGGTTTCGTCATTGTCCATCGCAGTCGCCAGTATCGAACGCGGGACACAACCTTCTCAACCCATCCGATGACCATGGCCCTCTTTGTGAGACTCTAACCCATTACATCGTCCTACATGGCCAATTTCTCGTCTTGAACGCCGAATTTTCGAAATTCGTTCAACATTCACTTCAACCTGTCAAGTCCGGACCTCGTCGATCCTGTTTTCTTTTTTTTTTTTAAGATACCCATTCTGTCAACAATTTCTTTTCTCCATTCACAAGCAGCATCCAGCTTTTCGGGGCGCCTAGACTGTCGGCATCCCATGCGCGGTGGCCCTATACGATAATCCCACCTGCAAAGAACTGCCGTTGGAAGCAATCGAACACATCGCCCACACTACCGGAATCTGAATCACGACTATTGATTCTTGGCCATCGAGAGTCACTATGGTGCGCTTCCTCCCGATCCTCGTGGTCCTATTTTTGGGCCATGCAGCTGCACAAGACGATGGTATATCGGCATGCTCGGTACGTAAGCACCCACCACACAGACACGCACCCATCCTCTGATTGGCCGGCGCCGGGTGGATTTTCCCTCTTCCAGTACTTGGCTGACATGCAACTTCACAGGCTGGCTGCATTAGCCAGGTCTTCTCCGACACAACCAAACTAGCATGCGCTTCCAATGACCCAGTATGTGCGTGCAACAGTCCCGACTTTTGGTTTGCCATCCGGGATTGTATCAACCAAGCCTGCGACCTCAGCGGCCAGGCTTTGGACGACCAGCTGAGTGATGCACAAACCTCCGCAAACACACAATGTGACGCCGCCAAAGGTAAGCATCCCGGACCTATACTAAACCTGGTTGACTCTATTGATCAATTATTGATGCAGCTTCGGCCGGGGTGACTGCTCCCTCTAGCACCACCAGTGTGCCTACTACCGCACCTCCTCAAGCACCTGTTTCCAGTCCGAGTCCCAGTCCTAGTCCGACTACGGACACACCTGCGACGACTGCAATAACAAGCCCGACGACTGGGGCTATCACTTCTACTTCAAATAGTGCGACCGCTGCGACCACTGCGACTACTGCGACTACTGCGACTACTGCGACTACTGCGACTACTGCGACTACTGCAGCCACATCAACCTCGAAGACTTCCAGCACTTCTGCTCAGAACTCGGCCGCGACCCAAACTAGTGCCGTAAGCCCTACTGATCATCAGGTAGTTCGTGTGGTTGATCTCTAACTCGTCTATAGACCTCAGCCTCCACCACTATGGCCACACCATCTACTGCTTCAAATGCTGCGAGCACATCCAGCTCTGCGGCGGCTGCTTCTACATCAGACTCATCGTCGAACGAACTTGGCGTGGCTGCCAAGGCAGGTATTGGTGCTGGCGCTGGTGTAGCCTTGCTCTTGTCGGCCATCATCGCCTGCTATATCCTATCAAGGAAGCGTAAAGCAAAGCGAGACCCATCACGTATTCCGACCATGCAGATTTCAAGGCCATTACCTGGATCGGGGCGTCAATACGCTCACGACGTAGAGGCCGCCAAGATGCCAGCGCTGTCGACACAATTCAGCGGTGATCACCCCGCGCCTATGAAGGCCGTGCTATACAGCCCGTCGACCATCTCGTCGCAATATTCACCAAGGTCACTTTACGCGCCTTCAAGACCGTCGCGCGAAGACGACCATGACGTGATGGGTCGCCGCTATGAGGACATGCTACCTCGGACTAAGCCACGGACCATGATTTAAACCAAGTTCTTCAGGCATAAATCAGTTTTGGCTCTCATCATGGCCTCACAATCTTCATGCAGTGACGGGTTTTCACACAGCTAGCAGCACACTTGATTTTGGGTTTCCTAATTTTAACGGAATGATTTGAAGCTAGGAGAAGCTACTACTCTCACGAGCTGGGCACGAGTCATATGGAGTGTGGGAGTTTATGGGGGAAATACCTTGCAGAGCAGAGGCTCGACCCCGGAGGTTATTTGACGACGTAATGATTCATGACATGGTCGTGCGCGCTGTGCTAGCAAACCCATCCACCATATTTAGATTGAGACAGACATGTGTGCGGAAATCAACAGTATTGTTCAAAATTCGGTATTATTTCCTAATCCACCATATACGTGTCTGCATCGGCAACATCCGAGAAAGCATCCTTATCGCGCCATACGTCGGCCTATGCATCTCACGCGGGTCGATCATCTTGCCCCTGCATAGCTGACCCAGTGACGTGGGCGCATAGCTGTAGGAAGCGAGGCAGCCGCTGATGCCTCGTGGCGTTGCAAGCGAGCCGACTTGGGTGCTTGGAACTATTGATGCGGTCAGCAAGGTCACCTGCTTCCTGCAAGGCAGTCAGCCTCCTCCCAAGGTGAAGGCGAAACGTGGCTGATATCTGTCCTAGCACAACAGCTTCGTAATGAAGTCCTGTGTGGCGGCAGATCGCCAAACCAAGCAGCACGCAGTTTAGATGGCGGCCTATCCGGTCGGAGCTACTACCAAGGTGTGGGTGTAGTTCCCTCTAGTCATGTATGATATCGGCATGGTACTGCTTAGGTCGCTGAATGAGCCACCGTATGGCGAAAGGGTGGTAGACTTGTCCTTTCAATGAAGCGGGACGACGTCTCAGGTGAGTTACTGTGGTTCTATTTCTTCGCTGCCTTTTTGGGAATGCAATGATATGACGCGCATCACTCGAAGGTTGTGGACTTCTATAGTACTTGGGGTCTGAAAACAATGCTTCGATTCTCGGACGTTGGTAGGCAAATACTTCTCTCCCAGTGTGTCAAGTCAATGAAAACCACCCCATATCACGACGTCTTCTCCGCAAACCCGAAGCGACTTTTCGATTTTCCGTCCAACCTTCGTGTAATCTACCGCGGAACACGATTCATTGGTCCGGATCACTTAAGAACACTCTTCCTTATTGCCCTTGAAGTCGAAACAGCGCATCACGCCGTCGTCATCAGAAATGAGATGGTCTGTTTCACGTATTTCATTGGTCAGCTTGAGGCTTCTTCTCCTTGCTCGGTTCTTTGTATCAAAGCTCTCCAGGTGCATGATAATAAGCATCAGCTTGCCAGGAGAGAAACCAGGTACAGGTAGGGAATATTCATTTATGATTGAAAACAACTGGAATAAACTTAACTGGTCTGAATCTGGGTGCGAACCCAGGCGTCCTTGCTCGAGTCGAAGCAGTCGCATGTCACGGCGGACGAGTCATTGTTGACGGCGGCGCCGAGGATGCCGTTGCCACAGTTTCCGCAGGAATCGCCAAAGTTGCCACTATCGTCACCCATCAGTATGTATATCTCCCGAGATGCTATAGTTACTTTGGCCTCTGAACCGCGTAGGACTAGGACTTACTTGATCTTGGGAACGATGACTCCGTTAACATAGCCGTAGCACTTGTTCAGGTTCAGGCAGTTGACGTCAGGCTGGGCGGGCAGGGGCGGGTTGAGCTCCTCGCAGCGCGCTGACAAGCGCAGGCTGTCAGTGTGGTTGCGGCGCGCATCGATAAGCTCAATGTCGAAGCAGTTGTCCCGGTAGTTGCCATCTTTGGCCTCGTTGAGGGCGGGCAGCAGGGCAGCCGCGATGGCCATGAGGAGGAATGTAGTGGGATACATGGTGTCCGAGGCGAAGTGCTCGGCTTTTTCGAGTTGTGGACGGAGAGTTGGTGGTTCTATGCTGGATATTACGCTTAGTTGGCTCTAAGAAGTGTAGATGGTGTGTTGTGCTGGTTTGTTCGGGCTGCGCAAAGGAGGTGGAAGTTGAGAACGGTGGCATAGATTGCATTTGAAGGAAATCTTACTCTCGCTCAACTGGCCAACCAGGTTCCCATCCCACGTTGTGATTCACTTATGTACAGTGTCAGCTGTAGTGATTCGTCTGATCAGGTCACTGTGTGCTTTCCTGTTTGTAGGACGACCAGAACGTGACAGATAACTAGAACAATTACCCGACCAACCTGTATTAACATAAATGCCGTTAGATTACCTCAACTCTTGTGTTATGGGAGGCTTGTTCCATTGGAGCTTCTTTAACTCACATAAACAGTTGTGTAACGGATGCACAAGTATAAAAACGTGGCAATCTGTATGGTCGTGTCACACGGGCGGTGATGCACTCCACCCTTTCCAAATACTGGTCTGAAGTTTTCGTGCTACATACATGTAAGCAAACCGGAACTAGAGATAGTGCGCTCACAGAGTTGAGTCACTGCCATGCTTCTATACCTCGAATGCATTCCCCGATGTTGGGAGGACATATCTTCTTGTTCATATTATCTTCCGGCCGGGTAAAGCTCCAATGTAATTCACTCTTCCGTCTCGAACGCGCCAAGCAGTGTTGCACGTCGGCATATTCTTTATTGGTCTTCATTTAGAAACATAATCAAGAAACGACGGGAGTACTATTCTTTTGCTGCAAGGTTGCATAATTTGCAACTGCCAAAGATCGCTGTATGGAAACGAGTAATTTTGATAAAACCGAGTACGGACGGGATCGACCACACCACGGTATGTGGACAGCGAGCACAATTAGCCAAATAAAACACAGAAAAAGCATGGCAAGGGCTAAATATTTTAAACCGATCAACGATAAGGCTTTCATGTAAGAACTCACTTCGTCACAATAAGACTAGCCCATGCAGTCAACCTGTTGCTAGGAGACCTACTGAGATTATGTCCAATCTGTACTGTGTACAGCTACTATCTATATCAAACAGGACTCTTGCATATAAATAGTAAACCTAGTTGTTCATAACTTTTATTTCCCAAACTAGACCCAAACATCAGCGTGCTTATCAGCCATGAATCAGTCATCGCTTTGCGGTTTTCGTGATGCCAACACGATCTATATTTGCTGCTTGCGTAATTACATCTAACTTTTCCTGTTACTTATTTTCCATCTTTCCTCTGATCCCCTTCAAACATTCTTCACCTTTCTTGTCCATCTTTATTCATTTATAGTGAGCTCGTGTGGTCCTATACTCTACCGACAGGTAGTCCATTAGCTATGTTAACGTTCATTGTTCGTCTCCCACATCATATATATGCGATATGTATACGTCTATTATCAGGGCTTCAGAGACACCAACCTTAACGGTCTTACCTGATTGGCCAATCTGTTTGATGTCTAGTCAGCCATTCTTGCGATGATGTTAATTCGAGGTCCCTGAGAGTATAGGACTTGGCAACTTTTGGAGATGTCATTCCCCGCCTCGACGGCTTAGGGTGACATGTCCATTGGGCCGTAACTATCAAACCCCGAGGCTGCGTTCCTTGTAGGCTCCCGCTATAACTCCACCCTCGCCTCTTCCACCGTTATTCTAGTTCATAGTTCATATATTTCCTAGTACCCCGGGCCCCCGGGCCTCCTCCAATCGCGATGACTCCAGATCGCTGGCGACACAAACCGGCTGGTCATTAGGTACAACCGGTGTCAATGTATGAGACGAACAGCATGCAGCTCGTCGTCAATTACGAGGGGCCTGAGTTTCGGGTAACGATCTGTGGCGCAGGACAATTAAGGTCGACCGCTAGACCTTCAAGTCCAACCAAGCTTGAACAGAACTGTGGAGAGTGGTGCAATCGGCAGTTTGAGTTCACTATCGCAACGGGGTCAACTTCGAGGACAAGCTGGTGCTAACCATGTCCTTTGAGCGCAAAGTCTACTCCTTGACGGATAGTCAATAATGTGTCCACAGGTCAGGGAACCGAACGTCTCATCTCTATCGCTCCATGGGAGAGATACTGGGTGATCGCATCCACCAGTCGAAAGTGCGCGAAATACCTCTAGGGGCCCTGATGAGGGATGTTGAACGCGGTGTTTGCTGCCTACTGTCTGGGGAAATGGGGGTACCACTTGTACAGTGTGCTGATCGCGATGAGCCGAGAAAAACAATCTGTCACACGGTCCGATTAAATCTGGAGAGGTACCAGTGCCGATTGGCGAATCAGCTGAATCACTGGGGTTCATATACTGTATGGACTGGCGCTAAACCCAACTCGGCGTTACTGGTCGAGGTCGCGTCGCGCCCCTTAAGCACAATCAGCTTCATACTGATATTGTATTGGCTGATCTGGTCATTTGGGCAGGTACTGTTCCGCACTAAGCCAAAATCGGCGGAATGGTCGAGCTTCTGGACAGCCCTGATCTGCCCGCTAGCAAGAGAAAGCGGCTGGCGGAGTTGGCGAGCCCAATCAGTAGATCCTGCCTGGTCACGAGTTGACACATATTTAAGTACCTTCTTCTCCTTCTATCCCCTCCTCCCCCTTCCACACCTTCATTGCGCACATACTTCTGAATCGACAGCAATACTCTCTTCGACAAACCCAAACGTGCAGCAGGTAGTAAGCAATCGTTCATCTCGCTCGCCTGCTTACGACAATCAATTTTCTGTCTCGCCATCATTTCTCTCCACATCCACTCAGCTCTCTCGTCACCACGCATTCCTTGTTCCGTCTCTTCGTCCTTTGAGCTGTCCAAACCTCGCTCGTTTTTAGCTGTCTGTTGGCCCGTATTTATACACCTTCTGACAACACACTCAAGTTTTCTTATTACTTCACCGGCCCATCGACGTTTTGTAAGCCTTACCGTGCCATACTACAGGTTTGCCTACGCGATCTACTATGTGCGCCTACGCGTCTTTGTACTAACGCGATGCAGACCCAAACAGTCCATTCTCATCTCGGCAAGATGGCTCTTTATGAAGCAACCAGAACCCTCTTCAAAAACGAGAAGTACTCCGATGGCAGAGTCACCTGTAATGGTGCCGAGTTCCCAATCCACCGCGCGGTCGTCTGCACTCAGTCAGACTTCTTTACGAAGGCTTATTCGTTTGGCCTCAATGTAAGCCGCAGATTTGGTTGTCCTTGTTGACGATTCTGCTAACACAAGGTTTAAAGGAGTCTCGCACAGGCCATTTCGATCTTCCTGAAGACGATCCTACCACCCTGGAGAAGTTCCTCTCTGTTCTCTACGTCGGCAACTACGATAACGTCCTCTTCGGCAAAATCCAGGGCCCTCATGCTGCCACCACTCTCACGCGAGCTGAGGCGATCCAGGCTCTCAAGAACTCGGGCATGAAAGAGGAAGACCAACGAGACCTAAGAGCTGCCAGCAATGCGCAGAAGCACAGAGACAGCGCTCGACAAAGAGTTACAGCTGCTATTTTTGAGAGTTTGCAGGACTCTCTCTATCTCTACCTGATGGAGGAAAAATACAGGGCCCTTACAGCACAACTCATTGCTTTCGAGCGATTTACCGCCGTTCTTGAGTTCTTCTTTGACTACGACGAATTCAGCGACGAGGAACTCGAGAAATTCGTCGAACACATCGACGAGTTATACAGCAACACATTAAGCGATGCAAACTCACACTCTAGCATTCGAAAAACGCTGTGTCGATTTATCAAGGGGTTTTGCCGCGCAGTTCCTCAAGCAAGAAACCGGCTTCGCAAGATAGCAAGCCAAGCCATCAAGGCCCACCCGGACTTCCAAGAGGACATGAAATAAATAAAAAAGGTGGTTCAGGCGCAGAAAGACAAATAGGAATATATACGAGATAGGTTATGTAAATCTAATTGTATCATTATTAAGTTGAGAGATAATTTGAGCATATACCACATGTTGGTTATGTCCGCTGATACAGGCTCATAATTCCCCTTGACTTATATAATATTTTCCTCTTTTCACTTTCTTTAGCTTAAGGCTTATATAATTGTGTGTGGTTAAGATATCACTGTATCGAGACATTCTGATTACCTTATTCAACTTGGGATTGCCTAATATTATAAAGATTCCCAATGCAATATTTTATGGAAAAGTAACAGGCGAAACTGATGTCTAAGATTGTAATCTGTAAAGCTCATGGTTGCCAAGCAAGAAGGGTGCCTAGAAAGGTCGAAGAAAGTGCCACTGAACTTATTCATCTAGCACCAACACTCGCACTTTATAAGGCGGGAGTAGAGCGCGGCAAAATGAGTACCTCCAAGCAGAACAGAGGGGCGGTAATGAGATGCTCGATGACTTGATGTGAATAGCTATGGGAGAAAAGAAGCCGTAGATACGGAAACAGTGTATCCTTACTTCCTTCCGAGTATGGTCCGCCAATGTATGGGAGGGGGGGGGGCAGAGCTGTGGTCCTGGACGGGATAGTGTGCATTTAAATTAGAGTAATTCAAGTCCAATTTCAATAATACTGAGAGATAGATTAAATTTGACCTCCCATATAGAAAGAATTTTTTTACCGAAGACATCAATAACTACAATCCAGGCCGAAGGATTCCCGGAAGTATTTCGAGAACTGGCTTTGTTTGGAGAATGATCAGTGGATAGATGTATCATGCCTTTTTTATTTCTATTTCTATTTTGTATCTTTCAAATTTTAAAGAAACGGAGCCAGTTAACATTCTCAATAGCCGCTCAGAGACTCTATTCAAGAACGGAAAGAAGTTGTCATCCTATATGCGAAAAGTGAATAAATAGCGGGAGGTCTACTACTTGATCTACTACGCGGAAAAAATTCCAATTAGTGCCTTATTGTTTTTAATTTCACAGTCCCGAGTGTAGTCCTAGCGGCGGTCCTTGCAAATTCGTCCCTACCCTTGCATAAACCCTGCAGGTAAGTCGCTGGAGCGAATATCATACCCTCATCCTGTAGAGAGGTCACAGGTTCAGACTCTAGGTAGATTACCTAACCCGTCTTCCTGAACATTACATTATATAGTATGTACTTCCAGTACCGCTACCTAATCCATCAGCGTGAAAGTCGTAGCCACTCACATCTCTTGCTATTGGAGCCTCATCACTCCTAGCCAGGATAACACCTCTGACTTTACGGGATTGCTCTGCCCATCCCCAGCTGAACTGGCAACTCCAACACGATGCGGTCTCTCGTTGATTTCGTGGTTGAAGTCGATTTCATGACCGCCCGTAACAGTGTCACGCTGTTGATTCCCCGTGGCGATTTCAGCAATCAGCCAAATTCTCTTGTCCAGCATGACTGACAATTTTCGGCTAGAACCCAGGTCCACGCCCCCATTGACTTCGGGAACAGGTAGAGCACAGGCGACGCTGGCCAAGAGCAAATGCGCTGCGTAGGTGGCTCTCATCTTGCTGGTAGATTTCTTGTGTTTCTTAAATAACTAAATTTTTTTGTTCTTTCTCCTTGGAAGCAATGTGAATAGGCTGAGTAAGCCGGGAAAACTTTTTATAACTCGCTGCTCGTCATGACGGAGCATCATGTTCCGGATGCTCATCGTAGCCTTAGCACAGGGGTTCATCCCAGAGTTGGTCTCAGTCAGCCGCAACACGCCATGTTACCACAGTGTCTCTGAAGTCGAAAGTACATATATCGGTGACACTAGCATGTCTAGCGAAAGACTTGTCGTAAGCTATCGCGCCCAGCCTGTGACTCAGTCTTGCATAAGATACTGCAGGCTTGATGGCTTCGGCGCATCCCAAGCATGGGTATTGGACCGTCTATCTATTCTTATTCTCGAAGAATACCGCACCGACTACTGCATGTAAAGCGGCATCGAGCGAGTATAAGACGTCGGAATAGTTAGATAAGGCCTGTCGCTTTCTGGACTAGGCGTAAGTACCTAATTACGATTGCCCGGGTGAAAGAGTCGGACATTGCAAGGAATTTTACAATGAATTCTGGAGATAGGTAATATGTCATGGGATTGCACGAAAATCAAGTGGTATTTTATAGCACAGCAGAAAAAGCATATCTAGGCAAAAACAGCTAGTCATTCCGTATACCACATCAGAATTGCCCAAAGTCATGAACCCGCTGTATCCTGTCTCCTCATCATAAAAGCATCCGTGGTTCCTGGACATCGCGTCACAAACTTATACATTTGATCTGGATCTAGGCCGTGGCAGCTGCCGTCCTCCTCGACAAGAGACCACCCCTCCGCGTTGATGAACCGGCACCAGCGCCAGGTCTAGCCAACGTGTATTTGGCAAAGGCTCGAGAGAGAGCCTTCTTGCAGCTAACCTTTTGGCTACCTACAAAGCTCTCGACAGTGACGGCGATAGCACGGTCGATGTCTTGGGCACTGCAATACTCTCCCAGTCTCATGCGACAGAAAGATTCAGAGATACGGATAATGGCTTCCAAGTGACGAACCTATGATAACATGATTAGCCGTGTACAATCGCGAAGGGCATTAGACTGAACTTACAGTGATAGGGTAGGCGCCGGTTGCCAATGACTCTCGTCTCATATCAGCGAACAGCCTGGCGACCTTATCCTCGTCCATATGAAGAAGCTTAGGGTGGCAGTGATCACGAGCATATAATATGTATTTGCGCAGAAGCTCTTGTGGAATTTGACCCTCCTTTGCATTTTGTGATACCTGAGTTTCACGGGCGGCTTGGGATTCGGCTTCGACCTCCATTGAGTCTTCGATGCCTTGCGTAGAAGGATGACTGCGGCTGTGGGATCCAACAATGAAACGAGCAAGGCGTTCATCTTCGGAAGGGTCGACGGTATCTCTGACGACGCAAAGGATATCAAAACGGGACAAGATAGGCTCGGTCAACTCCACGTTTGAGGAGAACGGAATGGTGGAGTTGTAGCGACCACCAATGGGATTGGCAGCAGCAATAATACCGCAACGGGCCTGTAAAGTCGTTACGATACCCGCTTTGGAGATGGAGATGGTCTGCTGCTCCATAGCCTCGTGGATCGATGTTCGGTCCTGATCGTTCATCTTGTCGAACTCGTCAATGAGACAGGTACCCCTATCGGCGAGCACAAGCGCACCGCCCTCCAAAGTCCATTCACTGGTGAGAGGATCTCGACGGACACTAGCCGTCAAACCCACAGCTGATGCACCTTGACCAGTGGCAAAAACAGCCCGGTGTGCTGTCTTCTCGACGTACTTGAGCACCTGGGACTTGGCTGTACCAGGATCTCCAAGGAGCAACACATTGATATCTCCACGGACGTGATGAGAACCCTTTGCTACCTTGGCGACACCACCGAAGAGAGATAGAGCGACAGCGGTCTTGATATCGTTGTGTCCGTAAATGCTAGGGGCCATCGATTGCACAATCTTGTCCACGATTTGAGGATCACGAGACAAGCTTCGGATGTTATGTTCATCTTCCTCGGTCAACCTAAAGCCAGCCAATTGATCATGCGACTTGACAACATTGTTCGCCTCAAGAATAGTAGCAAAGACTGGAAATCCGTTGCGGTTGTTCAGTTGAGCGTCGTAGTTGTTCTTGTAGATGCCGGTAATCTCAATCTCTTCACCAGGCTTGGCCTTGTCGATGAGATCCCAAAGAAGAATGACTTCTCGGTGTCTTGGCAGACGACCGGCGGGGACAGTGCCTGGTGATTCTTGGAGCGTGAGCTTTTGGTAGTTTCGGTACACAGTCTTCTCGGAGTTGATGTTGAAGGGGCCTCGAGACTGGCAGTTTTGGCAGAAGGTGATTCTGACTTCGACATCGGACTCTTGCTGGAAAGGGCCTAGAGTGACACCGCACTTGGTGCAGTCGAATTTGACATACTTGAGCTGTGGAAAGACGCCGCTTCGTCGCGTGACCACACCACTCACTCTGACCAAGCAGTTCAGGTGGGACTGACGAAGCTGGCGAAGGGTGTAGTGGACAGGGAGATCGAATATGCGAACGTGGATCTCAGAGTGAATCCGTTCGTAATCGGGGTAATGCAGGAGCACGACGTCCATGGCGACATCGTCGAAAAGCTTGAGCATCTCAGCGGGCGCATTGGCTAAGAAATATGCCAAAATAGCTCTTGAGGATGACAAGTGATCGTATGAGACCTCGAGGGACTCTGCATTGATCTCACCGAGGGTACGAATACGGTTGCCGTAGACGGATGAACCGCTCTCGTCCGTGTATTCGGTCAGGAAGGCCTTGAATTCTCTCTTGATGGTGCGCTGGACTGCGGGTTGCGATACCCACTCAGTGAGACTGGAAGCCTTGACATCCTGGAGTGCTTCCAAGGAGAGTTCCTCGTCCATGATGTCCTGATCCATCTCATCGTCGGGATCTTCGTCGTAGTGGTGGCGGCGACGGCGAGGCTGTGCGGTCAGGTCGATGTCGCCATCGTCGTCCTCGTCCTGGAGAAAGGCAGCGGGCATGCGTCTCCTGCGGGCAACTTCGCGATCTCTGCGGTTCAATTGGGCTTCTAGCCGGCGTCTGTCGCCGAGGTTCATCTCTTCAAAGTCGCCCTCATCGTCGAGGTCAATGCCTTCGTAGCCATCGTTGTCATCTTTGCCCCTGTAATCTCGCTCGAAGCCCTCACGGAAAAGGTCGATCTCGTCTTCGGCCATCTCGTCCAGTTCGTCAATGTCGTCTTGGATCTCGGCTTCTTCCTCAATGTCGTCCTCCTCGTCGCCTCCATGTGCAATATTGAAGGCAGGCGGGGAAGAGGGCATCGGGCTGGAGGCAGCGACTGAAGAGCTGGCATCACCACCAGTGCGGGCGCGCTTGCGATTCCCGCGAGGGGCTGGCCCTCGATTCGCCGAGGCCAGATTGCTTCGCAAAGGCGAGCTTGGGGGGTTTTGGGAGCTGTCAATTGTGCATGGTCAGTCTTCATTCGCCAAGGGGAGGGGCAGCAGAGCGGGAGGAAAAGGGGTGGAATTGTTTGTGGGTAGTGGGTGAAGTACCTCATGTTTGGTGCCGACTTCTTATCTCTCACTAGATCGATGGAAGCAGGTTGAAAATCCAGTCAATGAACTCGTACAAGAGTTGGTGATGATGGGGGAAACTATGGGAGAAGTGCGGGATGTCAAAGGAGGTGGACCGGCGTCAATGGAAGCGCCCGAGCAGAAGACCCTCTCAATTAATTGACTGATGGAGACGGACGCGCTCTCCCAAGCTGGA
This sequence comes from Seiridium unicorne, assembly GCA_039778275.1. Classification (NCBI taxonomy): domain Eukaryota; kingdom Fungi; phylum Ascomycota; class Sordariomycetes; order Amphisphaeriales; family Sporocadaceae; genus Seiridium; species Seiridium unicorne. Next base: position 411,501 of record JARVKF010000223.1, read on the forward strand.
GCGCGTATTTTTCGTGTCTCGACGCGCTCCAAAGTGGTTGCATACACGCCAGCTTGTATTAGGCTTAGAGCAGCATGGCCCCAAACCAGCGAGCCGTCTGAGCGCTGTAAGTACCGATGGTCCGTGTTCTGCCCGCCCCGATACAAGCAGGTCGCGTTTCTCGGGCGGCGCGTCACTGGCTGGATATTAATTGGATGGTCTGCAGGCTGTATGTATCGCTCAGCCCACCTCATCCATCACAGTTGCTGCCGGGATACGACTTGTCCCTTTCCTCCGACCCCAGTTTCCATCGTCTCTAGTTTGTCCAGATAGTCGTGTCGCGCGCCATCTCATCGCATCTGCCAAACACCTCCCAAACAAGCACAGCTGCCATTGCGCCGACTCAATCATGTCCGCCGACCCGCCGCCGTCTGCCTCTGAGCAGCCCCAGAATGCGACAGTGACTGAAGCAACAAGCGAACGACGCGAGAGCATTTCGCAACGCTCAGAGGACTCACAGACTGCCGCCGACTTTATTAGAGATCAGATGCAGCTAGAGGCCGATGCGCGCGAAGCTCTACCCTACGTATGTCTACATCTCATATCCTGCCGCCAGACATCATGACAACTAACACAACACGCCTATGTCCAGAGTATCGAAAACTGCACCAAGCCACTTGGCTCCCTACGACAGAACGTCTTCGCCTGTTTGACGTGCAATCCACCACCCTCCGACCCGAACGCCGATTTCACTCCTGCCGGCGTGTGTTATTCCTGCTCTGTTCAATGCCATGGCGAACACGAGCTAGTCGAGATATTCCAGAAGCGCAATTTCACTTGCGACTGCGGTACCACCCGATTCACCGCTGAGCAGCCATGCACATTGCGCATACATCCGGAGACAAATACCGAGGGAGGTGTCCATTCGGAGCCGGCGGGCCCAAACAATAAATACAACCAGAACTTCCGAAACCGGTTCTGCTCCTGCGCCATCGACTATAATCCCCATGAGCAGAAGGGTACCATGTTCCAATGCCTAGGACTGGGCAATCATGAGAATGGAGGTTGTGGCGAGGACTGGTACCACCCAGGCTGCCTTATGGGTTTGGGCCCCAAGTGGTACGAGGCGTCCAAACCCGCCAACAAGAGCCAGGACAACGGCAGTGGTTCACTTGCCACTATTGCAGAGGATAGATCGCTGCAGGACGACACACCGCGACAGGGCGATGCCCATAACGAAGAAGAGGAGGAGGATGATGTGCCACTACCTGAAGGATTTCCTGCCGAGGACGACTTCGAGCACTTCCTCTGCTACAAGTGCGTGGACTCCAACCCCTGGATCAAGAAATATGCTGGCACATCAGGGTTCCTAGCTCCGTTATACTTGAAGACGAATGATGACCCATCCTCGCCCAAGAAGCGACAACGCGACGAAGACGATGATGCTGTAGACGCATCAAGCCAAGCCAAACGTGTCAAGAGCGAGCAACCCCTAGAAGCTCCTGAAACGACATCATCTACACTGGATAACACAACGCTCACCGAAGTGAAGGAGGAATCCAAAGGCACATCGCCCTCTGCAAGTGTTGCCTGCAAACTTGATACTCTCCCTCCAACTCCATCTGGCCAATTTTCACTATTCGTCAAGGAGGGATTTCGTGATCAACTTTGTCGCTGTGCTGATTGCTTTTCCAAACTTCAGCCCCACCCTCAGCTACTTGAGGAAGAGGAAGCATACGAGCCCCCGCTCACTGATGCGGCATCAGATAATGGCTCTACACATGGCAGCGGCTCACTCTACGAGCGTGGTGAGTCGGCGTTGCGAAATGTCGACCGTGTTCGCGCCATTGAGGGTGTAATGGCCTACAACCATATGAAGGAGAAGCTGAAGCCCTTCTTTGAGCAGTTCGCTGGAAGTGGCCAGGCAATTTCTGCAGAGGACGTGAAGAATTATTTTGCAAAGTTGCGTGGAGATCAAGAGGCTATCAAGGAGGCAGGTGAGTCTGCCAAGGCAGACCAACGCAAGGAACAAAGTGGTTATTGAGATAACGTCATGAGGTAATGTCCGGTATGTTGTCATGTAAGGCGCAAAGATAAGGAAAGTGCGCATGTAACACTATTAATCTTCACATAAGCTTAGAGCTATGGCTGCTTATCGGCGTAACAGGGGCGAGGCAGCCGTCTGCGCATGCCACGAAACAAATAAGCAAGATAATCCATTGTAAGGAATCAAGGTACCTTACCCTGAGACCAATTTATAAGTCCGTGTTCTGAAGTATGTCAGCCTCCGGCCCTGGCCCCAGTGTTTCGTGCGTGGATTAATCCATATATGATACCCCATATTGGCCATGTGGACCGCTATGCACCTCGTTGACGGTCTTGTGCTATCCCTCCAGCAAATCATGCACAGAACTACAAGCAAAGAAGAACCTAACAATGCTATATTAAGCTTCGACGGCATCGCCCTCCCTATCTAAGCTTTCGGTCCGAACCTGTCGAAAAAGAACCTGCCAGGTCTGGTAGTCAGGTGGACCGCGTGACTTGTGCACATACATATTCCCGAGTTTGATCAACCTTCGTCGTTTCCCTGGTTGAACCTCAGGTTCTCCTCCGTCACTGGCCTGACGTTAGTTTGCTGCTTGCTACGGCAGTCTCGTCCCTCCTAATAGCTTGCATATGCTTTCGGTTTCGCCTGGTCTTCGCGTTATTTGCTCGAGGAAGCTGGTCATGCTTATCGAGCCCAATGTGATGTTTCCTCTTGTATAAGGTTGGTGACATAATGCAAATGCCCCATGGTCTTCTCTACCAGTATCCATTCATCTCTGTCCCCTCCACTCCATTACTCTCTCCATAACAGCGGTTGACATACCCGGTCTTCTTTTTCTGGATTATTATTGCATCTTCCTCTCGGCCGGCTTAGCAGGCATTCTTACACCAATTACGTCAAATGGCTTTTCCGTCGATACGATGGCCTGGTGCCAAAAAGGACTCGGCGTCGCTGCCACCAGGCAGTGTCCACCAAGTCGCCAGTAATGCTATGGGCGAGGTAGAACAAACAGAACTCAAACGGGCCATCACCACCCGTCAATTCGTGTTCATGGCTTTCGGAGGCACCATTGGAGCCGGTTTGTTGATTGGCAGCTATGTCGCCTTGAAAGTTGCTGGGCCAGGCTCCGTTTTCATTGGTTTCACCATCGCCGGTGTGTGCATCACGGCACTTATGGGCTCCCTTGGCGAGCTTTCCTCCGCTTTCCCGACCTCGGGCTCTTTCTACGACTACTCGATCCGATTCATTTCGCCATCCTGGGGCTTTGCTATGGGATGGAACTACATTATGAACTATATCCTAACTGTGCCACTGGAGTTGACAGTCATGAACCTGGTCGCCAAGTTTTGGAACAAGAACATTCACGCTGCCATCCTGATTCCCATCTTCATCGTCTGTTTGATTGTCATCTCATTCAGGGGTGCTAAGTGGTATGGAGAAGCGGAGCATGCCTTTGGCATCCTCAAGATTTTCATGCTTGTCACCTTTAGCCTTGCTGCCATCGTCGTCGCAACTGGCGGAGTCTCCACGGACCCGCGACATGGCACCCACTTCAGCTATTGGGAAAACGGCAAGGCTTTCAAGAGCGGTGCGGCTGGCTTTCTCTATGTCTTCGTGGCAGCAGGCCTCGCATATGGTGGCACGGAAATTCTGGGTCTCGCTGCCGCCGAGTGCCAGCATCCAGAAAAGACGATGCCGCTGGCCTACAAGATCGTCGCTGTACGCATCGTGCTATGCTATCTTATTCCTCTCTTCATGATGGGTCTCATCGTCGGTGATTCGACCTTCATATTGTTTCCCAAAAAGGCCTCCCTTTTTGTCATTTCGATGAAACAGGCAGGCATCAGCGTCCTCCCAGATATCTTCAACGCCATCATCCTGGTCGCTGTCTTCAGCATGGCAAACTCTTGCGTTTTCGCTTCCTCGCGAGCCCTTAGAGCTATGTGTGCCAGAGGAATGGGGCCCAAAATTTTGGCGAAGACGAGAAACGGCACGCCCATGAACGCATTGGTGGTTGTCTTCATTGTCAGTTTACTTGCGTTCATCAATGTCGCACCTGCTGGAGACGTGATATTCGATTGGTTGCTGGCTTTGGCTTCCGCAAGCAATTTCTTCACCTGGCTTAGCATCAGTGTCTCTCATATCCGGCTGCGAATGGCGATCAAGAAGCAGGGTCTAGATCCCAAGGATGTCCTCGGATGGGTCTCTCCTATGGGCATTCCTGGAAGCATTGTCACTATTATTATCTGTCTCGCAGGCTTGATCTCTTTGATTGTTACCGCAGCTATACCGCCAGCTGGGCTTGATAGAGGTAGCGAGCCGGGATCACTCATTATCGTCCGGCATGCGCTGGGAATAGCCATTGTCTTCTGCTTCTGGTTTGGTCATATTTGTTTCTCCTTGTGGAAGAAAAGAGAGCACCCCCTCCTCATTCCTCTCGACCAGATCAACCTCTCAAAAACAGACACGGCTGTGAAGTTTGAGGAGTCAACATCGAACTAAATCGACTCAGGGTTGCGGGGGTCGGGGTCTTGTTTTAAGCTCTGATAGGAAAAGTACAGCCTACGCCTGCTGACACTTGATAATGGGTAGCTTCATTATTAGAAATGATATATGGCGCATAAGTCTTAATTTGAATAACTTTTGGACTTTATTAGATGCTGAGGGTGAAGTGGATGGCTGTTTGAATTCTCCCAAGCTTATTTATGCCTTCCCAGCACTACCAAGCCAGTGCATGTATTGCTCAATTGCCTTCTGCATAGCATCTGTTCCCTTTTCGATCACGCTTGTGAGTGGCTTTCCTCTCATCTCTTCCTGCACACGAGCGTAGTGCTTGTTCATACCCTTGTTGATATTTACCTTTGTCACACCTGCCTTGATACACCTGGTGAAAATCTCCTCATCGAAGGGATCGGCTCCATGCAGGACCAAGTACACCTTATCTCCAACGGCTTTGTTGATGGATTCCAAGCGGTCGTACTCGAGCCGTATCCCACGCGGCCCATACTCGCCATGCACGTTACCAAAGGCAGGGGCCAGCATCTCGATGCCCGTGTCGACAAAGATCTGGGCCTCCTCGGGCGTCGTCAGCAGGCCCTCCAGGTCCGCCGTCTCGGCCACACCATCCTCGCCGCCCTCGATGCGACCCGGCTCAGCCTCGGCCGCGATCCCGCGCTCGTGGCAGTACGAGACCAGCTCCGAGGTCAGCTTCAAGTTCTCCTCGCGCTCGTAGTGGCTCATGTCGCACATGATGCTGTCGAACCCGTCCGGGATGTCCGCCGCGCGCCGCACCAGCTCCGGCGTCTGCGCGTGGTCCAGGTGCAGGCTGATGGGCACGGAAGCCGTATGGGCCGCGTTGGCTGCAGCTAGCACCAGCGCGTCCGAGGCGTATTGGATAGCCCAGGGAAAGAGCAGGACCATGGCGGGCGATTTGGCCGCCTCGGCTGCCCGTACGGTCGCGATTATGCTTTCCATGTTGTAGCAGCATAGGCCTGGGACCGCATACCCGCCTTTGCGGGCTGCCTCGAGGATGGATAGGGAGCGGTTCTGGGACAGGGGTGGTCGAGGCATTGTGCAGTGATTTATGCTAATATACAGGTCTATTTTCAGAGAATAGGTGAATTGAGTAAGGTTAAAGCGACTATTCGTTTAGTCGAGAAGCAGTATGTTGAGCCAATCTTTGCAATGCCTCTCTTTGGTGGTCACGCGTATGTCAGTGTATTGGTTTGTATAGCCTCAAGGCGATACGTCAGCCTGAGAGTTCTTCGACATGGCCCGAATTGCCGATATCCAACCGAAGTGTACGAATACAATGTAGTCAATGACAAAAAATAGGGCCCTTTTAGCCCAGAAGATTTACGCGTGCATGGTAGTCCCACAGATATCAGAACAAGCGCACCAGTCGCGCTTGACATATGATCGGAATACCTGTTTCGATCGTTGCGCCTCACCTTTCCCTAAACTTCGTCACATTTGGCACTCTAGTGTTCTCCACTGTCCATATCCCCGGCTAAACTTCAGGAAAACGATAGGGTTCACGGCAAGTGGAGCTCCAAAGGAGCGGGGAAATCAAGAAAGACGCCAAACGGAGCCCCGAGATCGGTTCGGCAGAGGGAAACCCGAACTCGCCCCGGTGTGGTGGTTACGTCGATTCGTTACGTGGGGCAAAGAAGCTCGTGTGGAGTGTGGTGATCTCTAGAGCTGAGCGAGGCACTATGTAGGCGCAGTATGGCCGCTGTCCCTCTGCTGGGTATTGGGCATGTATACGTACGATCTTGTCTTTGACAACCTGTGCCAAAACACATTTATCGATCAAAGCGAGAGCTCCTGGGTATTACAAGACACCATTTGGTCAGATCGAGCAACCATTGTGTAATTATCAAACATGGCATCGAAACCAGATATTGCCTTCATTGGCCTTGGCGCCATGGGCTTCGGCATGGCCACGAATCTCGTGAAACAAGGTTATAGCGTGACTGGCTTCGATGTCTGGGGCCCGACTTTGGAAAAATTCACGGCTGCAGGCGGTCTCACGGCGACCACTCCCGCCGACACGGTAAAGGGGAAAGACTTCGTTATCTGCATGGTCGCCACAGCTGCACAGGCACAGTCCGTACTGATCGACGGCGAGGATGCCGCACTCCCGGCGCTGTCCAAGGGCGCTGCTGTGCTACTATGTTCCACCGTACCCAGTTCGTACGTTCAAGGCCTCGAAAAGCAGCTGAAGGAGCTCGGGCGAGATGATGTCTTTCTGGTCGACGCCCCTGTATCTGGAGGGACGTATCGGGCAGCGGATGGAACGCTTTCAATTATGGCAGGTGCTTCAGATGCATCGCTCGAAAAGGGGAAGTTTTTGCTACAGGAAATGTCGGACCCCAAGAAACTTTACATCGTCAAGGGCGGCGTGGGAGCAGGAAGTAATTTGAAGATGGTGCATCAAGTCCTTGCCGCGGTGCAGATTCTTTCAGGAAGTGAGGCAATGGGTTTTGCAAGTCATTTAGGGCTGGACTTGCCAAAGACTACGGAAGCGATCTCGAAGTCGCACGGGAGGAGTTGGATGTTTGAAAACAGGAGTCCAAGGATGTTGCACCCCGAGTTCCAGCCTATCGCGAGTGCCCTGACCATCATTCTGAAAGACACGAGCATCATTACTTCAGAGGCAAGACGAATTGGTTTCCCAACGCCAATGGCTAGTGCCGCGGAACAGGTGTACTTCTCCGGGTTAGGCAAGGGATATGGCCCTGACGATGATAGCAGTATGATTCGATTATATACTGAAGGGAAGGGCAAAGTCGGACCGGTCGCTAGCACAGTGCAGGCCGAGGAAGACAAGCTGGCCTTGGTCATCAACTTGCTCCGGGGCATCCATTTGTGCTCAGCGGCTGAGACCATAGCCCTTGCTGTTCGTTTGGGGCTTGACCTAGATCAGGTCCTAGACCTCTGTCTTAACGCCGCAGGTGGCAGCTACATGCTGGAAGCAGTGGGACCCGAACTTGTGGCTGGCTTTAGGGCCCAGACTTCGTCAACACAGGGCACCGAGAGCTTAGCGAAGCTCAGTCAGGAGTTACAGGACGCTGTGGATGAGGCACAGCGTCTGAAGGTGCCGATATTCTTGGGCAGCCAGGCGTTGAATATTGCGAGGTTAACATTAGCTCATAGGCCAAAAACAGCGTCGGAAGCTACTTTGGGGGACGTTGTCAAGGTATGGGGAGCATGAAGAAAGTCAGGCGGATTCTCGGAATATTGGCTGGTCAATGAGGCATTCTTTGCTTTACCTCTCCACGTTTAATATCATCAAATTCCATCTCTAATTAATATTCTTTGTTACCCGTCGAGGTTACTACTTCCCTCTTCCCAAAGGAGGGGAAGAAGAAAAAAAGAAAAAGGCTGGACTGATGCAGGATTGAACTGGTAGTCTTCAAAAAAGATGGGTGAACATCGCCGGGAAGGAATTCAATGGACACAAGCTGGGATTGGACCAACTGAGCCACGTCGTTTCGGACTTTCGGACTTGACATTCGGCAGAGAAAGTTTGGCTGACCAGATGGTCGAAAGCAATCACCTTGTGAAGGTATATCAACCTTCAATCTCGGAGACTGGCAACCATCTTAGTCCAGACCCGAGCCTGCCTTACTTTAGGCCAACTTTCCATATTTTGCTACCAGTAATGATTATAATTAAAGTACACCTATATTGAGTGATTATTTGCCTATCCACTCCGTATTGAAACTCAACTGCTAACAGCTTACCAAGTACCTACTCCCCGACTCGCAACACACCTGGTAGGAAATTGTCCGAGTCAATTTGATCTCGATTACTCACATACCCTCTTTCAATCCCTTAAGTGCCACCATTGCACCCCAAGCACCTGGATCTGGTACGGAATCCTTGCTTGTATCCTGTCCGACATATGTTGCTCGGCCTAATCTAGGTTTCATGGTCCGCGTAGCCTCGGCACCCTGGATAGCTGCTTGCAGGGCCTCATCAAAGTTACCAGACACCATGACATCCGCAAAAGGAATCAAGGTATCCATAACTGTTCTATCACCTTCCTTCGCAGGAGTATATCGCCCGAGGTTGTCTAGCGCCACGTTGAGGACTTTGCCCCATAGCTCTGGAATACCTTCAGATCCCGTACCCTGGTCGATGTTCTGCTCGAGCGCGGTCCGAAGGGACACGAAGAAGATGCCCAAGATGCCGCCTAGTGTGCCGCCCATCTTGCTTTCGACGATGTCCTCAAGCTCTTGGAGGACTGCAATCACGGATCCGCTCGAGGCTAATTTTTCGTTGTCAAGGGCCGCCACGAGATACTGCGCACCGGTCTTCAGTGTTTCGCCACAGTCGCCATCTCCCATGATCGTGTCCCACTTGGTGAGGTCAGGCTCGGCTTTGGTGAGGTTGTCGCAAGCCTTGCGGAGCATGGAATCTAGGGTGTGGGGGTCGATCTTGAGGTCTTTGGCATCATCGACTATCTTCTTGGGCTGCGAAACTGGCTTGACAATCTGCTCTTGGCGGCTGCGGCGTTTCGATTGGGAGCCAGCCATCGATTCCCAATATGTATTTGTTCTGACGTCAAAGAAGTCCTTGACCTCTTCAACCGAATATGAGCAGTTCTTTGATGCCGCGGTGACGTTGATGACAGATACCGAGAAGGCCGGTGCATTGAGCGACGTCTCTAGAGGCCCGCAACAGACTCGGCTAGGCTCGATGTTCCAGTCGCGGGCTAATTGCTCGAGGATCTCGTCGACTAAGGCTCCCATTTCGAGATACGACATGCCGCCGAAGTTGCTGACCAATAACATCGTTTCGTCGCTCTTATCAAACTTGACGTATCCTCGGTTTGGATCGTTCTCGTCGAGACAATAGGTTAAGATTTTCTTGACCAGCTCCTCTGGTGGTGGCGCCGGGGAAATCTTTTGGTACCCAGGCTCATTGTGAGGCCCAGTGCCGAGTTCTACTTCATCGCTTTCGAGCATGCCATGTTCTCTTCGCCCCGGAACATGACAATGATCTAATGTTGCGGCGATGGACACGATTTGTTGCGAAAATGCCACACCGAGATTGTATACGTCGTCAAGAGATGCGCCAGCTCCTGCAGCGCCCCCCATCACTTTCAAGACGCCGATTTGGCCTGCGAGACCTCGTCGTCCTACCAAACTACCCTTCTTGCCAACGGAAACATCATCGCCACAGATGATCATTCGGCACTTATGACCTCTAGATATGGCTTTTTCGTTTGCTAGGCCGAAATGTAAACAGTCGCCAGTGTAGTTGGTAACGACGAGGATCGTTCCCTTGTCTGACGGAACAGCATCTATGCCTGCCAGAATTTGTTTCGTACTGGGACTTGCAAAGATGTCGCCAGCCACGGATGCTGCCAGGAGGTTCTGTCCCACGTATCCAGACCAGGCTGGCTCGTGGCCTGAACCCCCGCCGCTAATGAGACATACTTTGGATTTGTCGTAGTCTGTGTCGAACACTACACGATTTTCTTCGTCCAGTCCGAGCAATGGGTTGTAAGCTATAATGCCTCTGAGGGCCTTATTTACAAGTCCTTCTGGAGACTCAAAGAGGTGACGTTTCGACATGATGCTTCTTCGTTTGATGATACTGACAACCAATATCGAACAGCGACCTCGGGATCTTTGAGATTCTGTAGATATTAACTGGATGCTTCTGTCAACAAGAACACACTCCCGGCATTCCCAATACGGTAATCCGAAGCACCAGAGGAACGGTTCAGTTCTAGACGTGAGCAAGTGGATAGGTTTGTGGAGAATGGGGGAAATTCGTAGCATTTATGGAGGGGTAGACCTGAAGCTATTTCCCCAAAACTGCACCCCAGACTGATTAGCTCTCACTAGTGTGGTCCATTCACAGCCGGTTCCCATGCAAGATACGTGATGGAGGTGTGCTATGATGCAGTGAACCTGTACGGGAACGCGGCTCGGGCGAGAATGCCGGGTGGGGGTGTAAGTGATTGTTACGCGAGACGAGGCTCGATTGGTAGATAGCCGTCGGATGATGAGGAGGGGAATGGCGAACCCCCCTTCCCTTCTCGTGAGTGTGATTGAGCGGCCGCTGTCGGACTGCCGATATAATAGCATGCAGGCTGTTATGTCACGGCTCGGTTATGACGCCACCTGAAGTAAACCACGTCGCGCTGTGCTCTTGTGTGGCGGTTCGAAGAACTTATTTCAGTAACTTCGTCGAGCATCGCGAACTGTTGTTTCGGCAGTTGAACACCCAGCAATAAAGAATCATTCAGTATGACACCACCAAAATGGAGAATTGTCATGGGCTGCGATGTAAGTAAAACAAGGATGCTGTGGTTCATCCTGCTCGATGGGGGAGTATTGAGTCGGGAGCTGACTGAGTTCAGGACGCAGGAGTTGGCTACAAGGAAAAGATCAAGGCCGATTTCGAAAGCGATCCTCGAGTCGAGTCAGTCATAGACGTTGGCAGTCATGGAACACACGACAAAACAGCGTATCCCCATCGAGCAGTCGAGGCTGCCAAGCTCGTAGCCGAGGGCAAATGCGACAGAGCGCTCCTGATCTGTGGGACAGGCCTTGGAGTAGCCATTTCAGCGAACAAGGTCAAGGGCATCAGGGCGGTTACAGCACACGATAGCTTCTCGGTCGAAAGAGCAGTGCTCAGCAACAACGCGCAAGTCCTATGTATGGGCGAAAGAGTCATTGGCGTGGAAGTGGCGAGGAAACTGGCCAAGGAATGGTTGGGCTACCAGTTCGATCCAAGTAGTGCGAGTGCGGCGAAAGTGGACGCCATAACTCAGTATGAGCATGTTGAACTGAAGGTTTAAGGAAGGATGTTGCTGTGAAGTTCTATACCATATAACTACTGAGACGTTGCTTCTCTTTAGCAAGCCTGCGTGCGTTCTCTCCACTTTTGACTGGGGCATTTAGTACTATGCTCGGCTTAGGCCCACAGTCTACGAGATAATTTATATCTCTTTAATCCATACGAACAGAATGGCATTGCCAGTTTGAAAAGACAAATATTTCTTGAAATATCGTGTCCCATCATCATCAGTTGAAAGATGAATATGTTCTAATTAGTGTGCTGAATATTGGATGGTTTGAATGCCAAACCACCGAAGGCAGTGAGTAATGCCATCAGTCCCCAGGCGTAACACTGCTGATCCCCACAACGGGTTCACTTATAGTGGGCTACAAAACCTGGGCGAGAGGGATCCCGAGAACCAACATCTCTGCGTCTTTTGCATTGCATATATAAAGCCAAAAACTTGAGACAGACGCACTCTTGGCCCGATCCGCGAACTTTCTTCAGTAGCCTTCCAAACTCCATAACTGATACAGCCTTACTTTCTACCACTGTCATTACAGCACAGCGCACTGCAACCATGGCCCCTCCCCAGCGTCGGCTTGTGGGAGTGTCTACGAAAATGTATTTTTCAGCAGCAAGGACTAAGCAGTACGTAAAGGAGGTCCTTGAATTGGTCTCCAAATCTCCAGAGATACTTGACGAAGTAGACGTCTTCATTGTTCCGGATCACATCACTTTGACATCCGTGATTGCTCAGCTGGAGCGTACTAAGATCCTTACGGGTGCTCAAGACGCATTCTACGAAGACTCGGGGGCTTACACAGGCGAGATCTCGCCGCAGGTTCTCGCCGAGGTGGGATGTCGCATCGTGGAGCTTGGCCACGCGGAACGTCGGAGGATATTTAAAGAGACCGACGAAGATGCTGCTCGCAAAGCTGCGGCTGCTGCGCGTAATGGTCTGATACCATTGGTCTGCATCGGCGAGCGAACGCAGGGTGAACCGACGATCGCCGTGGAGGAGTGCCGCGCGCAGATTGAGGCTGTCATGGCTGCAGTGCCAGATGATGCAGAGGTCATCCTTGCGTACGAGCCCGTATGGGCGATAGGTGCGAAACAACCAGCCGCTGCAGAATATGTCGTCAATGTGGTCAAGGACATTCGATCATTGGAGTGCGTCCGGCGGAGGAGTGGTGTTACGCGCATTCTATATGGTGGCAGTGCTGGTCCCGGTCTATTCGAGAAGCTGAAAGATGGTTTAGACGGTCTCTTCCTTGGTCGATTCGCGCACGACCCTGCTCAGTTCTACAAGACCATACAAGAAATCGCGGCTGCTTGAACAGAAGAGGGCAGCGCATACGGCTGGAGTACTGATCTACGTCATGTAATCATCTATAGTTGGGTGTCCAGCTCTCGGCAATGCACGCGCAAGATCCGGTCTAGGCAGCGGGAAAGCGCACTACATCCTAAAATTCGTTATCTATGTGCCCAGATGATTGATTGTATGGAGTTCGTTGATTTGGACCCCAAGTCTTGGGTGGAAATACAGTAAGTCGTACCTGTCCAACGCGCTTCAGCCGGCAGATCAGCCCGTCAGCAGCCCCCAAGTGCAACAGCCACTACTTTTGGATATGAAACAAGCATAGTGCTACGGCTGCTACCGAACTTACTGCACCGCCCTGTACACCATCTGGCATGTTCATGCACGATGTCACATTGGTAGATTCCCGAGATTCTTTAAGATCAATATTTGTACATGTTCTTCAGAGCCCTTCCCGGATAGACTATTTTGATCATGCCAGAATCATTCGCTCCTCGCCACACATGTCGTATAACGATGTTGTATGTGGGAATGGTCAGCGTTGGGTAGTTCCAGCTGCAGAATTGTTCAACTCTGCACATGACTGCACGCTATTCGCCCGTTACCTGTCTCTGATGCTTCGATATGATTCCCAGTTTGGCTCTATTGATCAGCTGGACCATTACGATCGTCTTGCGCGCCAAGAGCACAAGCTTTGTCGTGTTCCTATAATCGCCACGGAAAACTTCATAGCAGACTCGTTGCCGCCAGAGCTTCGGCCGTCTAGCTGCGAGCTGATTGAATGGTACTATGGAAATCATTCATTCTGCGAGGAAGCCCCTTATGTACCCAACCCAGAAACCGCCAGTATATGGGATCCTTATGTACATAAGCTTATTTATGAGCCACGACTGGCGTGCAATAAGGAGCTTCGATCTGCTCTAGGATTAGCAGGTAATCCTGACATTGCGGGAATAGGGGTGAGTCCCGAGCAAGACACCGGGAAAAGAAAATACAGTGCTCACGTTCTGTACCAGGTCATGATTTCATACTGCATTGAAGTGGTCCTGGTGACAATATGCCTAGCATTATTCGCCGCTGCAAGACTAGAGCGCAGGTATCCCAACGGGAGGCTTCAAACATTCCTCTCGGCCCCGATAACCGCGAGGCTGCTCAACGCATTCAAAGGATCCATTCAAGCCTTGTTTTCGAGCGCCATGATCTTCAGCTTCGCCATGGTGCTTGCGACACTCTCAACCTTCTCCTACCGACTGGATCGCTCACAGGTCGAACAGCGGTGGATGAACGGCGAGGAAGTGAGCCTTTACGAGCCACAGCTCCTCGTTACCGCATCGACGTTCTCCATGTTCCCGGTCATCGTGCTACATTTCGCTATGCATTCAGGAACTTCTGGTATGCGACGCCAGATGAAGACAGTTTTGCTACTTGTGTTATATGGTCTCTGCTCGGCTTCTGTCTTGTGGCTATGCAGCTCATACCTCCAGCCCGATTGGAAGATCCTCCTCTGGTTTGACACAGAACCAGACATTTTATTGAGCGATTTCGTCTACAACCGCTACAACGCCTATGCCGGGACATTGTTCGCTCTTGTAGTCGCGACACCTGCGGTGGGGGGTATTACCGCCCTACTCCTCATGGCCTGGTATCGGCGGACCAGACGGCCCACGCAAGGGGACTGGTGGACGCTTCCGCCCTGCTTTTTGCTTGTCTGCCGGATCGTTATACCTCTTTGCTGCTTTCTCATGATGTGGATTTCAACATTCCTTCTATTCTTCCTGCGAGATGAAGCGATCAAAGACTCTGGTACGGACTCCACTACCGAGTGGACGGTTGGGCAGATACTAGCGCTGGCGAACTGGGGTCCCGTCATTGTGGAGTTTATATACCTGTCCTGTTGTAAGTTGCTATTAGTCTTACAATGAGCTCAAGGCTAACATCTGCAGTCGGCAGTGCAACAGAGAAGGACGAAAACGACGACGCAGAAGACTGTATACCGAAGTCCACTGACCTTCGTGGCCAAACAAGAATGATCGTCCCACCTTCAAGGAGAGATACACAGGACACTTTTGACTCTAGCTACGACAAGGAAGACAAGGAATATGAGTCAAACGTAGTGACTTCCCCGATCTGGCAATGGCACACCACGCTGTGTAGTCTTTAACAGAGTTTATTTCTATTTCATTTTCATTTGCGAGTCAAATCTAGAAATTGTAAATCCGTCTTCGGCCGTCAACTTCGCGCCGTTTTGTATAATCCTCATATACTACTATTGCTTAGCGCTAGATGGATATACATATGTATATTCCAGTCCATTAGCTTGGGAGTCTCACGTAATTTATTCTACTCCTCAACCATCTCAGATATCCAGTGCAGCTGCCGATGCACTGTATATGCTTTAACTTTGTCCCTGGCCAAGGCATTCATTCGCCAGAGGTCGCAGTGCCTGAATCATTAGTGGACTCATAGAATTTTCCCTCCGAGGTTTTGCTCGGCGATAATATAGCTAGGTTAGCGTGAAGTAAATGTGCAAAGGCAGAAAGGAATTATTTGACACATTAATTGATTAAAACGAAGTAGGAGTTGTGTTTTCCTCCTATTATGTGAAGAAGGGCCAATCGTAGATGTTTCGACTTTGCTTGGTTATCACCAATCCTCCTGATCTAGGAGATGGCGTTTTTGAAGTGCCCGACTCAATTGGACTAAGAAGCAGTATTTCCTCGTAGTCATCAGTTACACTGAAATCATACCGTAAAGCAGATAAATAGAGTAATTGCCAGATGATTTGAGTGTGCCTCTGGAAGGCGAAGATTAGTTCTTGCCTTCCGCAGCCATTGGCCAGCAATATCTCCCAGTTGCTCGTGAGATGTGAAGTAATCAAAGGGTATCATAAGAGAAACTAACAACATAAAACCAAACGCCTCTTATACTAGGATGCCGTCAACAGGAGAGCTCAAAGGCCACTCAACAAGCTCTTCACTTTCCGTCTTTCCAGCACATCCAAGTCTTCCATGAGTTCGTCATCAGTCTCCTCTTGATCTGGCAACTGCCCGACCCTGCCGGCCACCCTGACAAGCAGGACACGCATACGCTCCAGCTCTTTCTCGACCTCGCCATTCCTCGTGACGAGGTTCTCCTGCACGTCATCCTCAAAAGGCTGGAGCAGGCTGTGCATCTGCCGTAACCGCTCAACGCGGGCTTTTGCCGCGGCTCGGCGTTCGGAAAGGGATGTTAGGGAAGACTGCAAGTTGGTGTATTCCTCTGCTTCTACGGGCTGCGCTTCTGTTTCGTCTGGGCGGTGCGCATCCCAGGTCTGTGGTAGAGAGGATATTGCTTCGTCGGTTGCTGTTGCGGTGGGGAGGAGTTAGCACAGTTCTTTCTAGGTGCATTTTAATTGGGAGATGGGTCATACTAAGATCTATTCCTACCCGCAGCTCCTCTATCCCGTCGCCCTCATCTCCCCCCTCCCCTCCAGCACCGTCCGCGTCCAGGAACAGACTGTCAATCTGTTCGGCAACGAGCCGTGTTGCCTGAGGTGGGTAGACCCTGCGCACGTGCTGTTGTAGTGTTTGATTCAATCGATACAGCGCCTCGTCGACCATGCGCTGGGGAATGCCTTGCTCGGCGGCATCATTGGCATTTCGCCAGGCGTGCGACGGCGCAAGATTCTGCGAGAGCTGGAGCGTTTGCGCTGTGAGAAACGCCGACTTGTGGGCGAGGATCGTGGGAGGTGCCATTCTGGCTAGTATAGGTTTGAAATATGTTCAATACTTCATAGCTTGTGCTGGCCGACATCTGGGTTCAACACTGCAACCAGGGCGCCAGGTCAGAGTTCATTGAAGAGGGCTTTGAAGTCCCGTCGCGCTTTCTGCCGCTTGACGCGTCGATTGACAGCCATGTATGTCCCCGCAGGCACAGCGGGGTTCTGTAGGTACATGTTAGGCGGGTTATTGGAGTTTCAGCAGGCTAAGAAATCGCCACGCATAATCTATTCCTTCCATCTATTAAGTTAGTTACCTTTGTGTCCTAAATTATGCCTTCGAGATTAGACTGTTGTTGACTCAAATTGTTCGCTTTACGGTCATCTGTGGCCTCTGCATATTTCATGACTTTCTCACGTTGGCGGACCAAGTCACAACGTTCAACAAGAAGTGGAATAAACCCATGATGGTACGTCGCTCGACAAGTCGTCTGCAAAAGCAAAAACTCAACTATAGAGCGTATACCCATGCCTGCTTAGACAGCTTAAATTATATCGAACTTATGAGATAACATCGAAGATACACGGGCTTGATATGAATCGAGAGTAAAGGTATTAATTCTTGCTCATACTACACTTTTGTCGCCTTGCATCTTTTAACGTGAAGTGGCAAATGCTAAGTAGGGGCAACGCCATCTGAAAGTGCTAGTGACTGGGATTCCTTTTGCTTTTTGCTTTTGATATGCTGGTTCACTGAACCTTCCCTCTCGAGTCGACAGGCCATATCTCCTCGATGACACCTTTCCGATACGCATAGTAGAAGTCGTGTAAGTTGATAGTGGGGTCGATATGACTCGGGATCATCTCGACCACATCGCCCACCTCGAGACCCGGCTTTCCATCGTCCTCCCATGCCAGCGAGCCGTGCTCGTCGCCGAGGACACCATATGTGTACCGCGAGTCCTTGCATTCAGCTAGACCGCTATCCGTCGTCAGCGACTTGAGCCCGCTGTCGATCGTGACTGCCCTCGGGCCCTGGCGGCTGAGCACAGTCGACAGAATGGTCAGGCTGTTGGAGTAGAAAGGGCCAACGGCGTTGCGGTAGTCCGTGTCCATGAAGATAAAGGAGCCCGGCTGCACCTCAGTAACGCCCGGCACTGTCACGCAGAACTCGGCCGTCCCCGTTCCGCCCGTAGTCACTACTTGGATGTCGAAGCCCGCCTGACGCAACGCCTCCGCCGTACTCGTTAGTGTCCGCATGGACTCCAGGCACTGCCGCTCGCGGTCCGCTCGGTCGTGCAGATGCTGCAGATGGCCCTCGTAGCCCTGCACGCCAATGAGCTTCAGATGCTCCAACGTGCCGACGTGCCGCGCCAAGGCCAGCGCCGGCTCGCCAGCTTCCACGCCTGTGCGGTGCAGGCCGACGTCCAGGTCGATGAGAACCATTATCGGCTGCTCAATTCCCGAGGTCGCGAGCGCATCATTGATGGCACTGGCCCCCGTCGCGCTGTCTACCACGATGCGGATCTGGCCATGTCTACGGTATAGATCGACTAGCCTCCGAACTTTGGCAGGTCCAATGATCTCGCACGTAATGAGCAGGTCGTCGAAGCCAGCGTCGGCGATGACCTCAGCCTCGCTAAGCTTCGCCACGCAGCCGCCCTTGCAACCGGCCGCGGCCAGTTTCTTGGCTAGAATAGCGCTCTTGGTTGTCTTCAGGTGAGGTCGTATGTTGATGCCAGTGGGCAGGAGCTTGCCTGTGAGCTTCTTGATGTTAGCCTCCATGAGGTCGAGATCGACGATCATGGACGGCGTGTCCAAGCTTTGGACTTTGTCTCCAACTTTGGGAGAATACATTTTGAAAAGGGTACCGTGTGGTTTCAAATGGTGTAGAGATGTGATGTCTCCGGGTTAGCTTCTAATGATCTCTAACTAGTTGGTTTAAATACGCGAGGCCACCAGTTGCAAAGACAATGAACAACCAACTCTGAATGCTACACGGACTTCGAGTACCCAAGTCACTATAAGACAAAGCTGATTGGTTTCTCGTCACGACGGCTTACAACGGAAGAGCCCCGCTATAGAATAGAGTGAAGGCAGGGGAGAGCTCCGGTGCGCTCAAAAGTTCTCCGGTTACGGGATTTTAGTTGTGGGGAAATGAACCTCACCTTCCAAGTTACCAAATAGTTTAAGCTGTTGGATATGTTCCTATCTTTTCCCGCCAGCGCTGCACCGGGCGTAGTCCCCCGAGCTAAAGTTTCATTCTCATAGAACGTTACAGCAATCGAGGTTCCACAATTTATGGCAGATTAGTATGACACAGCCAAGCCCCCGTTATCAGCAAGGTGATTTATGGGCAGCTTGGCTGCCCCTAACTATCCGAAGACGGCGGTGATTCTAACTCGGCCGCCCTCGTACTTGCTACCGGAGCTACTCGGACGGAGCCCGGCTCCTCGCTGGATCCACGCATCGACGGATGAGAGGGGCAAGTGATTGTAAGCATCGTCCAAAATGCTAAAGCTGCCTGTTCTTGGTCTATTTCATGTTCTAGATGTCGACCTGTCTTCGATCGGATCGCCAACTTATTCTCAACACTATTCTATCCAATTTTCTTTTAGCTGAAACAACATGACAGGAAAAACTGAACCTCCTTATCCTCTTCATGAGTCGATACTTGGGCGCATCGACGATCAGTACGCTGCTTTTTATAACCAGCACGTTAAAGACAAGCAGCAAGTTCACTTGCAGCCCGTGGAAGCCTCCAGGGCAAGCGGCATCCTTATTCCCGGAGCCGGCCCGCTTCAACCAGTAGCCAGCACCGCCGATTATTCCATTCCTAGAAAGGAGAGCAAAGGCCCGGAAGTCAAGGTGCGGTGTTTCACACCCCAAGGTGAAAAGCCTAGTACTGGGTGGCCGGTCTGCGTCTATTTCCACGGAGGAGGTTGGGTTCTTGGAACGATCGATACTGAAAATGTCATTGCGTCGAATCTATGTGCCCGCGCGAAGTGTGTCGTCGTGGCGGTAGACTACAGGTAAGACATGCTAATAAGCTACATGTTAAAGCGCTTCTCTCCAGCTAGACTTGATGTCTATTCAGTGTGGTTCTGACTTGACTTTCTAAAGGCTCGCGCCAGAGGATCCTTTCCCTGCCGCGGTACACGATTGTTGGGAGGCTGTGCTTTGGACGCTGGGCGAAGGAAAGGGTATTTTGGATATCGACACGACGAAGCTTGCCACAGGAGGATCCTCAGCCGGCGCGAACTTGGCGGCCATCATGTGCCAGAGATCCGCCGACCGGGGAGGCCCAAAGTTCCTCCTACAGTTGCTCTCCGTGCCAGTAATGGATAACACTGCTGATGTCACCAATAACGAGTCTTGGAAAGAAAATCAGTTCACCCCGGCGCTACCTGCCGAGAAAATGCTCTGGTATAGGCGCCACTACCTGCCCAACAAGGAGGACTGGGGTCATCCTGAAGCAAGCCCTCTCTTCTGGAAGGGCGACTGGTCCAAGTTGCCATCTGCATGTTTTGTTCTCGGGGAGTTGGATGTGCTTCGGACGGAGGGCGAGCAGTTTGGCAAGAAGTTGGAAGAAGCTGGGGTAAAGGCCGACATTAACATCATGAAAGGGCAACCCCATCCCTTTATTGCAATGGATTCGGCACTGGAAGCTGGATCACGGGCGATAACATTGTTCTGTGACGCGTTGTACAAAGCAATGTATTCGGCTTAGAAACTCCATATGAGAGGCAAGTTGCGGGAGCTGGCAGAATTCTTCCAGGCTTGATGGCCTACGCCTGCACATATGAAGATGTCTAAGGTGTTGAGAACAGAGTAATTCCAATCATCAAGGCTGGGTTTCAATGGATGATACAAACCATCTTGGTAGCTTTAGGTCAAATTGGCTTGAGGGAAGAGAAGGTCGGATTGCTTTGCATGGTTGTGTTGCCGTCTTAATGGTCACGAATGGGCTGTCAAGTGAATTCCAGTTTTCTTCCAACTTCTTGGATTTTCAGTCGAGCTCACTCTGCAAATTAATGCTCATTTTCGTCTGTTCCACTGCGAAAATTCAAACAACGCTTTTAAGAGTTAGGCTCATAGTCTGCACTACAAGGGGTAACAATTGTCGTATCAAGCCTATAAACCGGACCACCAGAAGGTCTCTTGGACCTTAACTGAAGCCTTCACAGCCTTGGCCTCTTTTAGCTCGCTGCTGTCACTCACGATGACCTCATACTCGCCAGCCTCCACACACCACTTGTCACGCTCTTCGTCCCAGTAAGCACCGGCGTACTTGGATTCGATCTCAATTGTGACGGCCTTGCTCTCACCGGGTGCGAGTTCCACCTTCTTGAACCCCTTCAGTTCTTTGATAGGCCGATTGACTTTGGATTTCTGCTTAGGTGCCACGTACACCTGGGCCACCTCGGCTCCTTTCACTGTGCCAGTATTTTTGACCGTGACAGTAACGGCGAGTTTGCCGTTCTTTTCTGCAACGGATAGGTCGGAGAATGAGAACGAAGTATAGCTTAGACCGTGACCGAATGGGAAGAGCACCTCGCGCTGGGCAAACTCGTAATACCGGTAGCCGATGTAGATATCTTCGCCGTACAGCACTCGTCCACCCTCGGTGCGGTAATTCAAGAATGCTGGGTTGTCTTGCCCGCGGACTGGAAAGCTTAAGCTGAGCTTTCCAGAGGGGTTAACGTCACCAAAGAGGACATCAGCAATGGTATTACCAGTCTCGTTGCCTCCGTACCACGCCTGGATGACAGCGCTGACATCATTGATCCACGGCATCTCCACGGGTGTGCCAGATTGCAGAACGACAGACGTGTTGGGGTTGGCTTTGCCCACAACAGATATCAGATCATCTATTCCAGGCGGCAAGGCCATGTGTTCGCGGTCCGTACCCTCGGTTTCCCAATCCTATCAAATCATCAGTTCTATACAGCCAGGAGAGCTTGAGGCGATGATGAGAGGATCGTCGATGACCACTTACAGCGTTAAGTCCAGCACAAATGATGACCTGGTCAGCCTCCCTCGCCAAGGCAGCAGCATGTTTGATCTCAGCTTTGGGGTCAATAACTTTACACCCGCCAATCCTGATTGCACCGCCTCGGGGAAGGGCTGCTTGATCAGCCAGCTTTGATGTCGGGGTCGATCCAAATTCAACCTTGATATTGTATGTTTTGCCTTTTTGCACCTTATAATAGCTCTTCTCCTCGACGGTGCCACATCCGAAGAACGAAGTACCCAACGTCTGCTTCGTGGTGTTATCAATGATGAGCTCACCATTGACGTAGAGATTACCACTGCCACACACGACCAGGCCCAGCTCGTATGTGCAGTCCTCATCTGCGGTCAGTGAGCCTTCAAGGGCGGCATAAAAGAGCTCTGACTTGAGATCCGGGTGGTGGAAATCTACAAGGAACGTATCAGTCTTGAGAACCTCAAGCTCCTGGAAGGGCTTCCGATCGGCAACGTCTGGAGCCTCGTTGTAGATCTTCATGGTCATCCCCTGGTTGCCTCCCTTTGACTTTGTAGTGAACCCTAGAGGCGGAAGCATCAGATGTGAGTATTGACCGACCGTGTACTCTGGCGCGGTGCTCAACTTCTCCTTGATGCCATCGAACGGAGTGACCGCATAGTATGAGGCGAGTGCAGCCGAGCCTCCTCCGTGGTATGTGGCGATCTTCGCGTTCGGGCCAATGACGACAGTCTTTTGGTAACGTTAGCGGCCAAATGTGCGATTGACGAGCACTTAAGACAATCTACATACCTTCTTGTCCTTCTTGAATGGCAATACCTCGTTGTTGTTCTTTAGTAGGACGATCCCTTCGTTGCCAATCTTGCGAAGCATCGCAGCCGTTTCTGGTGTGTCCAGGGTCTTCTCTGGGGCGTTCTCTTCGATGCCACTTTCGTAACACCTCTTTACGAATTCAAGCACTGTCTTCGCGCGCTGGTCGATTATGTGTTCTCGGACTTTGTCCGTTTGGGCGTTGAACTTCAACATATCGCCACGGAAGCGCGTCGGACCCGGCATCTCCAAATCCAATCCAGCCAAGGCGGCTCTATATATTTCACATCAGTAATTAGTGCCCGCTATTAGTTGTAACGAGTAGTAGTTATCACATCTTAACGAGTTGGGGTGCGGGGGATTCCCGAGGAAAAAGCCAATCTCAGCAACTTACTCGGTCGTGCTATAGGTGCCCCACCAGTCACTCATCACCAATCCCTTCCAGCCCCATTCCTTACGGAGAAGCTTGTCGAGTAGATCCTCATTCTCGCTGCAGTATGTGCCATTGACACCATTATATCCAGTCATGAAAGCTCCTGGCTGTGAGTCTCTGACGACAAGCTGGAATGGCAACGTGTAGATCTCCCGCAGAGCTCGCTCAGTGATAATGACCTTGACAGCATTTCTCTTATGCTCGTGGTCGTTTGCGACAAAGTGCTTGATAGTGGCAAGGATGCCCTTTGACTGAATTCCTCTCACAAGAGCTGCAGCACCCAGGCCAGCCTTTACCAGAGTAAGCCAATATCTCGGAGAGGAATGCAGTTGTCTGACGCACCAGGAAGGGATCTTCACCTATCGACTCGAAACCGCGGCCGCCCAGAGGGGATCTCTGCATGTTGATTGTCGGCCCCAGGATAGCGTGCACGCCCTTCGCTCTAGCCTCGTCGGCCATCAGCTTCCCTGCCTCTTCCAAGAGTTCGAGATTGAAAGTTGCCCCTAGCCCCGTCCCGCAAGGGAAGCATGCTGCTGGGATGCCATTGAAGAATTTGGTACCTCGAACTCCATTGGGACCCTAGGTCGCTCTACGTTAAATTCCTGCGTCATGGTGGATGGTCTTAGGTAAGGGCAATTCACTCTGTCGGCTTGTCAGCGGCCTCTTGGTCCAATGGATGTATTGCTGAGGTTGGGTTGGCGGAATAGCTAAGCAACACGTGATTCAAGAACATACAACATCAGATGTTCGTACTGAGGGGATTCCCAGGTGAGGCACCGCCTTCGTGTGCCACATGTCAATGCCTATAGCGCAACTCCGTCAATACATGTACACCCGTTCCGTTGTGGTAAGACTGACCCGAAAGCAGGTCAACCTTCTCAGAGAGGTTGAGCTTCTTCAAGACCTCGTCTACGTTGATGTTCGCCATCTTGGATTTCCAGCTTGCAGAACGCAAGTGAGGGAGGAACCAGGATACAGACAGGAGGGGGGTTGCCAAGAATACACTGACAGACCAGGGAGAAGAGAGAAGTTGAAGAGAGGTGTGCCCGCCTGCAGCTACATGTCTGCGGCTTCGGCTCGCTTTAAGTACTGGTCGATTACGGCCACGACAATTGGCTCCACGGCGGCACCAGTACATCCGCGATGCAAGGGCAGCAACGAGGACCAAGACTTTACAGGGTGCTCGTCCGACTTGCTATTTGTTATGTATCTGCGCCGCGGATCGCGCCGGCGATCATCACAAGATTTTCATGGTCGTTCACTCATGATTGGCGACTTCGGATCGCTATTCATGAGCAATTACTGGCGAGTTCATATACGCGCATGTCGGCCGTCATCTTAGAGGTCAAGAGCCCCTCATCGTCAAATGCAGGAACAAAGGTCTAGTTCACTTTAACCCTGCTATCACGGTCGGACAGCGGGCCGCTCATCCTGAGATAGCCGGGGTTTTGCCAGTGAGTAGGATTGGGCAGTTCAGTTTGTGACGTTCTTAGACGCAATGAGAGAATTGAAATTCGACTATACTCTCCTAGGATCAACCCGTGTGAGAGCTAATATAAATTGGGCTATTCAGGGCCTCGTGGTGCAGGTAAGTGGCGGGGTAAACGAGTTCTGAAGCTTCTGCTGTAAGCGTAAGCCGAAGGGCGCACATTGCGGCTGTGTCTACATGCCACAAGGATGCCAATTAGCCGCACCACCATTTTTCGCGGTTGAGGAGTGTTCTGGAAAATTCCATCTTGAGCACGTTGAGTCACGCCGGCGACAACTTTCGACAGCTTCGAGGGCGTCGATGGTCGAAAAGGTGATGAGACGCTGAGGAGGCCCGTTGAAACCCCCAATTCTTAGTACTGACATGAGCGACTCGGCTTTCAAAGGCGCAACCAATGTTTAACCCTAACCTTTCTCGACTACATGCTCATCCTTTCCCAAAATCAGTCAAAGTTTACAGCACCTCAAGCGTAGCACAGCAAGCTCTACAACTCGAGCGCAATCATCGAAATGAAGTATCGTGGCGGCTACAGCATCAAGGACCTCCGTCGAGATCTGGACGGTGGTCTAGGTTGGGCACATTCAACTGAAAGTGTTGCGAACTACTTGGAAACAATCGCAAGTGGGGACAATCTTGCAAGTGAAGCTCTTTATGACTAACCGAATCGTAGATGCCGACAGTGCGTGAGGCCAGAATCAAGTACGTTTGTTTACAAACAAACTATACCACTTGAAAGTTAATTCAAAATAGGGGCAGCTTCAGACATACATCCAGCCAAGACAAGACCGACCCAAAGAAAGTTGTCACGACTTCTTTTTATAAGGCCAGAGGTGGCAAGGTAGCCACTTGCCATGCTCACGGTGACGGCACATGGAGTATCGCATTCACTGGGTTGGGCCAAGATGAGTTGAAGAAGCAAGGGACCGACGCAGTAAATGCCAGTCAGCTCGATGCGAATATTCGAGCTGAAGTTAAAGCCGACGGACTGTATCACCATGGCGAAATGAAGAACAAGCCACTGGCATGCCGAGGATACGTCTCATTGAATAATGACGAAGTGCACCGAGCACACCACCCCAGCGACCAAACAGAAGTGGTAGACAGCTCGCCGATTCAGAAGATCGAAGGAAAGACTGATGCAAAGGCTGCTGGTTTGGCACGGAAGGCCGGACCGGTCGATGCAAGAAGTGCAACACAATGGTTCCGCTACCAACAAGACCGCGAACGATTAAGCCCACAGCAGCTTCAGTTGGCTTCTGACTTAGCAAAGGAAGGCTTGTCGAAGAAGGAAGAGAGGTCACTATTCCAAAGTCTGAAGGCAATGCCATGGGATGAACAAGAGCAGGTCTTAAAGCGGTCAAAAGCCCTGAAGACGTAGATCGAAGGAGAAACCCGTAACCCAGCAGATCTAGTCCCGCAAAATTTCAGTGTTGCTGGATGCAGAGTGCCATTCGCAGGAACTGCCCGTGTGGCTAAGACCGGCGCCAACTAGTAACACTGCTAACACGATCGAATCTACCAAGCTAATCTACGACTAAGATCGCCGAGTCCTCACCATTCAGACCTATGACGCACCAATCGAAGCACATCACGTCTGTAGCACATTGATAAGCTAGCTGCGAATGCATTGCATGGCCGGCAATCAGTTCATCAAAACTAAACCGATGGACCATAATTGAACATAACTCTAACTTCGGCACCGGCTGCCATGCACGACGACCATGGCGTAATGCATTGGGGATGACGTTTTCAGTTTCTTTGAGAAGATAATTGAAACCCCCCGACTCTTCAGCTGACATGATCACTTAATCTTCTTATGCTGCGCTTCAGTTTTGCCTTAATATTTATCATCGTCTGACCAGCGACAACGGTGACATCTACAACATGGGTTCTTCTTCAAAATTGGGAGCATTGGATTTGGAGCACTTTCAAAAAATATCATGGTGTGCCGAGCACCTTGGTAGGCCCGGCGTCAAGACCTGGATACCACCACGAACCCGCGTGCCCAATGCCGACGGAGAGCACGTAGTGTGGTCCAAAACATTGAACGACCCGGAGGCCTTTTCAGCCTTTCTCGCGTTTTGCACGGAGCCCGAGGAGTCAAGCGCCATGCTGGATCAGGTCAACGTCCTCCTTAGTTGCGGCAAGGGACTTCAAGGACACCCCGGGTTCCTCCACGGAGGGATTGTTGCTGCCATTCTCGACGAAGTCTCAGGCTTACTGCCAACAATCAACCGCGGCCGGAAGGCATTACCGAATGTGTCATATATGACCGGTTATCTTAACATCACATTCAAACGGCCAGTAAGAACACCAGGGACTATCATGGCTATTGCAAAGGTCTCCAAGGTTGAGGGACGGAGGTTACTTGTAAAGGGTACTGTGCAGGATGGGGAGGGGGCAATTCTAGCCGAGTCTGATGTGCTCTTTATTGCCCTAAAACACCTTTTGTGATGTTTGAGTTCATTTGGGATATACAGGAAGGTTCTCTTGACAATATACAGCTCAAGATAACGGCTTTCATAGCCGTGACACTAACAAAAGGCTGCCCACGCTGGATGTTGGGCCGCCGTGAATGAGAATCCAATAGACAGATCTAATGCATTTCCGAATTCAACGATTCTTCTCAAGTCGGGCGTGGCAAAGCTTCGGACTCACCGTCTTCATGTGCGATGCAACCACGTGAAAATTTCGCCTGACTTGCATCTTACCACTGCCACACGTGTGTTCTCATCCGATGATAGCATATCCAAGCTACAAAGCTGGTAAATGACGTGTTGTATAGTGGAATACCTTGCATTCTGTTCCATTTCCCAAATAATGCAACCAAATTATATGCAGTCTATAGTGGTAATATACAAATTTTTATCATGGTGCAGAATTTGACCATATGGTTATGTCTTACGTCTCCGAAGATCTCTCGTTTTCAGCTTCCTCGTCCATGCGTTTACTGCCCGGCGGTGGGAATCTTGACAAGAACAACACGGCGGTGGCTACAAGAGCGAATCCCTACAATTGTCAGCTAAATGAACAGTTACGTGATAATCTCGCCGAGTCACATACCGCATTGCAGAAGAATGTCAGTCTTGGCTTGCCCATCTCGGAAAATGCAGCAAAAATGAGCCCGAAGAGACCCTGAGTGATGAGCATGGCCGCGCTCTCAACAAGGGTAATGGCGGCAATTGCGTCCTGGCGCTGACGTGGGGGACACATTTCAGTCATGACACCCTTGGCTGCAGGAGCCGATCCAGATGCGAAAGGTAGGAGGAACCCAGCTGGGCTTGATCAGACATGTTCCGGCATACAATATGGCCCTAGAAATCGGAGAACTTACCCATGTACACCATCCACCCTTGACTGGAAAAGCCGGCGATGGCAGTCACGATTGAGTCCATTACAAGACTCCAGCGCACGAAGAGAAGATCAAAGCCGGTGCCGGTGTCTTCATCTTCCGGCTCAGGAGCCTTGATAGGTTCTTGGGGAACCTCCTCACCAGGCGAAGCTGGGAAGTCTCCAGGGCTGACTGGTACGTCATTCTCATCTTCTCTTTCATGCGGGTTTTCAGGCGCACCGTTGAGCCATTCTCTGCCTTTGGAGATGATCTTTGGAAACATCACGATCAAGAACAGACCACGAATGAGAGAGTTTCCGAACATGAGCCATCCATTTTCTGTAGTACCGAATCCGAATTCGGAGGTAGCTGTAGTAGGTTCTTAGTAATCGATACAAGTATGTATAACGGTAGTCATGGGGCATTCAACTCACCATACATCTGGAGCATGGTTGGCGCATAAGTTGAGGCAAACTAAGACAAACATCAGTGACCGAATCACTATAAACACGGAACCTCTATTCAAACTTACAACTCCAAGGAAGATCCCTAAAGCGAGGAAGATCAATCCATAGTTTGCGATAACTTTACCATCTTCCAGCATATACTTGTGCGGGACAATGACTTTCAATGGTGCGAAGAAACCGCCAACGCCGCGTGGGTTCTTCTTTTGGGTGTCGCGATCAGCTGCTGATGGCGTCGGTAGGAACAGTGCTCCATATAAACTCGAGGCAATATATAAGAAAAATGCCGTTTCTAGTAGATAATTAGCTTGTTACTACAATGTGATCTCATGGAAGATTCGTAGTACATACCGAAAGGCCGCCGGATGCCATAGACATCACCAAGTACACCGCCCACTAATTTTGTTAGTCGAAGCCGATTGGAATGGATGATTACTCGCCAAATGAAACGTACAGAGAAAGCCAAAAGCGGTTCCTAACATGATAGAACCTTGCAGTCTCCCGAACACTGCAGTCCGGTCTCTGGCAGGGACAATATCACTGACTGCGGTATTGAGAACCAATCTGCACGAAAAGCATTAGTAACAGGTTGCTCGGCTAGGTCCGGTGAAAGACTTACTGATAGCCACGGGGACCACCGATGATCCCTATACTCTGGAAGACCTGGAATATGATAATGCCAGTTCGACCACCAACCGTAACACCAATAACCTGTGTAGCCACGCGAATGCCGAGAAGGGATGTTTGGCTGACGAAAGCCCATCTCGGGCCCCAAAGTTTGATGAAATACCCGCACACAAAAAGATTGAACACTCCACTGAACGAAGTTGACATTCCTAGTATAGATACTTGGGTTGCAGTGCCCGCATCGATTTCGCGGCGATGGCACCGATCGCCGATGCCGCCAAACGGTGGATTATGACTATAGAAAACATCGCATTCCATTACACGAAAGACGTAAATAATACTAGACACATGGTTAGTTTGTACATCATGGTTTCTTACATGACACGCATATCCGAGTCTTACGGGACTTGTGTGATGCCGAGTGTGAAGGCCATTAGGAAGCCGGCGAGCAAGATCCGATTTGCTGGACTGAGTAAAGCCTGCGCCGCTTTCGCTACCGACTTCTTCTGGGCGCCGTTGCCCAGCAGAGGGGTCGTTTCGGTGGCCGCCATGATCCAAAACCCGGAGTGTAGTCAGCAATTGCACGGCCTGTTTGATGATTCACACGCACGATTCGGGACAATTCAAGACTTCGCCGCATGCCAGAACTAGGACAACAGCAAATTTTGTTTCATTGAACGGAGGCGACCCGAAAGTGCCGATCACCTCATGGAGATATGGCCGCCCAGGTGGGGACGCCTCCGATGCGGCGGAGACAGTCATGAACGCTGCCAAATCAGACCCCACACGAGATATACGGACCCGTCTCCAGGCGACCTGGAAGAGCCAACGAGGCCCGTCCCCCTGGTCAGCAGTCTCGATGCACACCGTATCGGTTGTCTGTCAGCTGTTTGAGGGGTCGACGTGCATGCATACGCGGTCGAAGTTGGTGCTACCCACGACGGCGCTACGATATGCCCGATAGCCAGGATGGTAATGAAAAACTACTAGTTTTTTCTTTAACTAAAAACTAAAGACTAACCTAGTTCGGGTTAAAACTAAACTAGATTTTATTAGTTTGAATTAAATGAAATCGTTAAAAGTTATAAGAATATAATTTAAATAAAATAAAATAAAATATTTTATTTATTTTTATAATATTTCTTTATTTTTAAAACTTTTAAAAACTTTATAATAAATTTTTTTAACTAAATAAGTTTTATTTAAGAGTCGGCCTAGCTAATTAATTATTAAGCCGGCCCCGGACTAATTCAGCTAACTATTTTAAATTTAAGTACGGACTAAATTACTACCCTGCCGATCGCCAACCGTTAGTGGAAGGTCTTCGGCTCCTCGTCCCCTGTACCCTCTTGCGGATCGCGCCGCTATCGCCTTTCGATCCGGACATTTAGTAAGTTGGGCTGTCCGGGGTCGCAGGTCCCTCTACGCCTCCAAATGAACGGCGTATGATGGCATCTTGTACATCGCAAGATTTCGTGTGGACTCACCAGCCCAAGTTTCGGCCTCCTAGTGCGAGCTCCAGGGAGTCGTATATCGTGGGAAGAAGGATCAGCTTAGCGGTCAATGACCGGAAATCCCCACGAAGATGCACCGCTCGCAGGAGAATAATGATGACGACATCGAAGCCATCAGACAAGACGTCGCTTCAAGTCAGGATAAACATACAATTGAGGATCTAAACACCAAAGCCATGCTGACTCAAGAGAGCGTGCAGCCAGTCGCTGTCTCAAGCCACGACAAGCCACGAAATACCGACGATGAAAAGGACCCACCTCTGGAACCGGGTACCGACGAGGAGGATGGCAGCGAACAGACACAGTCAGGATTCGTATCCTCAGTCATACGCAAGGCCTCTTGGATACCCAAGCGGTGCCGTTATGACCCAGAGAACCCGTTTAAATTCTCATTGCCCATGAACATGTTGTTGGGCCTGGTTAGTGGTGATCGCCGAAAAGCAGGTCTCGCTGAACTAAGTCGTGTATATAGGCTGGAACTTTCACCGTAGCAAATCTTTACTATCCTCAGCCTGTGAGTTTCCAGAATAACACATCTGTTCTGAGATGTCAAATTTTTGGGTGATATTCACCCCATTTGACGGGCATGATGTTGACACTATGATATAGATTTTGAATATCCTGGCAAAAGAGTTCGACGTCAGCTTTGAGCGTGCTTCGACGGTAGCCACACTATCTCAAGCTGGCTACGCCGTGGGACTGTTGTTTCTCTGTCCACTTGGGGACAAAGTTCGGCGCAGACCATTTGTGCTGTCCTTGATCTGGTTGACTGCTACTGTAGTAAGCTATATATTCACACTTGCACAGGAGGGCTCGAGACTAAAGGGTCGCAGTGGCTAGGTTTATGTCTAACCAACAATTTCAATGCTTTCGTTGCTCTTTCGTTCATATGCGGTGTTGGGTAAGTGTGCATCTCGTTCTTATTTTGTTTATGCAGACTTTTTTCCCCTTGATTCACGCCCCTTCACCTGTCATTGCTCGAAAATGGTCTTCGAATGCTTATGGCTAACTATATGGTGTTCACTAGAACGGTAACGCCGCAACTCATGCTTCCCCTGGTGGGCGACTTGGCCCCTCCACACAAGCGTGCGGGTTCTCTGTCGATAGTTGTATCAGGGCTCGCTCTTGGCATGCTTATAGCAAGACTACTATCGGGCATCCTGGCGAACTTCACTTCATGGCGAAACATCTACTGGCTGGTAAGTCAACTACGGCCCGTCCGATAGACGTATACTGATACTAGAGTGCACTTAAGGCTTTTGGTGCCCAGAACCTCATAGTTATTCTGCTCTTTTTCTTCTTGCCTGACTATCCTGCAAAAGATCCAGACCTGTCATACTTCCAACTCTTATGGGATATTATCACGATGGTGGTGAAAGAACCCCTTCTTCTACAGGCCTGTCTACTCGGCTTCCTACTGAGCGCCGCATTCACCTCGTTCTGGACGACCTTGACATTTCTCCTCGCTTCACCACCTTACCTCTACTCGTCTCTCGAGATCAGTTTCTTCGCATTTATCGGTATAGCTGTAATCACGCTAGGCCCGCTATGGTCCCGACTGATAACTGACCGCTTCGTACCACTTTTCTCCGTTGTCCTTGGACTGTCGGTCGAATTTGTGGGGATAGTCATCGGTACCTTCATCGGAAACTGGACCGTCGCTGGCCCCATCGTTCAAGCAATCCTGATGGATACGGGTGCTAACTTCGCCCACACGGCTAATCGCACCAATGTCTACAGCCACCTCTCGCCAAAGAAGAGGAACAGAGTCAACACGGCCTACATGGTATTCAGCTTCGCCGGCCAGCTGACCGGCACTGCCGTTGGGAATCGACTATATGCGCAGGGCGGGTGGGTCTGGAGTGGCAGCTGTAACATCGCCTTCATCGGCTTCGGCATACTGCTATGCTTCTTGAGGGGCCCGAGGGAAACTGGTTGGGTGGGCTGGCATGGTGGCTGGAAGCTCCGGAGAGATCCAGTACCCAAAGAAGAAGACGACCCGACGCCTAACCAGCAGAGGTTGGTGGAAGAGGCTGGGTCTACGCCTGCAGTGGACGCATCAGTGAGGCAAGAGAAGAAAAGCTAGAGTTAGTATAACAAAAGCGTTCATCGTGGAACAGGCAACACCTGTGTCCGGGTGTCACAAACCTATACCCGAATGTATCTACTGATATCATACATCCGCATTCTCTGAATATGTGTGGCTCGGCTCGGTGGACTTCCGCCGAATTTCTGGCAATCTGCAGTATTTCTTCTCGAGCTAAGTTGGGTGCCTGCAAATCATAGTCTGCCGGTCCAATCACGAACCGAGTGTCCGCTAAGTTCTGGTCTGCATTAACGTATCATCCATACATGCAGGACTAGTCTTTTCTTTGTATACTTGGACATGGGCTTCATCGCCGGCACGGCCCTGTTTAGGTTGCTGCACTTTCCGGACCTATCAGCAGATAACACGTTCCCATCCTGCGCATTTTGAGATTCGATCACGTCATTAAATTGAATCCAGATGGAATTCCAGCTTTGTTCGGACGTTTGGATTGTTGGATTGTGCGGCCGGGATAGATGTGTATGGCAAGACGGCGGACTGTGTAGCGAAGAGCAGTCCATGCCAACAAGTCCTGGATTCTTGCAGAAAAGGGGAAAAGGAAAAGAAAAGGGAAATAGCGCTTCTTGAATGCTGAGCAACTGTCCAATCTACACAGTTGTCACTCTCCGGAGATAATAGTGGTCTTCTGCACAAATTGGTTTTTAAGCGCTGGAAGTTCATGTGTCACGCCAAGAATAGAAACAATTATCCTCTTCTCAAACACAGGTTCTGGACTCATGTTGTTATATGGTACGAGCATATGGATTTTGGGAATTGGTTAAATTCTAGAGCTACCAGAAATCTAGGAGTCCAGGACCTTCAATCGGACCAAGGACAATCGGTCACAATTGTCAATAAGTCTTAATAGCCTACCCAGCTGTGTTACTGGGGATTAACATTAATACGGGCTTGAAATTATATTTCAGAGTACAAATCAAGTATGTTTAACTCATTTTCATCTCAAAAAATTCGATTGGTCTTATTCCGTAGATATAGTCGACTCATCAATGTCATCAAGGGCTGTTAATGCGAGCCCATCCTTTCTCAAGTACATGAACCCTAGTTCGCCCAAAGCAAATGTATATAAAATTTCATATCAAATCAACGCTTTATCTTTAATGTTCCATGCTGGCGGGTAAATGCCTCTTTACCACTCGATCACTGGGTTGGGGAAGTACTCGCTGATGAGCTCAAGGTAGTAAGGCTATAGTATGTGTTAGCAGTTGAGATCTTTTGAACTTTGGGATGGTGCGGTGTAACTAACCTTGAGCTTATCAGCGTCGGGGATGCCATCGCTCTTGCTATACAGATCGTAGGGGTTGAAAGCCTTGACGGCCTGCAACATCTGCTCATCATGCTCGTCCATCAGCTCCCTGTAGGCGCCCTCCTTGTGCCATGGGTAGAAGGAGTGGTATCGGATCATCGCCAATGCCTCAGCGGGCAGGGTCGATTGATTCTTGACGACATGGTAGAGGTATTCGTCGTGTCCCCATGACAGCATTATGTTGTCGAGACCGCAGCCCGGCTGATAGATACCATACTTGGTGCTGTAGATAGGGTCATGGATATCGGGGTTGTCCTTGAACGAGCCGGGGTAGATGATGCGCTCATCGAAAGCACAGCCGACGGGGAAGGTGTCGCCGACAACGTCCCACTGTCCCTGGGATCCATAGAAGTAGAGGAGCTTGCCCAGGTCGTGGATAAGACCAGTCAGTTGCATCCACCTGGGCTTGCCATCCTTGCGAATAGCCTCCGCCGACTGAAGAAGGTGCTGAATCTGAGACAGGCTGGTGTCCGGGTCGGAGTCGTCGATGAGGGTGTTCAATTTCTCCATGGCTTCCCAAATGGTCATGTGGTGCTTCTCCCTCAACTTGAAATCATTGCGAGCCTTGAGGTTGTACGCGACGGTCTGCTTGGTGTGCTGTTCAATGTAGAAGTTCTTTACACGGTCGCATGCGTCCTCATATTGTCTGAACTGTGTCTTGTCTTTCTCCGAGTCGAATGCTGACTTCTCATTGTAGGCCGCCTCCTTGGCTGCAGCGGCAGCGGCCGCAGCCTTCTTCTGGTCCTTCAGGACGTTGACAGCATCAATGTTGTCGGAGGTCTCCTCTAGCTTGTAACCATCACGGTTGGTGGTATCGTGGTCGACGAGAGCGCCTGGTGCCATTGTGTCTGATTTTTATTTATGTTTTTTGTTCGGTGTTTTCAAATAATTGATACGGTCAGAGAGATATTGTGTTGTAAGATGCAGGGTGTTTATGATTTGAATGTCGAATTCTATACTTTGAAGCCCAGTTCCAAGGAAGGATATATACTAGGCCGCTGTCTTTTGGTGGAGACTGATGTAACTGAACTGCCATCGGTTGCTTGGGCATACTGGGCGCCGCATATGGCGAAAATCGCCGATGGCTACCAGACTAGACACAGCGGCGCGATGCCTTGGTACAATAGTACCGACCCAGACTAGGGCAAAACGCCCGATGATTACCCCATATGGAACCCGTGTGCAGCCATACACAGCAGAGTTTTCTGCACGCGCATTACGCCGTCCACTTATTAGACCTCATGCTACCTGGCTGTCCTTCCCCAGATCGCAGCTTGAGGGCAAGGTGGGCGGGGACGAATAACGTCAGTTGGGAGATCCCTGCTGTCCGCTGGGTTTTTAGATGGCGGCTCAATACCCTGACTGGCTGGACACTCCGACGCAGTCTCACGCATCGCCTATTACCAAGCTACCCCAAGCAGCTGTTGGCGAGCTCGATCTCTCGAGCGTAGTAATATTTCCCCAACGATCACTCAGGGAAAGAGTTACAATCGGTCCAGATCATGATGAGCATTACTAACCAGCTTCGTCGTTTGCTATCCAACCCCACACCCTCATGAGCTGCTGTTGTATCGCCTTTGTCGGTCGTGCATGATTTGTTTCAGTTTTGCCGAGGACGTTCAACATCGCTTCTTGATCCGATCTTTCCTCAAACTGGTCACCAACTTGGAGAGGTTAGCCAATGCGCGTCTTACCGTTAACTTCAGGACTTACACATCGCAATGCCCATGGACGCTGTAAACAGAGCCGGGGGTGTCCATTGATTGCACGTCCCAATCCCGCATATCTGCCGCATGAGACGATCGACTCGATTCTAAGCTACAGTCAGCCTGAGTTTTGCCAGATGCTACGGATCTCTTACCGCTATGGCCTTGACCGCAGCGCTCCTTTTGGTCCCTACCCGCGGGATTGAAGGATCAAACTGGACTAGAAATAACTGTGCCAAAATATGGTGTTGCACGCCGATAACTGTAGGACCATCTGGTTAGCAGCGTCCCTGACAGGTCACACCACGTTTCAAACTCACCGTGACAGCTTGAATGGTACCAAATTTGTGGGAACGCGTCTGGAGCTACCCGTTCTTTAAAGAAGAACGGCTCAAATGATGGCGGGCGCGTCTCATCCCATCGTGCGCATTGTTCGTTTAGATACGTCCAACGCGAACTTGGTTGAGCGACTTCCGCAAAACAAAAGTTTAGGACATCTGCAAGATTAACAACGGCGCGATTAGACCATGTATAGTCATCAGTGGGCTCGAAGGACCTGTCAACGATGAAATGATCCAGGCCCATCTTCACAGGCGCTTGTGTGCTCATGGCACTATAAATTTCCTGGCGCAAACCAACCCAATACGACGCCGCGCTTAAACTGCCGGGGAGCATTATCTGATCCCCAACATTGACGAATGCATGTATTCCCAGGAGATGGCCGTGATTGTCTTGCCCTGAGCTCGCTATCGTCCCCATTCAGCATCGTATGGCTCCACAAGATATTAGGAAACTCACCATCCATTTCCTCAAGCATTCTCAGGATAATAGTAGCAGCGAACAGGTTCTCATCTGAAACGGTATATGACATGTTTAACATTGGTATGAGGTAACCTAAACATTCGTCGTGGTATATGTTCGAGGCCAGTGCGTCATAGTCGCTGGTCTGGCTCAGATGTCTGGCAGCAATAGCGAAGATGGCCTTGAGCAATGTCGGACACATGGTAGCGCGGTGTGGCACGACCAGCTCAAAGTTTCGCAACGGATCACATAGATCTAGCTAAAGTTTCATGTTAGATGAAGTTACACCTGAGTAATAAATGTACGTACACAAACCGCCAACCTTTGGACATAGTGGCGGAATAAGTGTGCTTCAGTCTCATTCATCAACGAGAAAGCGTCATTCAAGGAGAGATGTGATAGGCTACCAACACTCCTAGTTGGAGTTGGGAGTTGGGCGACATGGGGATGCGACTGTTGCCTCCTGGATGCGGGGCTATCGGAGACGTCTCTATCAAAGCAACTGTCGAGTGTTCCCTCAACAGGAGCTGAGTGCGACTTTGCCTTTGCGTGGGTCCGTGGCGAGGCGAGGACTTGCCGCTTCTCCCTGGGCGACTCACTCGCAGTAGGGTAAAAGCGTGCTCCATTTTGTACGTGGCCAACTGATCTCTCTGAGTTGTCACCCCTACTAGAAGTGGGAGACCCGATAGAGTCACCTTGCCGGACTGATATTGTCTCAGGGGGGCTACCATGGACTAATGACGCTGTCTCGTCAATGTACGTTACTGCAGTAGGTGTAAGCAGGGCCAGAGCAACGGCGGGGACGTCGATAAGGCTTACGGCGCTTTGGCGTCTTGAGCCACCTCTGGTTTTTCTTGAACGAGTCTATAGAGTCGTGTTTAGCCTACGTATCTGCGCGTTAGAGGCTCGGGCATAGTATCGTACCTTTGGCCGACTTGAACTTGAAGGCAAGCTTACACTCCCGGTCCGAGTTCAGGCACCGAGAGCACTTCGGCGTTAGCCGGTCACACTTCAAATGATTCTCCCGGCACGGAAGACTGACAGCGCCGGAGAAAGACAAGTCAGCAAGAGAAACACTCCACTAAACAGAGTTGAACGGAACGGAATAGAGACAGTCGTACCATGGCGTGGCCAGGAGCTCCGCTTTCCCTGGTGAGGGCATTCGCGTTATCGTTCGATGAGGATGCCGGCACTGGACGCCGCGAATATTTGCTTCTTTCCATGGATTCTGAGTCCGGGGATGTTGGTATTAGAAATGATCTTCCAGAGATGGGCAAAACGGCCGAGTGAGTCTGGGCGCAGCGGCAGGGGGGCCCAAAGCTAGAGAGCAAAAAGATCTGCTCGGCTCGTGAGCCAACGTCATGGGACCTGGAGCGCGGGGAAAGCGAAGGCACATTGGCGAATGGCAGCACGAGAAACTCCAATTGCGCCCATCCAATCTACTGCAGCTCCCCCGCAAAACTCCACTAACGGGGCATGCCAAGGCTCGTTCCCCGGTTCCTCTCACAGGGCATGAGACTCGCGATACCCACCACTATAGCGAAAGAGGAATAAAGCACACTCTGGTTGCCCCAAGACAGCCGTGTAAGTAGATTGTCCATGACGGCCTTGGTGCCATATCCAGACCTGAGCTCCGCCGCTTTAAACCTGAGCATAAGAGGGGTCAGGCCTAAGCTTGGTCCGCGCTAAGGCTGGGTAGGTATTTATTGCCTTACGGATAAGCCCAGACTATGTAATACTTGGCTTTATCATATCAATTCAATGCAAAAAAGGCTTTCTCGATGCCGAACCTGGTACTTGAACCCAAACCCTCCGCGTCCCTGAAGGTCTCTTCCAAAGGAAAGGCTGTCACCCACGGATATGCTGCCAGTTACACCAATCCAGTTTACCAAAGGA
This sequence comes from Seiridium unicorne, assembly GCA_039778275.1. NCBI lineage: Eukaryota > Fungi > Ascomycota > Sordariomycetes > Amphisphaeriales > Sporocadaceae > Seiridium > Seiridium unicorne. The sequence goes on from JARVKF010000223.1 coordinate 449,316, forward strand.
ATAATAAATGAACTCCATAACCAGTATTGGCAACGCCGAATGCGAAAGTTACTGACAACTAACGCACTGCATGATATGTGACGGCTGGCGCTAGTGTCGGCGCGCACTTGCGAACGAGTATTTAGCGTGCTTGCAGCTGCCTGAAAGCTGGTAGGCCAAGCTCTTGAGATTCTTTCTGGATCTACCCGTTACTTACTGTAGGCAAAGTCCTAATCTGTGGCCCAGACCGTGACATGATAGACTACCTCTAAAAAGCTTCTAGATACGTTTACCTGATTTTTACGATTATTCGTTCTATAAATAAGTCTAACTACTCGGGGCAGCTAGGTTGCATAACTGATAATTGACTGAGCCGAGCCTGAGTAAAAACGGCATTAAGTCGTAGTCCGATTTGGCGGAAAAAAGTGCCCATGGACACCTGCTTACCCCCGGAATTCCCACGGCGAGAGACATGCCGGTACTGGCTGCGACTTGGAAACCCTCACTTGGGTTCCCGAGAATTTACCAAGGCCGATGGATTGATCCCTCACAGACGCGTGCTGGAGCGCGAGGGCGGCAAAGGAACGCTCAACGTCTCGAGTCAGGGACAGCTGAGGCCCCGCACAGCACGCACAAAACATCCCTACAACACCAACGCCGCCATGTGGAGACTAACACTGGGCCACACTTCGCGAGAATTTTCGAATCTAGAGTTCCTTCGCTTCCTGCGAGAAACGCCAATCACCCGAAAGTGCAATCAAGGCAATTGGATACGAAGGTTACCAGCAGCTTGGATCTCCACTAGCCGCTAGCCACTGCCCTGCATCTGTCTCGTCTGATCTCCCATCCCGTACCCCAGTTTCACTAGACATGGCGTCCGCTGAAGACCATGCCGGAAACGAGGATACCATTGCCCAGGGGCCACCACCGCCTGTGTACCCACCAGCGTCGCAGGAAGATGGAGAGGCCAAGCAAATGAGAGACCTTATCCACGATGCGAAACAAGCCACTGAAAAGGAGCACAATATGACCCTGTGGCAGGGCATCCGGCTCTATCCAAAGGCCATTGGCTGGAGTGTTCTGATATCCACCTGCATCTGTATGGAGGGGTACGATGTCTCCCTAGTCAACAACTTCTACGCCTTTGAGCAGTTCAACAGAAAGTATGGAGAGCAACTGCCTGACGGCACGTGGCAGGTACCTGCTCGCTGGCAGGCAGGTCTGAGCAATGGTGCTACGGTGGGCGAGATCATTGGCTTGTTGATCAATGGCTGGGTATCTGAGCGTTTCGGTTATCGATACACCGTCATGGGCTGTTTGGTTCTCATTATCGCCTTCACAGCAATCTTCTTCACTGCACAAGATGTCATCGCACTCCAGATTGCCGAAATTCTCTGTGGTATTCCCTGGGGTGTGTTTCAAACACTTACCATCACATATGCCGCGGAGGTCTGCCCGGTGGCTCTCCGAGGATACCTGGTGAGCAGAATCCGGTGATTGGCCATTAGTACAATTTCTAACGGGATCACTAGACCACTTATATCAACTTCTGCTGGGGAATTGGTCAGGAAATTGGCATTGGCGTTATCATGGGAAACCTGTGGCGGACGGATGAATGGGCATACCGAATTGTAGTTCTCAACAGACCCTTTGACCTCGTACATGGCTAACACTCTAGTAGCCATATGCTATACAGTGGATGTGGCCAGCTCCTCTACTTGTGGGAATCTACCTTGCACCCGAGAGTCCATGGTGGCTTGTCCGAAGAGAGAAACTCGAGGACGCCAAACGGTCTCTGCTCCGCCTGACGAGCTTAGAGAAAGAAACCAAGTTCGATGCTGATGAAACGATTGCCATGATGGTTCACACGACTGCCCTCGAGCAAAAGGTTCGAATTCCAATCGCAAGTATTATTATCATCTAAGCTAATGGAGAAACTAGATCACCAGGGGAGCGAGCTATCTTGATTGCTTCAGGGGAACCGATCTGCGTCGAACAGAGGTAGGTTGCATGCTCCGCAGGGTCTATGCGATCAGGCTAACACCATGTAGATCGTTTGCATGGTTTGGGCAATTCAAAACCTCAGTGGCAACTCCTTTTCCAATTACTCAACGTAAGTGTACCCCGATGCATGTCTGGAGAATAATGCTCAATCTGAGAATCCCAGGTATTTCTTGGAACAAGCTGGCTTGGACTCCAGCAAAGCCTATGCATTCGCATTAGGTCAATACGCCATCAATTGTGTCGGTGTCTTCGGCGCATGGGGACTTATGAAATTAGGAGTCGGCCGACGGTATATGGACATCACTTATGCGTGTACAAGACGTACATACTAATACTGTTTCGCAGGTCATTGTATCTATATGGTCTTGTGGCATTGTTTTTCATGCTGCTTATCCTCGGCTTTCTAGGTCTAGTGCCAGACCGGACGACGGCATCTTTGGCAACGGGAGCAATCATGTTGGTATGGGCTCTGTGCTACCAGCTTACTGTCGGAACTGTCTGCTACTCACTAGTGTCGGAGATCTCAACGCGCCGGCTCCAGATTAAAACTGTTGTCCTTGGTCGCATTCTTTAGTAGGTGCAGGCTCCTAGGCTCAACGCTCCATGCTAACTCTGACAGTAACATTGTCGCCATTGTCTGCGGAGTTCTCACTCCCTATATGCTTAATCCAGGAGCTTGGAACTGGGGTAATTACACAGGATTCTTCTGGGTAAGAAAGACAGCCGACACTACCATCCTATGAAGAATTGCTAACATTGATTATCTAGGCTGGCATCTGCTTCTTGTGTATTATTTACACATACTTCCGCGTCCCTGAGCCCTCTGGCCGTACCTTCGCGGAACTTGATCTTCTCTTTGAACGGCGCATCGGAGCCAGAAAGTTTGCCTCCACCAAGGTCGATGTGTTCGATGAGATCGTGGATCCAGGGTTGGCTGAGAAATATCGCGATCAGATCGCCATTACTCACTTGGAGAAAGATTTGAAGCTGCATTGAAGATGCCAGTGATTGAATTATATACTTACATCAGTACTATGTATTAGATTGCGAAGTAAGTTTATTATGATTATAAACTTGAATATAGAAATCATGTCAAGAGCATACTAACGCTGCAGTTAGAAAGCACATGCGTGCAGTATAAATATAACTAAATTTACTAAATCACTACTATTGAGGTAGTTCCGTGCGCCTGTCATTTCTTCCTCGACGTCTAAAACGAACTTGGAAGTCGACTACCACAATGTCTATAATGTCAGAGCGTAGTCGGGCAGTCGAAAAACCTTCCGCTATAAGTGACTTTCATACCACACACCACCCCTCCTCTTCGGCCTCAGCGATCTTATCCCTTTCTCTCTGCTCCCGATTGGGGTCTGCAAGCGGACGCAGTACGTTTAGCTTCACGTGTCCGAATTCCCGAAAGCCTAATGAGTTGAACAGACCCGAGCTCGAATTCACTGCTGTGAGAGTCGCAACATTATAGCCAAGCGAAGCAGCTTTACACATTGCATACTCGGTCAGAGCTCGGCCAATTCCTCGCCTTCTCGCTTCTGGTCGTACATTGATCGCATGAATTGATGCCACGCCTGCGAAGCAGTGGATATAGCCAGTTCCGACTTGGTCTCCGTCCATGCTCGCAATGAACATACTGAACTGATTACGATGCAGGGAACTAAGCATCGAGCCGTAGATGCGAATCCACGGGGCAACATCCACTTGTGTGACTTGACGAGTCCATGTCCGGGTCCAGGCCTTGACGCCCGAAACATCGACATCTGAGATGGTTAGACCGTTAGGTAGGTGAACACCAGTTCGCGCGAAGAGCTGGCTCAAGTCCACGGCCATAGTCGGTGCCTCTTCATCCACGACAAAGTCCTTTCTCTGGAGGAAGTACTCGAGCCGCTTCTGATCACCCGGGCCGGTGACCCAGCTGAAGCTTCTGTTTTGTAACGAATGCATGACTATATCCAGCGCTGCGGGGATGTGCTCATCGGGCACATCCTGATGCTCGAGACCGTTGTGGGCCTCGGATCCCTGCGGTGCGTTGTACCATTGAATGTACCAGCTGTCGCCACCAAAGTACTGCGGATGGGCTCCCAAGGCGGCGCTGACGTGCTTGGTGAGCTCGAATTTGTTCTTGACGTATAGCCGCTGTAGCTGCTCCTTCGTGAGCTCTGCCAGGCGCGGGTACTCGGGCGGTAGCGCCCCCGTAGCTGAAGTAGCCATTGCGAATTCAGCCAGCTGTGCGTGTTCCCGCGCGCGTTTTATGGTCAAGACTGTGCACAGCTACATGTATTGACCAAAATCTCCCTCCGTGCTTGACTGAACAGAGTCTCGCGGGGATGCGTTTCAACCTTGAGGGACGTCGGTAGTTGTCTGTCAAAGAGCACAAGCTCGAGAAGTGGGGTAAAGCGGCCCTCTTCCCGTCAGCTGCAGGAGGCATCACACCGATTGGGCGTACACAAGCTCTTGCCTGGAATCCGACCTACTCTTAGCTAATGTAGCAATGCTGTCGGCTCACTGACCACGGCGTGTAACGGAACGCTCAGAATTTGGAATCAGAAAATGGACCACTGATTTGAGACAAGCTGATATGAACCTGTATGATACATTAGTCAGGCGTAGTATTTAAAATCTCCGAAGGGTTGTCATCCAATCTCGGGAGTCCTCGTTAAGCTCTATAGATGCTTGGTTGTCCCCGTTGTTCAAGGTGCTCTTCTCAGCCTCGGCGAAAGGGCATCACGCCACCACTGTCTGCTTGATGTTTGATGTCAGCAAGGCTCGCTTCCCATCGCCTTTCCTACGTGGAATTACGCGACACATTGAAAACTTGCACTTTAACGACCGTGCTGCAACAAATTTCAAGTGGATAGTAGTTGGTTTTCACTCTCACCAGGACGTTTTGATGTTACTCAGTGTCGCGTTTTCGCAACCGAGACCCTCCCTCCCATCATGCCATGTATTATGCTAACAGGCCTAGAGAGAATACTCAGTATTATCCTTGAGGAGACACTTTCATTGACTATAAGTGATCGCCCTGTACAATCAAGGATGATTAAGCCGAGGCTCGAGGGAATTTTACAGAGGTAGTTCTTCACGAAGGGGAAAGGCTTTCTCCCAAGCCCCGTATCAAGAATTTGACCGTGAGCTGGTAGTGGCTACCCTTGCGCAAATCATGGAATATTATGTCTCTGAGGTTGAGGAAGGGATACCTAGCGACCTTGTATTTTAAAAATTGGGGATATAAAAGCCATAGTGTGATCAGATATAGATGAGACGGGGGGAAATGTATTCGCCGTTTGTTCTATCCGTCCTGCCTGGTGCACCAGAATAAACCACCAAGTTAATCGTCAACCACCGTATGGATGACCTTCGCAGGCAAAATAATTGTAAAAGTCATCTCTGCTCAACCACAATACCCGATATTCCATAACAGTAACATCCTCCAATCGATTACCAGTTCATGCTCTAATTGTATTCCAGCATTGTCACTTCCTCTGGCTTGTTCACTCAAGTGCCAACGTGCCGTAAGATATGTCGACAGGTGTGAAGGGATGGGATCTCGGCAGATAATATTTCCATTTGAACTTGATGTGATCTCAATTCACGGCGCAAGTGTTGTGCCAATAAACAGTAATAACCTCTAGTTCTTCCCATTCTTCTGACGGCCATGCAGAGATGGAAGTTTATTCTTCAAAAGCTGACGAGTACTCGAGAAACTCAAGCTGCTAAAGACGGATGATGCATCTGAATCCTTTTGTAATAGTTGATTTTCGTTCGATGGGGACTTCTGCGACGGGGATGTTTGCGACGGGGATTTCTGCGACGGGACCTTCTGAGGTCTATCGCGTAGCATAACCATGCCCATGCCCATACCCATCAGCTGGGATGACTGACGGGAGTCTCGATTGTTAATTGGTTGGGAACTCATGATATAAAGATGTAGAGTTGTCAAAGCTGAAGCCTAGTGCAGAAGTCAAGGGCTCATGTATTGGCGTTCGGTATCTAAGGTATAGAGGCACGAAAGGGGAGCAGAGAGCTTGGCGACGAGCCCTATCTAAGTACACCACAGCCTCTGGCAAGACTCCCATACCCTAGACAACCTCTATGTCGGTGCCTTAGGCACGTATCCACCCACCTTATGCAATAATACAGTTGATGGGCAAAGGATTTTATGAATCACGGTGATGTGGTGTGGAGGCGCAGCAAGGACGCTGAAGCCTGGGCACCCTGATTGCCTGAGTGCCTAAATTTAGGATGCGAGGGTGCCTGGGGCATCCACTAATGCCGGACGTTTGAGTCTCGCGGTCAAGGAGTGGATGCGAGAATAGATCTGCCATTGTATCACACAAGGACTTAGTCATATAGCTTTATACTTTGCGAATGGGCACGAACTAAATTGAGCATATCATTGAGCGAGTTCACTTCGGGATAGATTTACGAGCCAAGTGAATTATATGCATTTGGTTTTAAAGCACCGCAATGATACCAACTTCTCAGAAACCGGTTGAGTCCTTCGTGTGCAAGCATCTGCGTTAGAAAAAATTGATTATCTCGCAGCTTCTTGGTCATCCGGCGGAATTTTGGACCCGGCTTACTTGCATACGCATAACACCCAAGGCGTTCACCGTAGTTCTGAGTTGAATCGGTGTCAGCGCTTACCGCTTTGGGAGGCCCTATCTCAGAGTGAGGCATCAAGCCTGCCGCGGCCAGTATCAGCTCTATTGAAACCCATGCAGCTATTACTTTTATTTTCTTTCAATTCGAACTGAGCATATCCGACCCGAAGGGCACCTATCTTCTTCTTCTATCCTTTTTGCCGGCGGTACTGTAGGTAAATGGGAAACATGTGTATACGATTATGGGCAGATGCAACAGAATAGCTGGGCCACAACAGGGCACTGCCGCCGAAGCGCAGCCAGGTCCAGACTCCGACTCGGAATCCTGGAGAGCTAGCTATACTGCATGCAGCTCGCCAAGGCTACCCTAGTACTATTATACCTTCCAGCCCCCCTCCAGAAGACTTCCTGAGCAGTATGTACAGTATGCCACACGACACACGCACACTGTGCATCGGCCCCAATAAAAAATTGCGGCTCGTGCCGTCGAAATTACTTTATCGCTTAAAAGCCAAGGTGAACGACCAACGTTCTAGGTAGCGTCGCCCCAAAGTTCCAATAACCCCAATTAGATAATCCCAATACCCATAGGATCATTGTAGACCTTGGTCCCTGTCCATTTGAAGCCGTGGCTAATCACGTACTGGCCAATCATTAGTCTTAAAGAAGTCGGGCCTACTTAGTGGTTCAGGGTACTTTGAGGTACGCTTATGACACTTTTGCCGACGTCTGCAGAGTGTGGCAGCTTTGCCTTTTAGTCAACTCTATGTGCCCACTGGTGTGGACTCATACCCTTCATTTCAAGGGTAATCGCATCGTTTCGTGCAAGTCAGTTTGTTCGGCCAGCAGCGATTTGGCATCAATCATTGTTTCAGCATTGACTAGATCGCTTCAAATCTGTGTAGAAAATAAGCCCTTCCTCCCTGCTCATGCTCGTATATGAAGCTCTTGTTGCTACTTCGTTGAGTAGATTTAAGGGCCACCGTCTTTCGAGTTCTTTCTATGCAAATTCAAGTTGTCAAAATCCCAGTCGTCCAGCATGCGAACCTGGCGATTACAGTAAGCGTTGGTATCGACAGGGCGCGTCTGGCTCTGCAACTATGGAACTGATTGTACTCAAAAAGAGGAGATGCTCACATTGATGCCCACAACATCTCCAGCCCAAGACTGCCATGTCCATTCTAGGTCCATGCAGACACTACTGCCACAGTGGGGGCAGAATTTATGCTCTTTCTTCTCCGACTCGAATCTATACTCGGATAGGGTGTCCTTCCCAGATATCCACTCGAACTCATCACGCTCGGAGTAGATCATAAGGTAGCCGTTGCGCCCGCGGATACTGCAGTTACACATCTTTACGGGGATATGATACCTGGGTTCCTTCGTCAGTTTCTCATGCTGGATATGAAAGCGGACGGCACCGCAATGACAGCCTCCAGTTTGCGGAACCTTGGGCATAGGGTCATCATTGAAGCGCCAGACCATCGTGTCCGGCGGTCCAGGCTTGGAGGACACGGCGTCGACGGAGGTTGAGGTGGACATGATTTTGACACGTCCTGACGTAACACACCCAGTGAAGCTACGGAGCTGCTGCGATAGAATATTGTGATAGTGGAGTAAATGAAAGGCAGAACAATGCTCTACTCTTGTGTATGTTGTGGAAACCGCAATATGATGCGGAACATATCTGGACGGTTTAGAGGAGGATGGGATCAAGTTAATAAAGAAACATTCGGGTGATCGGTAATGCAGGTCCTTGTCGGCTTTTCATTCTCACGGGTAGTCCGAGTGTGGCTCTCGCTTCACTAGCCAGGTCGAGGTATTCGACACTGTGACAGTTCAGGAATCGGGGCGGGGTGTTATAAATGGTCACGTCGACAAAGCGATACTATAAGCAGAAATTTGACAATAGTGCAACTCATATTGGAGGCTCGAATGTTCTACCCATCCCTTAACATCACACAAGTCGAGACGATCTAGAAAGGGACATATGAAAGGGCCGCCTGTTCCCACAAAGTGCAGAAAATCGCGTGGAACAGCGAGTAGAAATTAAAAAAAGTCGGACAAGCACCTATGTTACCCCTTCTATGAGTTTAAATCAACCCACACAGAGCAGCCTGGGGGCTGACAAACGACTGTCTTGAAGATCAGATCATCTCTGGTCATCCTTCAGCCGTAATTGGTTACTCCAACACTGCGACCATGGAGCTGTCGGCGGCTGTTGCTTCGCGGACTCACTGCCGACGCTGCCATGGCCCCACTTACTGTATGAGGAATGCGGATTGCAAACACCCACACCATGAGATGTGCTGTGCAGCTATTAGCCCGTGATCTACCCTTCGTCATACAGACGATAAGGAAGTCCTGAGCTTGAACATCGAACAACCATCTTGTACAAGATAGAACTCAGCCAACCCGACTTTATCTAACAGCAATCAATCCATTTTGCTGATCACGATGGGAGACTATACTATCCAGAAAGAAGCTTCCCGTATCTTCCACGACGTCTTGCTCAAGGATGCTCGACTCGGCCTTCCAGCAGAAGTCCAGGCTGCCGCATCGCGGACAGTCATTGACGCCAAAACACCAATCGCGAAACCGTTCCTGCCAGCGCCTACCAAAGCCAGTGAGACCAGCACGGCATTATGGGCCCTCCTAGGAACGTATGGCAACGCGATCGTCGAGCAGCGATTCGGTGTGCAGCAGTCGGTGACGGTCAACAGCGATGTGGCGACCCTGTTCATCTTCGCGTTCATGCTGACCAAGTTCGGGGACAAGGATATTGGCGATCCGGAAATAGTGCCGCGGTACCAGAGGTATGACCTACACAAGCAACACGTACCATGGCGGCGACTATGTACAAACGTATACCCGACGAGGGACGGTAGATGGTTCCATCTACACGGGAGTCTGGATGCGACGAAGAGCCTGCAGATGCTAGGACTGCCTGCTTTTGACGACGAGAAGGACGAGCTGAAAATCATTGGCCAGTACTGCGATAACATCAGGAAATACGATGCAAACTGGTTGGATCTCGAGGCCAATGAGCATTGGAGACAGTCGGGTTGCATCGCTCTGACCAAGGAGGAGTATCTGGAGAGTGAGCATGGCAAGATTGTCGCAAACGACCCCATATACCTCATCGAAGCATCGCATGCCGATAGCCTGCCGGCGATACCATGGCCGCAGGTTGAGACCAAGACATTCAGGCCACTAGAAGGCATCAAGATACTCGATCTCACGAGGGCTATTGCTGGGCCGACGATTGCGAGACTCGCCGCACTCTTTGGGGCAACAGTCGTCCGGATCTCGAATGATCAGCTAGCAGAGCTAGGCGCCATCTTAGTTGAGAGTAATCTTGGAAAGAGAGATGCGAACCTGGATCTCAAGTCCGACGAAGGACGCAAAGCTCTTCTCCGGCTGCTCGAGGATGCCGACGTGATCCTGGATGGTTTTCGGCCCGGTGCTCTTGATCGTCTCGGGTTTGGTCCGAGATACGTCCACGAACTGGCACGGAGGCGGGGCAAAGGAATCGTTTACGCGCGCGAAAACTGCTATGGCTGGAATGGTCCTTTGTCGCATCGCAGTGGTTGGCAGATGATCAGCGATGCAGTCGTGGGCCTGTCCTGGGAGATGGGCAAGTTCGTCGGCTTGGACGAACCCATTGTGCCGCCGCTACCAAATGCCGACTTCCAGACTGGAATTATTGGCTGCTTGGGAATTATGGACGCATTGAACAGAAGAGCCAGAGAAGGTGGAAATTATCTAGTGTCCATGTCTCTGAACCAGTACAACAGCTTTTTGCTATCAGTAGGGTCACAGCAGCAAGATATACAGGACGAATTGCGGGAGAAATGGAAAGATATGAACTTTAGGCACTACGATAACATGAACAGGATATTGCGCAAGGTAAGTGTGATACGCCGCCGAGGAGATGGAATGTCACTAACACCAAGTTGCTCGTGCCTGCTTTCCCAAAGAAGGTGCCAGAGCTCTTCTCTCCAGCTTACTTTGAAACGATATCAGCCGATTGGGGCAAGTCGGAAGAGGAAATGACGATTCTTCGGCCTGCAGTCGAGTATGAAACAACGAAATTGGTTTACGACTTGGGAAGCTCGGAGAAGGGGTTCCACCAAGCAGCATGGCCATGAAGAGAGTTTTGGTACAGAGAAGGTGTTAATTTCCAAAACAAAAGGGTATCTAAGCAGTGTACGCCAAAATGAAACATACCCTTACAGTATCCAATTCACCGAGAGAGTAGTTGTTTCAGCGAAGCGGCTTGATTGCCACCTCGGAATCATCAAAGCCGGTCCAAGTATCGCCTTCAGCACCACCATATTCGCTTATCTCAGTGTCATCTTCGTTTTCCATGTCATGTAATCCTTCCTCCGTCGAGGGAAAGGGTACAAACCTCGCAGAATGCCCTGATAACCGCGTTGGTGGAGCTGAAGCAGCGTTTGTGTACATGCCACGGTGTTTTGTGGGGTTTGGGTTGGGTTCGGCAGCAGACCGAGTTCTCTCGGCTTCAACAGTCGCAATCGCTGCTTGCCATTGCAAGGCCTCTGCTTTCATCCGTCTTCGCGCACGAGGTGACAAGGCGCGAGCCTGACGTAGCTTGTCAGCGAAGGTATCAGCTCCGGAGCTCTGCGGTGTTTGTTTCCGGACCATATACTGGTGATGCTGCGGTTGTTGATATACCGTGCTCTTTTTCGGCGGCCGGGAAGGACCCGGAACCTTGGGCTTTCTAGGCATGAGAGGTGATGCACGAGGTTGTCCATTTCCCTTTGCCATCATACTTCGTGCCATCTCCTCTTCCGTAATGGGATCATTAGTACATTTTTTATACTGGTTCTGGTATGTGCAATTGGCGCAAGCGTGCCTGATGGTGCTGTTTGCGAGCACCTCCGGAGGCGATACTATGCAATGAGCAAAGGGGCCATTTTTCAGTAGACAGTTCCGGCAAGGGTTAGGATTGATCTGGCCGCAGATGTAAATCATCATGGAGGCGAAGTCATGCGCAGTCCTCGGTACAAAGCTTCCCTGGTGGCGATAGGGATTCCATTCGACTGGCCTCAGGGTGGGCTGGCCGGAGAGTGCTGCGGGGAGGGGATGTACGGGCTCGGGCTGGTTCTGGAAGTCGGCTGGGAGACTTTGCAGAGCTGTTTGCCATGCCGTAATGTCGCTATTGATATGCGGGCCACTTGGCTCAGCGTGCCCCTGCCCGGCTGCGGGCGGCGAAGCGACCTGGCTGTCATTAGAATGGGAAGCTGACGGGGTCGACTGATCTCCTGCTTCAAGGTAAGCGACGCAGGCTTCTGGGGATGGAAAGGGAAGAACCAACGATTGGAGCGAGGGCCATTGGGAGTCGCATGACGCTCAGCATACCAGTCAACAGCAGCAGCATCTACTGCGGACCTGAAATCGGATGACTGTTGCGAGCTTGCCATGACTGCACATTGGACTGTAATCTCTCCGGACTGCCCGTGTCACGGGTGGCCTGTTTGTGTCGCGTCGCGTGACGAGCGCGTTCAGGGGCGCGAGCTACAGTTAGCCCCGGCCTCACTCTGTGAGATGGATCTGATTAGATGGGAGCCCAGGGAAAGCAAAGAAAGGTCTGAAGTGTTGTGCCAATCGGAGCGCGATGCTACATTGGTAATCGACAAGATAAATCAGTCTTATTTGCAGGGCGAATTGCAGATACGTAGTCCAATTAATGTGGGCCAAGTGCACCGAAGATGAAGTGGGATTGGGGGTGCATTGCACTAACCACCTCACTGTAGTAAAATTCCGGCGGGTGAGCTTGCAAGTGGATTAGCACTACATTGTAGGGAACTGACCCACGGCTCGCTCGTGAGCGCTAAGAAAAAAAGAGTTCGGCTGTCGGCTGCAAGACGGATGGGGGCATTCTCACAGGCATTCTCACAGCAACCTCGATGTGGCCGATTTGGCCGAGGACCTGAGAGTTGATCGCTGTGCTGTACTTTGCCGCCCTTTTGCTTGGCTAGTTCATGTTTGCTTACGCTGAATGGGGTTTTCTATTCAACAGCATCCGGCCGCATGTTTCGTATGCATGCAAAAGCCCGCCCACTGTCGAGATGCATTGTGAAACCTTTTTGCACTAACTCCGGTCATTGTCATTGAGTGACATTCAATCCTCCCCATAGTGTTGTTCAGCTTCATGTGTGTCATATTTATCACAAAGCTGCCATGATGATGCACGCCACTGTGACCTGATTCCCCAACGTTGATCGTTGTTGTGGCCAACAGTGAAACCTGATTGGCTTTTGCGACGGTATTGCAGATGTCAGGAGGATCTTGAGTTGTGCAACGTGAGACGGTTTCTGGCTCGTGTTGCATCTTGTGGACATATACGATGGATCTCTTGGGATAAGTCCTTCACAGTTTCACTGTGCCAAAGGAAATATATATTGGCTGCTTCGCCCCAAGTCTGCTTTGTGATCTGTATTTGCTCAGGTACAAGGCTCTCTATGGCTTGAGTACGTCTGGTTTGGTCCTGCGACGCTCTCAAATCCATCAGTATCGCTATGCAATTCTTTGCGGCTTTGCTCGCGACGTTGGTTCTTTCTCGAAAAGCCAGTGCGGATTTCTGGATAACTCATGGCACAGCACAATGGCAGGAGCTTGGTCTCTGGGAGGAATGGGATGGAGCACAGTTCTTGCCTGTCAAGTGTAACTGCCACCAAGTCTCGTCACTTGGCGGGTCGGAGTGGAATGAAGACGTCAGCGGGGATAATCAAGGTGTACGGCTCAAAGGCAGTACATACGACCCTGAAGTGATTGGATTCAACAACAAGTTGGGACACTATAGTGAGTTGACCCCAGTCTAGTATCGAATGGCTTGTATTGACTGTCTACAGCCATCTACAAGGACAGGGGCTACGATATGGTTGATCTCAGAGACAACAAAGTAGAGACCTGTTTCCTCAACACAACGCGATTATACGACTGTAGACGGCAAGAAATAGGGTATTTCGGTACCTCAATGGTCTTCTGCAGCTCGTATGTTCAGGCGTGACTTGGCAGGAGACCCACATTTCCATTCCGACATACCACCTGGACCCATGAAGATCTCTTTGAAGGAAGTTGTCTTGCTTTGTGCGCAGTTACAATCATCTTTGTACAAAAAAGCAAACACACCAATATGAAAAAAGTCGTTTTTTTCAACATTTGTTATATATTGCCCATCAATACAGTCTTTGTTATTGAACGTTGGATTCGGCCTCTCTCTTTTCTTAGATATCCGTCCCATAATTAAGCCAGAACCAACATCTTTACATCCGGTAATCTAGAGGCGCTAACTGACATATACATTTATCCATTTTTTTTAAAATGCCCAGCCAAGACTCGGCAAGAATCACATCTGATTTTGTTGACACCGTCTTGCCGAGACCTTCTCGGTTCCATGAGGAGCTGGACCTCAACCTCAAGCCTCCGCAATGGATGACATCCTGGCCGGACAATTCGCAGGATATCACAAGACCAAAGACTTCTTGGATTCACCGCCTGGTCTCGCCCAAGTTGCCGCAAACAGTGTCTGCCGGGAGTAAAGTATCATCACCACTAGACATTCGGCCTAAGACATCAGATGTAAGTTCTGCATGTTTAGCGGCACTAAGAGACCAAGATGTCAAGTTCCAGGCAAGTGATATAGGAGAGCCAAAAATGCCACATCATCGCACGCTTTCATTTTTAGGTAAATAGTCTTCACAGCAGAGTGAATCAGTTGAGCGAGCTTCTGATAGATAGTATCCGCGGCCTAGTAAATGTATACAAGTCTTGCATCATATTTGAGTCATTTTAAGGCTCTCCTTCAGTGAAAGGGAACAGTTCTATTACGTGAACGTCCAAACATCAATTGTTCTCTCTCTAAGAGCAAGCGCAGAGCTGCCTAGAGATCCCGAGCTCAGCTAGTAGTCATTTTGGATAATATCCAAACACCAATAAGCACATGGTCTGAACAGATGATTGCAAAAAGACAGTCTGACGATTGAGTCTCTGCCGTTGAAAGTCAGTCCCTTCATAGCTAGGCGAGATTAGTTCATTATGAAGTGAAAGAAAACAACGCTTACATAGACAAAGTGCTTTGCTTCACTCTTTGGTAAATAACTGCTATTGCTACTACAACAACAACGTGCTAGCTAGACAATGCCTTATCTCTCGAAAGTGGCATAAAAGCTCCTGGATAGACTGGTTAGACACCCAGTGCTTCGAGTCAAATTCACATATCTCAACCCCCAGAATAACCAAGAAGATGGACCCAACGATCCAAGCTGGAGAACCGTTCTACATCAGTTATGTTTACCCCTGTGGTCTCACGGAACAGCGCGAGCATCGCGAATATCTTCTCGAATCTATGGAATTCAACAAACTGGCACCTTGTGGACAGGATATCACGCGTATATCTATCCATCTGAACAGCAATGATCACTGCTCTATATGTAGGGACAGCGAGACCAATGATCGGACTTCACCCCATATGCGCCACACCTACGCGTGCGGACATGACGAGGATTACGTGTCCGGGCATAGTGATGAGGGGGATGTGCTCTCGCCAGAGATTATAGCTTGTATGATATTCGTTGAGCTTATTCCGCGCGGGCAAGAAAACCCATTCATCGAGGTACAGGCATCATATTGTGCCGAATGTCAGCGAGCACCTTTCGGCTTCCTACGCGCTGCGTTAGAACGAAGTGGCAAGGTCGAGCGGACTCCCCCAGCACAGACGACACTACGAACTCACTTCAGATTCATGTACGAGGCGCATCTCACCGGTAAACTTTCCGACGTGGCTTATGACGAGCTTCTTACTCTGGTAGCACAGGCCTGCATCAATCTTGTCCCGGATGAAGAGTTTAATGCATGGGTGAGAGGGGCCCGTTTTGACGAATACATTGTCAGCGACCTCCGATCAGCTATCACGACTGTGCGACTAGGATGATCATAGGTATACATTAAGAGACTTTACTATAGAGAAACATGTACGCTATTGATTTTTTAGACCATGAAAATATCGTATATATGTTTACTATAAGCAATAGTTGTGAATCGTTGATATATGCGCCTTCTCCAATATGTACCTATACTAATTCCTCCTATTCCAACTTTGCATTTTCACAAATATCAGAGCTACATTTCTGATAGACTGTAGCCTGCCCGTAACCACCACAAATCTGTTTCGCATCACCACCACACTTGTATTCACACTGTCCCGTTGTCCCATTGGCAGGCATCCTATCCTCAGCAACGCCATTACCACAGAAGCACTGTGTCTTGTACTCCAGTCCCGCGTAGCTGAATCCGGCACCCTCACAGTATTTGATGCAAGCGTCTACTGTCATGTCAGGCTTGTCCTGCTGAGTGCCATCAAGAGTACGACTCTGACCTGCGGGATCCTTCACGCAGCCCACGTATTTCCACTTGAGTGTCTTCGACATGTCGGTGAATGGCAAGACCGGATCCCCAATTTCGTTGACTGCGCCACAGCCATGCTGGTAAACGGCCTCTTCGGGCCCGGGCTGGATGGGATTGCACCCAGGCAGGGCGGCGAGGACGCCGTCGATTACTTCTTCGTCGACTCGAGGCAGAACTTTGCACGCTGCCATCTCGTCGTCAGTGCGGAGATCAAAGGCACCACATTTCTCAATTACTCCGCTGTTGTCTGTACATTCGGTTACGGCCTTCTGCAAAGTCTCGACATCCCATCCGTTCAAGAAATCGCCGTGGTAACCATAACCGTCGGGGTCACTATGTTCAAGTTAGTAAGTCAAACAACCAATTGCTACCAGTCAATGAGAATCCAAACATACCCATGAGAGAAAACAAATGGCTGCCTGTCGCCAAACCACATATCTTTGAAATCGTCAACATTCCATGTCACTTCGTAAAAGATCGTGATGAACCGGTTCGGGTGGGTTTTCGGGCAAGGCCCGTTATCGACGCCGGTCGGATAAGTCATATGGCTCTTGTGATCTGGG
Organism: Seiridium unicorne; assembly: GCA_039778275.1. Classification (NCBI taxonomy): domain Eukaryota; kingdom Fungi; phylum Ascomycota; class Sordariomycetes; order Amphisphaeriales; family Sporocadaceae; genus Seiridium; species Seiridium unicorne. The sequence continues at coordinate 465,910 of JARVKF010000223.1, forward strand.
GAGTCCAGATTCGTTCCGTCCCAGCAGGAGGGGAACATGAGCTGGGTACGTAGACCGCCAGGGCAATTCTGTTTCGGCAACTCAGGTGTGGCAGGGCCCATGATGCCGAGGCATACGAACGACACGGCGGATTGCTCGACAGAGTCGGTGTGGTTCCTGTTCAACGGATTGCCAGCGATCATGCGGAAGTCTTTCTGGAATGATATTAGGCCCTTGTCAAATTCGGGATCCTTCTCATCTTGTCTTTGCCTATAGTATGTTAGCGCTTAAGGGTAAACTCATTGTGAGGGAAACGTTACAGGTAGTAGATAAGTGCTCCACCAGATTGCGTGACCGGAATAAAGCTACCGTTCTCGGCATGATAGTAAAGATTTGGAACCCAGTAGTTGGACTGGTCTTGCTTGACCTTGCACGTGGAGCATTTTGCAGTCTGGGTATCAGCATATGTCATGGAGAAATTGAATGCGTTCGAGCCCATGACCGTGTGCGCGTGGGTTGAGACAACTCCTGGGTCCATAATGGGATCGGCTCGTTCGACCACCACGGGCGAAGAACAAGGCAAACGCCAAAAGGCGTCGACGTTCGCGGCAAAGGCTACGATGCATATCACTGCTCTCGTTGTAGAAATGTTTGGAATCATGTTTCGTTTTTACTGGTTCTTACAGTAAATTGAAGAAAGGGGTTAATTCGGATGCGCTACCCTCATGCATCATAAGACTTCATAGATGGGCAAATATGATTATTAATGGACTGCACTGCTTTGTTCCTGAATAATGACGATAGAACCAAGGCATTTCCCAAGAAATCCAGAACGGCTTTCAATAATGACAAAGGCTATCACGAGTTCACCAGCCATATCTGAGCTGCGAGATGCTTGCTAAATCCAGCACCCAGGACACTTGCCATCCGCCTGTCATGATACAAGTGGGACAGGGATTTGAGTGATAAGAGAATTCACTTATCGAAGTATTTCTCTTTGAACTCAACATGGTTGAGTCATTGGATAGTAATATACATGGTTGGTTACAGATATCAGATAACTCATTCAGCTATATTCCCGCTTGGCCCATTTTCCTTCCCGATCTTCAAACACCTCAAAACGCCAAGCCAGGAGTACCTTGAAACTCAAATACACCCAAGGACTAATAATAATATCTTTCTTGGCTAGAACGGTAGCCAGTCGGTTTGCGGTTTGGCTCTCTTCGTGGGTCTGTCGGGCGTGCCCTCGAGTAGTAGCTATCCTTGCGAGGAGCTCTCGGCACTTGAGGGTATGAAGCGTGCCGTGAATCGTCACTGGACTCGTCTGTGGTGTATTCCCGGTCTGGATATGGAGGAGTCCTTCTACCTTGATACTGGGCCCGCTGAAATTGCTCCCATCTTTCTCTGTTTTCCTGTTCTCGACGCGCCCTCTCAGCCCGTATATATTCTTCCGCCCGATGCTCTTTGGCCCGTTGCTCATCATGCATTCTTCGCTCTGCGTCTCTTCTGGCGGTGTATTCTCTCTCTAGCTGCAACTTTTGCACTTCGGCTTGCAGTCGTGACACCTCGTCATCGTATCCAGAGCCGATCTCTGTGAGTGCAGCAGCTGCTGCTGCCGCCGCCGCCGCTTCACGCTCTGCTTCTATTAGATGATCTATGCAAAGAGGATGAGTCATGTTAGGGTAAGCAGAGTGCCTCAGGCATTCCCGCTTATTGCAGCCGTGTCTGTTCAGTTCGCAATAGCCGCCTCTTGTGGTTGCGTCGACGTGGCAGCCTTCTTCCTTGCATTCGTGTTCTTGACAGAACGCAGATTGAGAGCTTGCGCGCTTGTTGAGACATGATGCTTTAGTGCATGCATGCGCCTGGCAGTAGCCATTGGTGACCTGGGCGCGTTGGACACAGCCATTCTTTTGGCACTGGTGCGTGTAACAGAACTTGATGCCGGCCTTGGCCGTATCAGACCTAGCTTGAGGACAATTTGGTTCTTCGCAGGTATCTAGAGGACTATTAGCGATGTTGTTCATATGCTATGGGTTTTGGGGGCTCACGGTCTTCGCAGAATTCGCTGCGACTCGTGCGAGCATGTACACAGTTCCTCAAGCCACACATGTGTTCCAAGCAGTACTCGCTGGAATCTTCTGCGATATCGCAACAGTCCGAACGATGGCAATACCAATCTGAAAATCGTAAATAAGTGGTGGATGAGATGCATGCGGACATGACAGAAACTCACGATGAACACAGAAAGAATGACCCTCCGTTGCAAAGTGTTTGCAGTCTGGTTTCAAGCAATCCATATGCTCGGCGCATCTTCGACTACGACCACCGGATTTGTCGCAATTGGCCACCGCGCAGCCGTGCGATTTACAGTAGTAGCTGTGGCCCATCGCAGACTTGTGACAGTTCGAGACGATGCATCCAGGGGGCAGCTCGAGATACTGGTGTTCGCCGCAGTAGTAAGAGCTACTAATCTTGCGCGCCCGACAGGTCTTTTCGGCGCATTTATCTTTTCGGCATTAGAAGTCTGGCTATACATCTAAGTGTAGCCGTGCCGTGGTTTCACTTACGATCGCTGCATAACCATGGCAGATGTTGCTGGTCCTTGGGGTATTCGCCGTGTTGCAAGCAATCCCTCGCGCCGCATTTCTGATCTGATAGGCAACATCAGTTTCCCACACATGATGACTTAAGACCTTCATTGGAACTTACGCAAGGGACAAAATAGATTGTATTTTTCTTTGCGGTACGGACAGAATGTTGTGTCGACATGAGGCTCTCGAGCACCGCAGGTGTCTACGGAAGAACCAGGTTATTTAGTATTGCTCGTGGAGAGTTTAGTTCAGACTGAGACATTACTTACGATCATTACAATAGACCGAATACTCTTTTTCACCTTTTAAATTCCTCTTCCAACCACGATTAAGTCTGCAACCACTGGCCTTGCACTCATGCTTGGCATTTGTTGCGACTTTTGGACCTTTCGGCGCCATGGTTATCCAAGTATACTCGACCAAGGAAGCGTATAAGTGGTTCGTTGTCTGTGAGTTGTCAAAAGTGGAGGTGATAATGCACAACAAAAACAAATGAAAGTCAAGAGCACACACACTAATATGATATGCAGAAGTGCTGGGACGAATCGACGCGGTCTCGGCCTGGTTGGGCGATGCTATATGCATATAGCGTCCTGGAATAGTGGTGATAGGCCGGCCTCAGAGAGTTTCAGCTGCCTTTGGTTCCCTCATTATAGGACTCACCCAGGTGAGCACCTGCAGCGTACTGCGCCCCATTTTTCCAGTTCCAGGGTCCTTGGATATTGAAGCCGACAGGATGTGTCACACACACCATTAAAGAGTCGGTCTCGCAACCTCACAATTCATTCGGAGACAAGAACCTTCCACGAGTCTTTTTCAAAACCCCTGGAACAATATCGAACAAAGAGGTCGCGTCGTCGGCCATGTTGCGACGACGTTAGGATCCGCATCCCTGCCAAAACGACTCCCATGACCACTGGAATGCAACCCGATGTCTTTTGTGAGAATGCCCGTAGTTGCAAACTAGCTTAGCTACTTGTCTCAGATCCATGGTTCACGCACTCATGCTCACTGCAGTGGATGCGGCATTCCAATTTGATTACTTCATTTTGGCGCCCGAGATAGTATCGACCGGTCCGGCGTGGATACATGACTGTCCGGCCGATTTTTCCACTTTTCAAGGTGAACGCGCAGCCCACCGCTGTTGCGCCGGCGGCAAGGCAGACAGACGTCTGGTCATTACACTCAGCGCCAGTGTGGAGGTACGTCCCAAGTATGGGCCCCTCCTAAGTCCTACGGCTGCTCTCCAGGCTATACCAGAGGAAATCCCGACCGTATAGGTGAAATCCTTCAAGATCTCTATGCAGGCCACAGCCTTGCCTCAAGTGAAGCTTCACCTGCTGTTTCTCGCGGTGCATTCTCCAGCATCGACTGCCTTTACATCACACTGGTTATTGAGCACATGATGTCGAAAATCTCCCGGCCATCTCAGTAACGCAGTAGATCCACTATCAAAAGAGGAATTATACCTCGTTAACTCCGACGATTCGGTGGCCCATGGTTCTAAGCCCTGCGGCCTTGTTCGGAGTACGCAGCAGCGAGATTGAAAGATGCGACGACAATGTGATCATAAACTCAGACTTGCAGAACCTTTGAATGAACCTTGGGGGCCGCATATTTCGGTGAGTCTCGAACCTCACAGCGTCTAGCGTTTAGCCTTGTGTCCTTACGACACACACACAGCCGTATGACTCTAGCAAACACTGCGCGGGGCCATCAACAAGATGATTTTAGACCCTTGGCGTAGTTTTTCGACTTTGGTCAGGCCACCTGGGGGGTTGAGGCAACCATCTGCCGGCGGACATGTCGATGGATCAGGTGTGGCTGTAGACTCGAGAAGTTGGGGGCCAGCCTTGCCTGAGTATGACCACTTGTAGATGCCTAATGATGACACTGCCGGCGGCTGCAGTAGAGACAGTACGCTGCGCCACAGGCAGGATACGCAACTTGGTCTGGTCAAAGTTATGTGTTATTGAGATTTTCACGTGCGCTGTCCTTCGACGAATTTTGACCCAGAGGCGAAAGCCGAACAGGGGTGACAGTACCGACATGGACGAGAAGCGCGTCTTCCCATTGAGCCTTACGTGCCCATTGACTGGCGCCGGAAGCTCGAGACCGTTCGAATTGGTAACCAGTGAATTATCAGTTAACTCTCGGAAGTACGGGAACAAGTGGGAGAATTGTTCCATCCTTACTAAGGAAGTACGCCATCAGCGACGAAAACGCAAAGTAATTGGCACTCCTTGATCAGAGCAAATGATATGGCGCTGAATAGGTAACCCTCCACTAAGGTTTCGCAGCCGTGGTCTTCTTTACTGGCACGTCTTCTCCCGCTTCTGTTCTTCTCTTCTTGGACCGATTTGTTTCAAGATCCAGCCTCTTTTCCAGCGAGTATACCTCTACGACCTCGTCCTTATCACCGAGTTTTAGCAGCGGAATAGACTTCAGTAGGTGATGCTCCCACCCGTTGTCCTTCAGTTGTAAGAAGAGTGCCTTTTCCGAGTCATGGCGAGGTTTGGTGGACAAGATAACCTTTGTCGTCGTGCCATTGCTACTTGCAGGTGTATGTTTGATGTTATGAGAATGCAAGGATGATAATGTCTCCACGAGTACAGGGAAGTAATCAACATTGTATGTGCAATCACTCAAAACAACGTAGTCCCAGAAGCGCGATGAGACAATCGGACCAAAATTACCCTTAGAACCGTCTTCCCAGTCGAGATTCTCGTAAAGGAGTCCAGCACTACTTTGGGAAGTATCCTGCTTGTTGTTGAACCGCTCGATATTAGCCCTCGCGCGCTCCTCCGCCTCCGGCAGGTCGGTAAGGAGTATCGAGGCCTGTTCTAGTTCGACACCTTGCGCCTTGGCTGCTGTGGGGATGACCATTGCAAGACCAATGCCTAAAATGCCAACGCCGCATCCAAGTTCCAGAATATTGATGTTGTCCTTCGCGATCGGCACAAAGTCGCTTATCCGCAGCTCATTCGCCGTCCAACGGCATGCATCAGCCAGCAGGGCAGTAGTGACGAGGCCAGCATCCCAAATATGTCGGGCGATGCTCTCCCCGATCTCTTCCTCGATATCCAAGCTCCTGCTGGTACATTCATCTCCGGATGGGAAATCAGCCCAGAAAGGTCGCACGGCGACATCTGATCCAACACCGTCGGTGAGCTCGATTTGTAAGGGCGCAATCAGACCGGTAGTGATATCATACTGTTTCATGCGCCAAGGCAGCACAAACTGCGTCTCGTTGACCGACAACTTGGCCTTGCCCCAAGGACGACTTTGGATACGCACATTGACATGACCTCGCCCTAGGTCCTTGGTCAAGAGGAGGTCCACTTTGAGGACACGCATCCCTGCGCTCCAGACAGCGTCGCCATTGAGCGGCTTCAAGGCCAAACTGCCGCTGCCACCAGCGGTCTCGCCCTTCCGTGTCGCATCGAAGCTGAGTTTAACAGACTGCGCTGTGGAGAGAAAGGTGTCGCCGAGGTCTGTGGTAATTGTTAGCTTCAGCGATAGTACCAGCGCATTAGGCTTGGAGGTATCAAGCGACGCGGGGCGCACGAGGCGAATGTAGTGCATTTCCGACCGTGTGAGACGTGATCGTGGCAGGGGAAAAAAATGATGTGGGGGAAGCGTTGCCCATGGTGTCTACATCGCGGCGCGCCTGGGGCCGAGGAAAACCAATTTTCCCCCCAAGCTGAGAAGTTGGTGTATCTATTAGTTGCAACACATATGGAAGCTTAGACCAGACCAAAGTATGCCAGTCTTTGGAAAAGGAGCCCAGTGGAGGTTGGATTAGATCATTGTTGTTCTGCAGTATCGAGATACATTCCCATATCTTAGAATACGTGCGCGGCCGGAAATGCATCAGTAGGCGCTGCGCCCTGGGCATCAACTTCCAATTAGAGACCGAGTTGCGGATGAGTGCGATTGAATCAGTAGGAAATTGCACGAGATACGAAGCAGCGAAAATGCTTCGAAAGCGCATTCGAAAGCTTTCAATTGAGAATATCAACTATCAAAGCGTTGAGCTTTTGACGCACTATAATCAGTCGTCATGTATGGTACATGGTGAATAACCAGTCCTCCACGGATTAAGCTGAGTGAGTGATGTGCCCCATTGACACCCCATGCCACTCCTTCAATTGCTGCATGTGACCAGTGGGACTGCTTGTTCATCCTAAAAGCATGTCATTGTTCGTGCTGGTGCCGGCTCTTCCCCAGACGCCTTCTCCACCCTCTTGCCCCTTCCTGTCTGCACGGGTATTTCTCCAAACGCTTCAACACCTTGACTTTTCCTGAACGAAGGCGAACCTATCCCACAAAACCCCAAGACCGTCGCCATGATTGGAATAGATAGGATCAGGCAGCAGCAACAGCAGCCTCACCCGAGGCTGCCGGGATCTGCTGGGCAGTACCCGCGAGATTCGTGGACTTGGCCTGGGGGTTCTTGGTGTAGTAGTTTGAGATGGCGGACTTGATGGCATCCTCAGCGAGCATGGAGCAGTGGACTATAATCAATCATTAGTATCAAATAGTGTTTTCTTGCTTTTGACACGATGGTGTAACCTACGTTTGACGGGTGGTAAGCAGAGTTCCTTTGCAATCTCTGTGTTCTTGACGCGCCCTGCCTCCTCCAACGTCATTCCCCGTACCAGCTCGGTGAGATAACTGGAGCTGGCGATGGCGCTGCCGCAGCCGAACGTCTTGAACTTGACATCCGAAATGGTATTGCTGTTAGGGTCAACGCGGATCTGCAGTTTCATGACATCGCCACATGCCGGGGCGCCGACAAGTCCGGTTCCAACGTCGACGTCGGTCTTGGACATGGAACCCACGTTCCGCGGCTTGCTGTAATGATCGAGGACCTTTTCGTGGTATGAGCGACGTGCCACATTTGCAGCAGGGTTCAGGAGTTGCCTGCTTGCAAAGGCAAGACGAGGTGTGGTGGAGGAAGTCAGGGCCCGACGGGCGGTCGTCGACACTGCTCGCGAGAACATGATGTGAGCGATGATGTATCTTTGGTTTCAACCCTTATAAGGAAGTGTTGATGGATTGTAGGAGCGATGTTCGATGTCGCAATGAAATGGAATTTGTTGCGAGGATGTGAAGTAGGTGAGTTGAGGTTGGTTGGTCGATCACTGATGTTGGGTTTTAGTAATTGTCCTGATGAAATCAGAGATGTTGGCGTTGGCTCTCGTTCAAGGGAAATGCGAAAGTTTGGTAGGTGCGGACTTTGTCGGCGATCTCGGGGCAGGTCTAGTGGGGACTGGTGGCGGCATCTGATAAAGCTCGGTTTTAGAATTAGCACTGTATTTCCCGACCCTCCAGGGACCGGGCTTGGCCACTCCCAGCGCCAGATTGATTCCAAATCCTTACGGGTGGGACGCGGAGCAAAGCTCTCGCACTGTGCTTAGCTCGCATTATCAATCAGATCTAGCCGAGCGGACCAATGTCTTCTCTCCGCTTTTGAACAACGAACACTCCTAATTAAAATGCCAAGGTCAAGTAGGCCTGTCTAAACCCCAGGGTCGTAGAAATTCAATGATCTTGGTGAGCATGCCGTTAGTCTGCTTGATTGCTTCCTGACCATCAACCTATTGCCGTGTCTGTGTTGTAGCGTTCAGAACCCAAGATTCCGTGTTGTTTCTACAATCAAAGTACGGTTAGGTACATCCAGAGGGCAGAGGTGATGAGCCGGGCATATCATTATGACAGAAGCAATTGACGTAGGTTGACGTCAACCGAGAAAGCAGAGACTTGGCAGGTGCCACCAGGTTGTGACCAGCTGGAGAACGCGGGGCAGCTCCCAAAACCGCGTCACTGGGTCTGCTTCCAAATGTTGCCCCTCCGGTCGTTGCCTCGCAGCGCTCCAGTCAAGCTGTTCGTAGCTGAAGTTTACATGCCCCCCGGTACAGTGTGGTCTTTGAAGTGCTTCCTTCTGATTCAGTGCTTGCACCGTCCTTGTTTTGTACCAACAGAGCTCACTGCCCAAGAACCTTGAGGACCACTTCATATTCTCTAACTAAATCACCACTGGACCTCTGTCCAGAATTTCCCAAAGATGGCGTGTCCGCACGTTGAATCCATCTGTAAGCTGGGGTCGTCCTCGCGGCAATGACACTGACTAACAAGTTGTGTGGCAGCTCTAAGCCCACCGACACCCGCCCAGTCCGTCTATCGAGAAGACTGCACTCAGTGCTTCGATTCCATCGTAGGTTTCAGGCATCACGATATCCTTGCCTCTGCACAGAGCTGATCGACATAGGACGACCCTACAGGTCTAGATGTCTGTCTACAATGCTTCAACGGCGGCTGTCCCGGCGTCAAGACGCACTCGAAGCTTCACAGCATCACCAAAAGCCACCCCCTGGCGTTGAACATCCGTCGAACTCGAAAGCACGTCGTTAAGAATGAGCCTCCTGCCAAGATGACTAAGCTTGCCATCGCTGCCGAGACCGAGACCGATCGCTACGATACTCATACCACTGTCAAATGCCTCGAGTGCGACACCGAGATCGATGCGTTCAACCCCAAAATTGCCCCCGTGGTAGACGGTATCATGAAGGCAAACACCTTCTCGCGCCAAGAGGAGGTCAAGGCTTGGGAGCAGGAGCTCACCTCATGCGAGCACCTCCTGCTACTGCAACAACATGAAGGTCGACAATTGCAGAGCGCCTTAGGACACTGCTCCAAATGTGATTTAAAGGAAAACCTCTGGTTATGTCTAGAGTGTGGTAATCTGGGCTGTGGTCGGGCTCAGTTTGGTGGCGTTGGAGGCAATTCTCATGGTTTGGCCCATGCTACCGAATCCCACCACGCCGTGGCAGTCAAGCTAGGTTCCATTACCCCAGAGGGAACAGCGGATGTCTACTGCTACCAGTGCGATGAGGAAAGGGTTGACGGTGACCTCGCTTCTCACTTGGCTCACTGGGGTATCATCGTTTCAGACCAGGTCAAGACGGAGAAGAGCTTGACGGAGATGCAAATCGAGCAGAACCTACGTTGGGAGTTCTCCATGACGACAGAAGACGGTAGGGAGTTGCAGCCTCTGTTTGGTCCGGGCCTGACCGGCCTGAAGAACCTGGGAAACAGCTGCTACCTTGCCAGTATCCTGCAGTGCTTGTTCGACTTGCCTGCTTTCCAGGACCGATACAACAGGCCAGGTGTGGACCTACCTATAGTTGACGATCCCGCTCAGGACCTCGAAACCCAGCTTTGCAAAATGGCTGATGGCCTCCTGTCGGGACGATACTCTAAACCCGACTCGGATGTGACTGCATCTGAAGGGTCTCCTGAGATACCACACCAAAAGGGTATCGCACCTAGCATGTTGAAGCACCTCATTGGCCGCGGCCACCCCGAATTTTCGACCATGCGTCAGCAAGACTCGTTCGAATTGCTCCAACACCTCATCAAGCTAATCACTCGTTCGCAACATCCTGCTAATCTACGCGACCCGACTCAAAAGTTCCGTTTCACCATGGAACAACGGCTTCAATGTCTCAGCTGCAAGAAAGTTAAATACCAGTCGAACGAGCAAGACAGCATCTTCATCGATGTCCCTCTGGAGAAGCTGCCCGCTGTCGAAGGTGAGGGCGACCGTTACAAGCCCGTCACCCTGAAACAATGCTTGGATAACCTCACAGCTGCCGAAGTCGTCGAACTCACTTGCGCATCGTGTGATAGCAAAGACGGCTTCACTAAGCGCTCTCTGTTCAAGACGTTTCCTGATACTCTGGTCGTCAATGCACGAAAGATGGCCATTGAGAATTGGGTACCCCGAAAGGTAGACGTCCCCGTTCTCGTGGGAGATGAGCCTTTCAATCTGGACGAGTATCTGTCTCCTGGCCAGCAGCCGGATGAAGAAACCCTCCCAGAAGAGGCAGCCAGCGCAACACCTGCCTTTCTCGCGAACGAGGCGGCCGTTGAACAACTAATGGCCATGGGCTTTCCCAAGAACAGGTCGGAGAAAGCTCTATATGCTACAGGGAACACAGATGCCAATGCAGCAATGGAGTGGCTTTTTGGTCATATGGAGGATGCTGATATTGACGATCCACTTGTAATTGCCCCTGCAGCTGCGAGTGGCGGCGGCGGCGCGACTGCGGACGATCCTGCCAAGATTGAGATGCTCACAGGTATGGGTTTCAGCGTTCCTCAAGCCCGCAAAGGTCTTCGTGAGACTGGCGGAGACATGGAGCGTGCCGTTGAGTGGGTGTTCAATCATCCCGATGACCTAGGTGATTTTGGCGAGGAAGCACCGCCGCCCGAGGCTGCCCAGAGAACAGAGGCCGGAAACTCGATATTACCGGCAAAGTTTCAGCTTCACAGCATAGTCTGCCACAAGGGTACTAGCATTCATGCTGGTCACTATGTTGCATTCATCCGCAAGATTCTGGATACTCAGGTGCCGAAGTGGGTTCTCTTCAACGACGAGAAAGTAGTAGAAGCCGGCGATGTGGAGGAGATGAAAAAGACGGCATATGTCTACTTCTTCAACCGGGTTGTACTGGTTTAGAAGAGCGTTTGTGTATTCGACTCAGATGAACACGGTCTGCATGGGTGGAGAACTGGAGTTTGAAAACATGATCGTAAAGTGATTGTTGGTCCTGTAGACGCTTTAGGACTCGTCTTCGATGCATCAAAATAGGGAACGGCGGCCATAGCACGACTATCGAGGCGTGCTTCATTATGCCAGATATAGAATTGATTGTTTAGCACCCTCTAACAAAGTCTTGCATTAACTTACTCGATTTCTAGTTCTGAACAACATTCCTCAGTTAAATGTTCCCCCGGTTTAATGTGTATGTGTGTGTGCGTTACCCAAAGCTTGGATCCTCACAAGCCACCAAGTTCTATGCTGCGACGTATGGTCTCAGCATGATCGATTTGGAAGATGCCACGGTGCACAGTCCCACATAACCCTGTCCTTGATACATCATCCCTCCATCTGGCAGACAGATTGCATGAACCATGTTGAAGTACTATGTAGTCCAGTATCCCAAATGTCTACTCACAAAGCATGGATGAGTGTATTTCACCGAGTCAATGTCAGCTCGCATCCTATTACACGCTCTCTACAATCAACCACGTCTTTCTCCTTCCAGCAAAGATTATTTTACCCTTTTCGGGTTATTCGCTATCAATTTCAGGTGCTGCCATGGGTTTGTTGGTGGACCTTGAAGTTAGGACTTACCTACGACCTGCAGCGCGCTACTCGATAAAATTCGAGAAGTCCAACTGCAGAGTGTTGTTGTATGTAGTGAAGTAAATTCAAGAATCTATGGGAACAACAGCTTTCTCCTTCTCTTGAGAACGACATCTAGTTAAGTCCCTTGTTGGAGCATGACACGAGACGTCTCTCATTTCGCCTACTGAGAGGTTTGGAAGCCAATATAATATAACATCAAAATCAGACCCATGTTTGATGCCCAGATGATTGGCGAAATGGGTCTAACATATACCTGACACTGAATACAGGGTGGCAGTTCTATTTGCGTTCGATCAGACCCAACCAATAGGCACCTAGTCCAGATACTGTCCAATGACACGGAGAGACAAGAGGGCCCGTCTTATTAGGGGAGCTACAGGGCTGCTAGCGTCAGGAACGATGGGGCATTGGGGCCTGAGGATCTAGTGCAGAGCCAGGAGGAGGAGCCCATAGGTGGGCTACATTGGTGCGCTAGGTAGCCGAAGGGCTGAAGGGCGGCCGCGTCGCAGCGCTCCGGTTCATCGGCTCAAGCTCATCATGATACTACATCACCCTTACTCCTTATTCAAAGACTTACAATTCAGTCCAGCATCCGCCCGGAAGAACCTCAGCCACAGAATTTCTAACACATATCATCATGCCCATATCACTAAGCTAACCATCAAATACAACATAAGACAAAGCAATGTTTCTACTCTGTCATGCTATCGCGTGGTGGAGATTCCAAGCATCGAAGGATTGTGCATCGCGGCCGATGCAGTATCGGTAGACGAGTCCTGCAGCAAGCTAGCCTCAGCAATGATTAAAGCTAAATTTCCGTCATGGTTTAATACCCCAACGAACGGTACCGCAACCCTGACCGCAGCTGGCAGATCTCTGTTCATCAAAGCCCACAGAAATCCTTCGGGCAGTGACTATGGCGCACTAGCATCTTAGCATCTGAGCCTCAACAGTCTCACCTCCCTTCTTGCCTAGAACAGGTAGGGATGCAAGGTCGTGCTTGCCTCAAGTCCATACTTTATGATGCGGTAGGGTCCACAGTGGTTGGACGGCCATGGCAGTGCCAAATCTGGTCGCGGGCATACCGCCTCTCCCCGGTCATGATGAGGTCGTCGATCTGCTGAGCACATCAGATACATTACATAACACTGCAGACGGATCTGTCCCCTATGGCTTTCTAGGCAGCACTTATTATTCTTGGAATAATGGGTGCGACCTCGTTGGTTCTTATCCCCTTTCTGTCCCCGTCTTGTGTTGTCTCGTCTCTATCCACGCCATAGTATTAACGATACCTCAATCCGTCTTCGATACGGCAACCATGGGATCCTCGTTGCTCGGTATTGATCCGGCCTATATCCCTCAGGATCCCTTCTTGCCTCAATTCCCTACCGAGGGGCCTAGCTTCCTCGACACTGGAGCATGTCTCTGTGCCCTGCAGACACTACCACACGGGGAGGACTCTGTTGCATGGCAATGTATTGGCAATCAGACTCAGGGGGTGTACGAGGTAACAACTGGCAAATGGTTCAACGCGGTCAACGGCGGGAGCAACGTAGATCTTCCCACCGACGACAACTCCAATGGCCCAGACACCAGTACCACCTTCACATGGGATGCAAACCAGAATACTCTGGTCGAGGCGTCAGATCAGACGGTATTGAATGGCTATGATCGAGCATGTACGGCTGTGAACCACACGACATTTACGACGGCTTTTTATAGAGCCAATGACGAGATCGCCCGAAATGCAACACCCGTAGACGCGATGCCATGTTATCAGCCTGGCGCAGTGCCGATTCAAATACAGGACCTTGCCTCATGGGAGTCGCAAGGTTGCAGCGAAGGTTTCCTCTGTTCGTCTTCCACGAAATCAAAGAATCCTAACGATTGGAACATTTAGCTGATATGTCACTCAGGTGCCAACAATACCGCCAACAGCCTGCCGCAGTACTGCCCTCCTATAACACTATGTCAGGAGTCGCGCTTGGCCGGCGTAGTATGTCAACTCGGCGGCAAGAATATTGGCATGGGTCCATTCGAGCCCGTCATCTGTCAAGCCGGATATTACTGCCCCAAACCTGGAAAAGAGATGATTAAATGCCCGGCTGGTTCCTACTGCCAGCCCGGTGCTGCGGCACCCACGCCATGCAGCACGGGGAGCCGGTGCCCCGAAGGCACATCGTATCAACGGACACTGATTCCAATTGCAGCATTGATTATAGTTGATGCCATCCTCCTCGTGGCCACCATGCTCCTTGTCCTCCGGAGTCGGTTCCGCAAGACTGCCAACAGTCACTCTGCCTCTGCAAGCCACCGATCAAAAGGTGGCCTAAATGGTGTGTCGGCCAAAGTGTCTGGATATAGTGCCCTGGACGAGACCGATCGTGATCAGGAGATGGTGCCTATGAACGCAACCTACCTACCACGGGCAGAGACTTGGACCGGATTCCATGCCGTCCTGGATATGGGTCTCACTCGTAACATGAAGGCTGAACAACTAGAAAACGCCAAGGGAATGTCGCCCGAACTCCTATCGTTTGTGGAATCCATGCGGAGGGCTACAGACGCTACGCAGTTTGGTCTTTCGTTCAAGTATTCCAACCTCAGCTTCCAACCCAAGAAGTCATCGCGAATGATTCTTCAGAACGTTACCGGCTGCATTGAGCGTGGCGCGGTCACCGCCGTCATGGGAGGTTCAGGGGCCGGAAAGAGTACATTTGTCAACGTGTTGATGGGCAAGACGAGCCACACCGGGGGATCAGTTGCCGTCAATGGCATCCCCGGCAAATTGAAACGCTACAAGAAACTGATCGGTTACGTTCCTCAAGATGACATAGTCCTACCGGAACTGACAGTCTACGAGAATATCTTACACTCGGCTAGAATTCGACTTCCGCAAACATGGAAAGATCACGAGGTTGTGGCTCATGTCAATTCCGTTATCGACTGCCTCGAACTCTCCCACGTCAGAGACTCGATGGTGGGTACTGTGGGAAAGCCCGTGATTAGCGGTGGCCAGCGGAAGCGTGTGAGCATTGGTATGGAATTGGCAGCGGCACCTATGGCAATTTTCTTGGATGAACCGACGTCTGGTCTCGACGCCACAGCTGCGAGCTCCATAATGGGGACGCTTAAGGCCATCGCACGCTTGGGAATATCCATCATCGTGATCATCCATCAGCCACGCATGGAAATATTCGAGATGTTAGACAACTTGATCCTCCTCGGCAATGGTCAACTCATCTACGAGGGCCCTGAGGCCGATGTCCGTCCATTTTTCGAAAGCATCGGTTTCCGCTTTCCAGAACATAGCAATTATGGTGACGTGGTCACGGATATCATCACAGGCAATGGCCGAATGTACAAGAGCGTTGGCGATATTTCGAAAGAATCCCTCATTTCTCACTGGTCTAGCTCACCACAATTCTCGGGCCGGACCAGTCGACCCGAGTCCATGATTTCCATGACTAGCTCGTCGATGAATAAAGTCCTGAAGACACGCGGTGCTTCTAGGCTGTGGCAGACTTGGCTATGTTTGCGACGCGCCATGTTGCAGCAATACCGTAACCGGCTCGTCCTCTTGAGCGAGTTGGCCCTGGCTTCTATCGCCGGCTTCCTCATCGGACTGGCCGAGAATTCCAAGAAAGGCGTCCTCTTCACGGGCATGTACAACAGTCCCTACGAACTCGTATCAGTGGCTACGGATTACAAATCAACGCCTGAAACGGCGCTGCTGATTGCGATTGCGATTGGCCTCGTATCCGCAGCACCTGGAGTCAAGGTATTCTCAGAGGAGATGCTAATGCACCGGCGTGAGGCAGAAGCTGGCCATTCCCGGCTGGCATACTTTACGGCGAAGACCATCTCCGTGCTCCCACGTATGTTGCTTGGATGTCTGCATTTCTCGACTTGGGTTCTTCTATTAGCTGCTCCAATTATTCCCTGGGGCACGGCGTTCCTTGTTAACCTACTATACTTCTATTGCATTTACGGCCTAGCAAGTTTTCTGAGTATGATTATGCGACGGGAGGATGCGCCACTCTTTGCGACCATGATTAGTCTCATCGTCGGTGTCTTGTGTGGTGCCGCTCCTCCGCTAGCCAAGGTCCAGACCTGGCATCTCGAATGGCTGTGGCGAGCGAGTCCTGGCGTTTGGCTGGCTGAAGTCTATTTTGGGCAGATGGTTGCGCCGTTCGAATACTTGTACAATGTGCAACGAGCAACGCAAGCTACTGGGTTCCACTTGGACTGGTTGAGGCTGAATTTGGCCGTGCTGTTTGGGATTGGCAGTTTCTATAGGCTGTTGGCCTTCATTGGTTTGTTTGCTGGAAAGCGAATACGGCTTTAAGTGGAACTTAGCTTTAAGGAGCAGTGGCGTCTTTTTCTGCATATTCTTGCTATTGCTATATACCCCAATAGAACTAGAAAGTATTGTTCCCAATGAGAAGGTTCTTCTTACCTGCCAAGGCAAAGCCATTTTTCAAGCCGGCATCCAAAGTGCACCGCGACATGAATTAGTAAGTTACGTTTGAAGAGCACGAAGACGAGGGCAGCACGTGCAGAAGATCAAAGATGAGCCGCGACTTTTGAGGGGTGCTAAAGACGTTTTGAGTGTTACGATCGGTCCGGGATTAACTGCTGAGTATGGTCTCGCGCCTGTAAGCACATGCATTCGTGTGAAGTTAGACGCGCGGCTTACTCTTGACATCAGTGCGACGATAGTGATTTACTGGAGACTACAAAGGCGAGGGCGGTCTTGCTCAGTGTCACATTGTTTAGCATTCTCTGGGGAAAGGTTTGACACAATTTGTAGCTTTTCTCAATCGAGTCTTTCACAAACGGTTTAAACAGCGCAGATGGTGATGATGTCTTGAATAATGGACAAATGTGATTGATATTATTAGGTAGAATAACTAATTCTCATAGTATAGATAGTTGTACTCGTGAAAGGAGCCCCCATTTGCAGTAACACCTTCAATGCTGAAAAGATCGCATAGTAGCCCGACATATTTTGTTCATTCCTGATGCGTACTGGGCATCGCCCCTCGTGATATAACAAAGATTTAGCGCCCATGGCTTAGAAAACCATGGCGATCGAGAGGCCGACGACACCGAGAATGGCGGTGATGGCCTGGACGGTGGACGAGCCAGCGGTGGCGAAGGTCGAGGTCGGCTTGGCGATGGCAGTGGCGTTGGAAGAGCTGCCGCTGTTGGCAAATGCGGTGGTTGGGTAGTAAGCAGAGCCCGAAGATGAGCTTTGCGCACCTGAGCCGGAGCTAGAGTTGCCGGAACCAGAGTTTCCGGAGCCCGAGGAACCGGAGCTCGATGAGCCGGATCCAGCAGTGGGGTAGCCGGAAGCAGTGGCAAGGATGGTAGAGAGGGTGGTGGGCTTGGAAGAAGCCGTGACTGCGTCGTTGGCGGATGTGGTAGAGCCCTTGGTCGAGCCGCCCTGAGTGGGGTAGCCTGAGCCCGAACCGGAGTCAGAACCAGAGCCAGAGCCGGAGGCGGGCTTGCTAACGGAAGCGGAGGCAGTGGCCATGGAAGAAGCAGTAACGGCATCGTTGGATGCAGTGGTTGTAGCCTTGCTGGAGGCGGTGACGGCGGCGTTGGTCGAGGTGCTGTGGCCTTCAGTGGCAGTGACGGGGCAGACGGTAGTGGAAACAGCGACGATTTCGGTGGTGGTCTGGCCCATCTTGGCGGGGCAGTCAGTTACGGAAGCGGCGCATGATGTGATAGTGTACGACTTGGTGCTGTAGATGGTGCTCGTAGTGTAGTCGGTAGTGGTGGGCATGGCGCTGATGGCATCAGTGGCAGATGCTGCACCGGTCTGCTTGTATGTGCCGCTTGCGCCAACACCGGCAGTTCCAGAGATAGCATCCGTGGCTGAAGCTGAGTTACCACCGTTGCCGCTGCCGGAACCGTTGCCAGAGCCGGAGCCGTTGCCAGAGCCGTTTCCAGAGCCGTTGCCAGAGCCGTTTCCAGAGCCGTTGCCGTTGCCAGAGCCGTTGCCGTTGCCAGAGCCGTTGCCGTTGCCAGAGCCGCTGCCGTTGCCAGAGCCGTTGCCGTTGCCAGAGCCGCTGCCGCTGCCGTTACCAGAGCCACCGAGACCATATGAAGCGGTGATCGTGGCACCGGAGCCGAGAGTGGCAGTCTTGTCGCCAGAGCCACCAAGAGTAGCAGAAGCGGTGACTGCATCGGTGGCAGAAGCGGAATCGCCTCCCTTGCCGCTGCCAGACCCTTGTCCATAGCCGGATCCGTTGCCAGAGCCGTTGCCGCTGCCGTTACCAGAGCCACCGATGCCAACAGAAGCAGAGATTGTGGCGCCGGAGCCGAGAGTGGCAGTCTTGTCGCCAGAGCCACCAAGAGTAGCGGAAGCGGTGACTGCATCGGTGCCAGAGGCAGAATCGCCTCCCTTACCGCTGCCAGACCCATTTCCATAGCCGTTACCGCTGCCGTTACCGGAACCAAGGCCAACGGAAGCAGTGATCGTGGCACCAGCGCCACCGGTAGCAGTGGCATCGCCGGAGCCGCCAACACCAACTCCTCCAGATGCGGTGATAGCATCAGTGGCGCTTGCACCAATTCCAGCAGTACCTGAAGCACTGCCCGAGATAGCGCCAGAGCCAGAGCCGGAACCACTGCCGCCGGCACCGATGGTGATGACAGCAGTAGCCGTAGCACCGCCGCTGATGTCTCCGGTGGCAGTGATCTCACCACCAATGGAAGCGCTGACACCAGCACCGCCGCTGTTGGTGCACTTGCCGGCAGCGAAAGCTGCGACGCCGACATCGACGTTGGCAGCAATGCCAGCAATGAGGGATACCATGGCCTTCACGTTGCCTGCGGCACCGAAAGAGTCGATGTCGATGCTGGAGCCGGAGCCGAAGAGGCCGGTAATGCTGGCTTCAAGGTTCAAATCGGCAGTGATGTAAACAAGGGCATCGAAGAGGGCAGCGGCGGAAACCTGGATGTCGAGCAGGGCCGCGCTGTAAACGTCGCAGCCGTTCAAGCCAGCGACAATGTCGACCTTGGCCTCGATCTCGGCGAACAGACTGGCGAAGGCGTTCGCGAAAATTGTCAGTTCACCCGAGAGACCAATGAAATCGGTCAGGGAGATGGATCCGGCGACATTGCATGTGCCGACGGAGGCGTTGAGGGTAGCCAGAAGGCTGGCCAGGGCAGAAACGGAAGCGCTGATGTCGCCGCCTGCCTTGAGGCCAAGAACGGCGCTCTGGCAGGTAGAAACATGTGCGCTGCAGCCCCCAAGAGCAGTGCCGACGACGCTGACTCCTGCTGAGCCAGATGCAGAACCACCGAGAGTGATGCCTGCGCTTCCGCCCAGGGCAATGCTGTGTGTGCCCTGTCTGTTTTGGCGAGCCTCGGCCGAGGCACCCAGCATGAGGGCAAGGAGAGCGAGGTCGCGAACGTTTTTCATTTTTGCGTCGTTGGAGTGAGAGTGATAATATAAGTGCAGTATCGAGGGAATGGACTGACACGGTCAGATGAAAAAGAATGATATTAGCGAGTGTATCGGCAAATAGAAAAGCGAATGGATTATGAGGGAACGAGAGAAGACTGCAGAACTGATGATAAAAATTCGAGGAGTTCCACGACTCTCATGGCCTTCTTATAAGAAAACGCCACAGGTGCCATGAGTGCTCCCACCCCATAGTTCACAGCTAGCTTGGAGAGCATCCTTCATGTTTTCGAGAAACCATTATGGGTCGAAACAGCCGGTCCAGGTCCAGGGCTAGAGGGAGGCAAGCTAAGCTGCAGTCAATGAGATCTGGCGCAAGAAACCAGAGCACCTAATTGCGTTCGGTTCGGGCTGCCGACTCCATGATCTGCAAGAATCTACCGACAAGCTGGACCATGCTGATCAGCCGCTGCAACCCAGGCGGTCCGTAATCTCGGTAGAGGTCTAGAAAGGGGGACGGTGCTGTAGAAAGCCGAGCGGTCAGGTCTGAACTGTCACTGTCTCACCTGAAAACTAGAGGCTCGTGTTCGCGTGTCCGCGCCCTCAGGTCGAGCGGCATGATGTTTCGCCCGTGGGTCGAGGCATGGCACTGACTCCCGACTGCACAGTTCAGGGCAGCGGCCAACTGCTAGTGTTCGAATCGCATTGTCGTCTAGACGCAGATCGATGCGCGAAGCCAAGCTCATCCCTGCCAGGGTATGATTTCCCGGGGACGCCTTGCGAGCCGCGGGGGATTTGAGCGTGCCCCTTTCCCGATCCGGCCATGGACAAATGACGAAATAAGCTTGTTGTGCGCACGCAGCACCGGCGTTGTTTTTGCAATGAAGTCTCATTTAACGTTGTGGAGCGCAGACACTGTCCCAAGGCGGTGACCCCACCGGGCTAGGCTTTGGTAGTATAAGGGTTGCATACCGTCAGGCGAAACTAGTTCAGTCAAAGAAACAGCTAGCACCGCAACGTCAAAGCTGCGCCCTCCTTTTGTTATGACAGCCTCATGACAATGCAATTCATCCGATGTCAAGGCCGTCCTAAGTCGGCCAGATGTCATGCTCACCGTGGGAAAACAACAACATTGGCGGCAGTTGCATATCATCTGAAATTGACATCTGAAGTAGATCCCTACTGCCCTCTGAAAATTTTAGGAGTGGCAAACATGCAGCCCCTTTTGAACACTCTCAACAAGAGGCCATGAGATGAGCCGTAATTTCATCCAGCCTTATGACGAGGCTAGAGAGGCATCACACGGTCACCCAGCCGCGTTTAGCCCAAAGAACTCAGCTAGGCGCTTACATATAGTGACAGTTTCTAGACTCAGCACTGTCCCTGGATATTTTGAGTGGTGGCCCACAATATTGGCCAAGCCAGTAGTTTACATGACTCGCCCAGGCACCGTCCCTGGCTAGGAAATGACTTTGATTATTCAATGTTGTGAGAAGTCATAGCGGGAGTTGGA
Source organism: Seiridium unicorne (assembly GCA_039778275.1). Lineage (NCBI taxonomy): Eukaryota > Fungi > Ascomycota > Sordariomycetes > Amphisphaeriales > Sporocadaceae > Seiridium > Seiridium unicorne. The sequence goes on from JARVKF010000223.1 coordinate 486,630, forward strand.
GTAGACCTCATTATCGCCTGATAATGCTCACCCGCGGAGACGCCTCCTCGTCATAACTCTGGTTTCGCTTTGAAATGACTGCTAGCTGGAGAGTACCGGGACGACTAAACCTCGATGTTTCCCGTCAACCTGACATCTCGACTACTAGCTCCCACGAACACGGTGTAGTTTCCATCTTGGATCTCCCATTCTTGTGACGCAACATCCCAGACACTCAGATCGCGTCTTGTTAGTTCGAAACGAACTGTCACCGAATCTCCCGGCAAGAGTTGCGACTTCTCGAACCCACGAAGCTGCTTTGGCGGGCTATTTGGTATGGCCAAATATAACTGCGCCACCTCGGCCCCGGCTACTGAGCCACTGTTGGTGATCGTGGCATCGACTGTGGCCACAACTGTCCACAAGTCCGTTTCTGTTTCTAGAACGACGTTCAGCCCAGTTGAATTAATTGATAATTCAGAGTACGTAAAGTTAGTGTAGCTAAGTCCGAAGCCAAATTCGTATCGAGGTGTGATATCTTTCGCATCGAAATAACGGTAGTCGACGTAGACTCCTTCGGTGTAATCGCACTGAGGATCCGTGTCGTTCGAACTCGTGCGGCCGCATACATGATAGACCGAGTAGTCGCTTTCGTTCTTGGCCAAAGTATACGGCAATTTCCCCGAGAAGCCCGACTCGCCGTATAGAAGCTTGACTAGAGCACTTCCGCTGTCCTGGCCGGGAAGATGTGCGATAATTGTTGCAGTGACGTTGGGGTGGTCAATCCATTGATCCACGAGACGCACGCCCACAGTATGGATCACCACAATGGTATTGGAGCACTTTGAGGCAACATTGAGAACCAGGCCATCGCTGAAGTCATCGCGAAGGCCATCTCTGTCCCAGCCTTCAGTAGAAATAGCATTGATAAAGACAAGACACGCATCAGAAGCCGCATTGACTCCAGGATTTGCGGAGTCCAAGTCCCAATTTACCCATGTCCCATCGGCTTGTGCCCGTTGCTGAAGAGCACTCAGCGGATCTATGATGTACGGTGGTGCGTTGGCCCCAGCTCGGCCTCCGACAACTATGGTACCGCCTTTTGCGGCCTGATCAAAATGCATTTCTGTTCCTAGCACTGCCTGTGCCATTTCAGGAGACGAGAAGTATCCGAGCTGGAATACAGTGTCCGTGTTTTTTGTTCGGGGAACAGTGGCATCGTACCCGTATACGGACAGCATTCGGAGTTTCTGCGCGAAAGGCAAGGCCCCCTTTTCATTCTTCACAAGAACATGCCCGGCTGTCGCTCCCTCAAGCAGAACTGACTTTGACTCTGGCACTCGTGCATCAATGGGCTCGTGCGGAAGCGTGAGATTCTTCATACCTATGCCCGGTGTTGGAAAGTTCGTGCCATCCTGACCAACAAGATACCATGCAGCGATGATGCTATTCTTGTCAGTGTCCCCAATTAATCGCTGGTTTGCGTGGACTTACCGTGTCGCCATGTCCGTGACTCTGTCGTCGTCCACTGTTCCATTGTTGACTGCTGCCGTCAGGTTATTGCCCCAACTGCCGCCTCCCGGCATGAGCATGTCGAGTCCGGCATTTGCCGAATTCAGGTTGTGTTGCGCACTACAACATCCGGAGTCAGTTTTTGCTTCTTCTAAACCTGCTTAATGAGTTGTCAAGAGTTCAAAACCATGTTTCAAGAGCAGAACCACTGAATTAGGAAGTGGTAAACTCCCAAAACAGGCTATATGGGGTATGACATAACTCCGGAAGTTGCTTACTTCCAGTCCAGCAAGATGAAGCCTTGAAAAGCTAGCTCAGTCTTGAGAATCCCGTTCATGAGCTTGCTGTTTTCGCAGGCATACGTATTGTTCACTCGGTTGTATGAGCACCTTGAAAGAGGTCAGTATCCGAAGCTTGTTGCAGGTCGATTTGAATGAGTCCCAATTTGAGTGAAAATCCTCATCGACCAAAACCGTCACTATACGATAATTTCGGATGGTGCTTACATGGCTGAAGCTACTCCAGCCTTGACGGCATCCATGAAAGGCCATAGATAAAACTCGTGTAGGGTCTTATCGTCAACATTGGACGAAGCTGCCTCAACCCCAAAATAAGGCCGCCTATATGTTTCTTGCTCATTGGCAATCAAATGCTAGCAGGGGAATTGTCAGATTGCAGCGCAATGTCAAGGATACGTCACTTGCCTTGATCATCGCAATAACACCTGCATCCTGAGTGCCGACGATTGTCTCGGCATTGAGTTGGCCAGAAAGATAGGGGTCGACTGAGAAGCCCTCAAAGTTGCGGCCCGCAAGGGGAGACCTGCCTAGCGGGCCAGCATTTGGCCCAAGCATCACGTTTACTGTGTCCCATGGATCAGCCACGACGCCCAACTGTCATTTAAGTGGCGTTGTCATACCTCCCTTCGCCTTGAACTCTAGTCCCATATACAGTCCTCTCTCGTATGTCAAATTCTTGTCCCAGCTCGCGCCTGCGTGGATGGCGGAGGGATAGGAGCTGACCATGTCAGTAGCACGCACGCCATTTCCCGCATCATGCAGGCACATGCCAGGCCAGTTCAGCCTAGGAACCGTTCCCGTATTGCCAGCGCATACATTGTCGGTGACAGTGAAGCCTCGAGTAATGTTGACCTTCTCTTCGAGAGTCATCCGGTGGACGAGCTCTCGAGCGCTGGCATATGCGTCAGCCCAACTGCCGGTGCCGGCACCAGAGGCTGTGACCAGAAATGTCAGTGTCTGTGCCACTTCTGGGCCTTTCAAGTGTGACAGACGTACGCGAAGGGTAGACGGGAGGCGAGGTGGCATATGAGGTTACTGCACAGACTGCTGACAGCAGCAAGAGACACATTTGTGCCATCATATTTTCAGTGTTGGTGATTCCCATGGGAAGGGAGAGCTCCAGTGGAAAAGAAAGACTCAATCAAGTGTGACCAGGTGATGACATGACTTGACCTATATGTAAGCAGATCGGTAAATGGCAGCTGTTAAGGTTCACCTTGAGTACCTATTTGACTCTACTGGAGCAGCTCTTAAGACGCGGTGTAAGCCAAGCAGGTGTTGGGTCCGGATCCACTAGCTGGCCAATCGGGACACGGGCCGGGACAGGACCATGGTATTGGGATCCACACGAGACATGAATTCATCGCCCACGGGAGGCTGGTTGCACAAACAAGGCGGACTACATCCGGATCACGTACCGCCATGCCAGTTGATGTCACCAACGTGATAGCACTCGCATGCCCACCGAAGCTCCGGAATGGCATCCACCGTGGATCCCGTAGCACCCTGCTTGTGAAAACTCCGACAACACGTGGCTAAGGCTTGGCACACCAACTCCGGCCCAGATCAAGCAGGGGACAAGACATGGTACAGAGTTTGGTAACTTCTCGGCTGAACTGCGGAAAACATTTTGATTGACTTCGACTTCTAAGTTACGCCTTGCTGCAAACCGGGGTCCTGTCATGATCCCCCTCAGTGGAGTTTTGCGCAGAACAGAGGGACTACCTAGGGACATGATGGATACCGACGAGCGCGATCGATCTCTCTGTCGCATTTCCCAGACTCTTCCTCGGGGGCAGACGACGAACCTTGAGGTGAAATCAGCAACCTGAATTAAACCACATTGTAGGTTATTCTCCATAGCCACAACTATCCTTACCGTTTATGGCCGCACATTGGATCGAGGTAGCTCAAGAGTTATACGATCATTTACCACGTCGGCCCACGAATCATAATCGTAGACAATCTCAAATTCCATTGACGGTGTAATGATTTCCTAAACCCACTTCCATTATGATTAGGTTTAACGGTGCACCAGCCAGACGGGCGCTGAATCCACCAGACGTGTCTAAGGCCTCCATCTCCAGGCGGGATGCTTCCACTCGAGATCCTCAATCTGATCCGGCGTAAGTCCGTCAAGCTCCCGGTCAATGTCTCTTTTGTCCCGTCGCTTGTTGTCCCACTTCATCCAGAACAAAGATAGGGTACTGAAAATCAGGATCACTGAAGCTGCTGCAAGATTCAGGCCATTGCCAATGTGGTAGTTGGGAGCATCCCAGCTGATGTAGCTCCATGTGGCGACCAATCCTCCGACGTTGCCGAACATCATGTTCGTGGCAAGCGACATACTACAACACCTGGAGTCAGTGATCTGTTCTTCGAGTGTACTTGACGAGTCCTCGGGATTTTCGAAACTCATTCTCCAAGAGCGGAAATGTTCATGCAGGAGGCAGGAGCCTCCAAAACAGGCTACAAGGGATATAATAGAACTGAGAAAAGTTGCTTACCTGCGAGATGTGTCACTGATAACCTGAGCCGCAACCTGGGCATTCGCCAGAGGCCCAAGAGAGAAGCAGCTGCTCGTCAGGAAGAATGTAGCGGCATATCGGACCTGGGGGTTGGTACTTCCAAGGAACATGGAGTAGCCGATAATTACCAACGGTGCCGAAAGAATAAAGAAAATCTGTCGCTTGTCTAACCTCCAACTTAGGCCAGGTAACAGCAGGGTGAAGAAAGCACCAACGATATACGGAGGCACCGTATATAACTGCTTCTGGATTGTCGTATAAGTCGGGTAGATGGTGGCGACAATAGTTGGGAGAAAGAAGGCAAGCCCTTGGACAGTGATATTATTCAGTAAGAACACCCAGGCAGTGCTGAGCACAGCGGGATTCCAGAAACCCAGCCAGAGCTTTGATTTACTGAACTTGTCGAGCACACTGGTCTGCGAGACACGCTCGGACTTGACTCGGGCGATAGCCAAATCTTTCTCCTCTTGTGTGAGCCTGCAATAACGCGGGTCAGACTCTCGAATCCTGGAAGTCGTTACGCACAAATCAAGGGGTTCTTACCAGCGAGCCGTTGCCGGTCTATCGGTAAGGGTGAGGAACGAAAGTAATGATAAGCCAATCGTAATGATCCCCTCAATCGCAAAAATCATCCGCCATTTGTGCAGGCTTCCAAAGCTCTCAAGACTCAAGATTCCCGACGCAAGAAGGCCGCCAAAGGCACCTGCTAGGGGAGACATGACGATGAACAGCGATAGTCTGAATGCAAGCTCCGAGCGTCGATACCTGTCGTCGTCCGAATCAGTCAAGGCACCATCACCAGCGAGGGATTTTCGAGAGTTTACCAGCGGGAGAGGTAGTACGAGATGCCAGGCATCATTCCGCTCTCAAACACCCCAAGCACGAAGCGGACACCACAGGCCTGGGGTAGATTATTGACAAAGGCCGTGCCTAGGGAGGCGATACCGAAACACAAGGACAAGATTGGAATGAACCATCCAGGTCCAATCCATTTGCATGCCATATTAGACGGTACCTCAAACAGAATATAACTAATGTAGAAAATTGAAAGCAGTTTGTTGTAGTCGTATGTCCCGGTCATACCCAATTCCGTCTCGAGGCCAGCTAGTCTAGCATTTCCTGTGCTTGATCAGCTCTGCTGCAACATACACATGAGTATCAAGACACCCACCGATATTTGCTCGGTCGATGAAGCAGAACAGATAGAGAAGCGCGACAGTTGGGATAATGTAGAGGTCGATCTTCAGGCGGACGCGTCGCTCGGCTGCTTTGTCGAAGTGCACCAAGGAATGCCCATATCTGGCGGTCGGTCAGCGTCAAGCAACTCAGAACCCAGTCTTGCCTTGGGACCGACCTGTCTGTCGCAGCGAGTCCTCTTTCAGCCGCGGTATGGACGTCTTCCTCATGATGTGGCCCTACCACCTTCTCCTGTCTGGGCTCGTTGACGCTCTCTTGGGAATTCATCCTGAACCGTTGGGGTATCACGGTTGGCGGCTCGAAACGCATTCGTCAAGCAGACTCATCTCAACCCTCGTGCATCGTGGACGGACCCCATTGTTAAATACAAGTCGCAGAAGCATAATGGTCGGCTGTTAATCGAATCGCGAACAGCCAGCATACGCAAGCAGGCGTCCTTGGCGATGCAGAATTCCCACAATGAATGCCGCCTAACGTTTTCCCTTAGAAGATAGTGTTCTTGGCTCTCCTGATTCCGGACAGTTGCCCCGACGAAGCTGATAACATGCGTTCGCTGGTTGGCTCGTGGGGTCAGCAGGAGACGGAGACATTGGGGAATCCTAGCGTAGCACGCCTTGGCGAGGGCTGGGGTCATAGCTAAAGCGCTTAAAGACCCCTCCCCCAGCTGGGACATCTGGGGCACGGGTGCGGGGTCGGATGAGCTTTACTCAGAATCGTTTGGGTTTCAGGAGTCGTTGATTTCGGCATCGGCCATTCCCCTACAATTGGTTTAGTGCGCTACGGCTTCAGCGGGTAAGGAAGCCATTGGGGGGTTACCATGGTGTTGGGTCTGCCAGCTCAAGCTGCATTACCATGGAGGTGATAAGCTCTTCACAAGCCCTTTCCAGTTTTATGGCTGCAGTAGTTGGTTGCAGTAGTCACAGGTAGAATGCTGCATAGGGTAAACATACACCCCCAGGAGTTGCTCGCGGCGTATACTCAAATTTTAGCCACGGGCCGAGCTTAGACGACACAAGGCGGGAGCTGACAGCGGTAACTGATCACCATCTATGACTCAGATATGATTGATATAAAGCAGCATTCTGGTTCCTGCAGTCGTCTAGTCCACTAGTATACCTTACGGGATGAATGAACGCTGACGAGAAACCTTCCTTCTGGGGAAGAACGAGAGTGTTTTGCATGTACTTACACTACATGAGACAAACGGGGGTATGTATACCCTCGTCGATGAGTTTATGGTCTACAACGCTTATGTTTTTCTTGACTTCGGATGCTTCTCTGAAGCAGGCAGCTTCAAGGCGACAACGCCGTTATTGGTACCATTCGAACCAGTTCGACAAAGGCTGAGAACTCCCGTGGTCGAATATCCCCCTTGGTGAACGATGACCTTTCAGATTGGGAGAAGTAACTAAACAGGGATTAGGCACGATATCCACTGTCGCGAGTCATTCGAGGGTCTTTCTCGGGCACAAGATATTAAATCCGAGGCCGCGTTCTATGTCATGAATTTGTTATGGATCGGCAGTTCATCCCTTTTGGAAAAAGAAATGAGGAAGATAATTCAAGTAGCCAGAAATAGGCCAAACTTTTTAACGATTCATCTCTTTTCAGTGGCCTTTTGCGTGGTCTATGGACGAAGGGACAATCTAGACGAACAAGCACCAATGAAATATTTACTGCTTTTCTGAACAAACAGTCCAATCATCCATTCGAAGATCATGTGGGTAAACACTGGAAGCCACGGCATTGGTTTCAATAGGCCACAGCTTTGAGTAAAGATACGGGAGTTGTACTCGTCGTACACTTCTCATGGTGTAGCCTCGGCATCCTCGACTTTGACATCACGTTCAGTATTGATGACCGATCTGAAAAATGCACGATCTGTGTGAGGTGACTAGAATTGGCGTAAATTTCTATTAGTGAGGAATGGCATCGAAACATTTTGATCCAATATGATAGGACGAATGTGTGTCATTAGGAGAGATCGATTTATAATACGCGGGGCCTAGGCTTGAGATGATCTTTACAGTGTGCCAAGACACCAGCGATCAGCACCCTGGGGGTATCCGATATGTGGACGATCCTAGGACTCTGAATGCACATTGGGTATCATATGACCTCAGTCAAGCTTATCGTCGGTGCATCAATCGAGGGCGCTCCCTCGGCAGGCATAACCCAGCTATGGAACCCACGCGTGGCAAGGTAAAGTTCTATACAATCTTGAACCAGTCGTCAATATGATGGTCATCTCTGCAATCAGGTTGCGTCTCTTCCTCTCTGCACTCCCAAGTGCACTCCTAAGTGCACTCTCTTGCCCTGGGGTACGAGGGTGGAGTACCGACGGCAACTTCGACGAAGACTAATTTGGCCGTCATTGTAGTTCATGCTGGACAACATACAACCGTGGCTCCGGTGCTTGTGCAGATGGCGAGGGAGGTGAGCTACCACGCCCGCAGAACATTTTTCCGACGCTTGGCCACTAACACGGCTGGTGGATAGGTGATGCAGATGCCGTATTCCTTTTGAGATCTGGAGCAACTCTTAAAGACGTGAGTATCGGCAAGAACCAGCAGGAGGGTGTGCACTGCGATGGACCTTGCACTCTCGAATTTGTCTGGTTCGAAGACGACTGTGAGGAGGCCATTACCATAGTAAGAGTGTATGCGGTCCAGTTTCGATAGTACTTTCTGATTGCAACCTTCCTGCAGAAAAACGACAAAGCGGGTCAGGAAACCTGGATTATCGGTGGGAGCGCCTATCACGCCAGCGGCAAGATCGTTCAACACAACGGCTGCGGCACCGTAAACGTGAGTACATTGGCAACAGGAGCGGCGTCAAGCACTAACGGTCATAGATAGATCATCAAATTTTATGCTGAAGATTACGGCAAGGTCTACCGGTCATGTGGTAACGTGAGTATCCGTACCGGATGAGCGCCAATGGTGTTCGAGCCGCTGATCCAGGAACAATAGTGTAGCTCCCAATGCAAGTGGAATGTGTACGTGGAAGGCACCACAGCTTACGACGGCGGAGAAGTCGTCGGTATCAATTCCAACTACGGAGATACAGCGACCCTAAACAATGTCTACACCGACGCCGCACACCCATATCAGATGTACACCGGCTGCAGCAATGGCTGCGAGCCCGTGAAGTCTGGCTACTGTTCAGGGTAGAGGTTCTGGCATGGCGCGCAATGTTCTGCAAGGGATAGACTATTAGTGATAGGAATATGGCAAGATCATACGCACGCAGGGTCTGCTTTTGCGTTACGACCAAGGCGACCACGTTCGAATATGGATGGTTGCAGTACTGATACCACGAAGACCACTTCGGTAGGAACCATCAATATTTGTTGCTCCCGATATGTCGGGTATCATTCAGAATTGTAGTGACACAACGATCATCGGATCCAGCTCTGGCGAAGTGAGATATATCTGTCCAGGTAGTTTGCAGTATCTTCATTTCGGTTAGCTATTCTTTAGTTGTACTGTGATCCTAGCACCTATCGCTTACCTACCGGCGACCAAGTTTATACTTGGACTACGCTCTGATAACCTCATTTGAGCCTAGTGTATAGTCATGATCGTTCGTGTATATATATATAGTAGTCGAAAGTTGTCCATCATTGTCTCAATACATCCTTGTCCTCCATCCGCCAAGAAGTAGCAGAGGTGATGCAAACAGGGTCTTGCGGGGGCCAATGTGAACCCCACACCTTCCTACTTAGGTAGTGCTCCCTATCACTCGTATCTCTTTGATTGGGATGTCAGACGCTTCGAGTTTTGGAATGCAGATAAAGTTAACCTCATACAGGAAGATCTAGATCTTTGGGTCGGCCGGCCTCTGGGTCTGCCGTCGCATGGCATTTGCCTGTCAATTCAATCATAGGGCCAGAACCGTGCTCGGCATGATCCGAGCTTCGCCATTAACTCCGAGCATCAAAGGTTACGTCGAGTCACATGGAGCCCATCAATTCGCACTGAACTGGGCAGGTATCTCAGGTACACCGGATGTCGGCAATCGGCTTCCAACGACTCTGTGGTTGAAAGTCATGATACCTCGAATTGCCTCGTGCCTACGCAGTCCAACGCTGCGTACGCTCCTCTAGGGCGATTTCAATTCCGTCCTACCGATAAGTGCCACAATGCCAGTTGCGCCAAAAACTAAAATACACCGTACCATTAGCACGCAATTCTAGCACATGGTCTTATTATTAGGCCTTATGTCATGTGGCAATAAGTAGGGCCATTTGACCGTCGTGGAGGTCTAGAGCTTGCAGTCGTCAAATCTTCGTCGCTTATTGCTGTAACATTCGGGACCAGCTTGAGCCTTTGGGCATGGCCATGTCTGTTCTCTTCTGGATCCAATGAAGTTGGCTATTGTAGGTGCATGTGCCGCGAAGGGGTGTGTAGTATCATTGTTTGGGGCGGAACAAGCACGCCAAGAGGTATGGACGCATTGGCTGCCAAGAGCCCAAACCAGCATGTAGTTTTGGTGCCAGTACATGTATGTACCTGAAGCACGACAGATTATCGCCCTCTGGCGTATATACATATACGTGCCAGGATTCGATTGAGCACGAGCGCCGGCGGCTCTTTGCTCGCTGCTCGCGTTTGCCTGTACGCTGTCGCAATGGCTGGCTATTGTGCCTCTTGCACTACGATAATAGCAGCCATTGTTATAGCGCTGCTTTCACCTGTTGCAGCGTGTTTCCCAACCCAATACCCGCAATATAGATGCGCGACGAACGCCCCTGCACAGAATGCTCTTACCGGCCTGAAGTCGACAACTGTTGCCGTGGGTAATCGTCCATGGGGTGTTGTCTACCTCAACAACGATTATGCATTCGCTGCTGTCAACTTCTCCATTGCCGTTCTCGATACATCCCAGTTTACGCCGAAGTTGACTACTCTGATCCCGTTTCCGGAAGAGGACTATGGTACAATGGGCAACGACGACATCAACTCTGATGGCTACGGATACCGTGAGCTCACCTTGAGCCACGATAGGCAGAATCTATACGTCGCCACAGGGTATGGCGCTGTCATCATTGATGTTGTTAGAGCTATCCAGGGCAGAAACGATTCAATCGTGGGACTTTTGAGCTCTGATGGCTACGTTGGGAGGAGTGCTATTGAATTATCCATCACCCCCAATGATCAGTACATATTCATTAGCCAGGAGTTTGGAAGCAACAACTCACACAATCGAGGGGCAATCGAAGTCTTCAACGTTACGCGACTAGATGATGGCACGGTGATTAGTTCGTGGCGAGGCTTCATTGCACTTCCAGGTTATGCAACCGTCGGACAACAGTTCTCCAAGGACTACACCAAACTCTTCGTTACCAGCGAGCTCAATAGTACGACGTCGTCTCCCAACACTACTTCGGGTGTCATCAGCGTGCTCGACGTCGCAAAGCTAAAGCACACCCCGGGGAAGTCGTTGATAACCAAGGTCAGCAGTGGTTGTCGTCCTGTCCGTTGTCGCCTGGACGGTGACCGTCTTTGGGTCTCGGAACGAGATATCAACCACTTGACCGTGTTCGACGCAGAGAAGCTGGCCAACAATGACACGACAGACTTGCTTCTCGCAACGGTCAACACGGGCACATCTCCCATCGGTCTCGCAGTGGTCGGGCAATACGTGTTGACGGCCGACTCCAATCGATTCAGTTACGCCAACGCGACAACTGGCATCACGGTCGTGGACTCTATTCTAGCCTTGGCAGGCCAAGTAGACTTTCCGCAAATACCAACAGGGGCGTTCCCGCGTTCGCTGGCGCTAAGTCCCAATGGAAAGACGCTTCTCGTCTCGGAATTTGGCACGGGGAACATCCGCGCGATAGATGTAAGCTCGCTGCAGTAACCATAAATACAATCAGATAGAGATAAACCGAGTCATGTATTCAGATATCGCCACTTGAACGTAGACGTCCAGAAAGTGCGTGATGGAAAACTAGACGCAGACTGCCTAGAATTGTGAAGCTAGCACGGATTGAGATACCCATACCTACATCAGATGTCGGCTACACAAAGTAAACCTTGACGGCCTCGGTGATAACCCCGTCTTTTATACTTCTCCAACGAGCAGGTGGGGCAGAAAGTCTTGTTGCTTAGGGGTTGAAATTTCCTATTACAGATAAGGTTAGGGGCCAAGGATCCGATGGAAGACATATTTTGTTGAATTGTCAACTACACAGGCAGTTGAACAGTTCCCGCTTTACTGGGACTCTAGAGAGCTATCGCGAGAAGCGATGCGGTCCACGAACGTGAGTAAGCCCACATAAAGTTATTCACTGAGCTTTAACGACCGCCCGACGTTACCTAGCTAGCAGATCATATTCAATGGGGTTGATTGTGAATTCTCCCAGATTCCGAAGCTGTGTCATATGGTCCTAGTTCTCCTTCGGCGGAGGCTGGGTCGAGCCGTGAGAAGCAAGCCCATAATCATGGCTAAGGACCGGGTCGCATAAAGATGAACGAATTCACTGTAATGCAGCGTCTGCCAGTCAACGCGTTTACTCTCGGGAGCAATGTCGCAAGGCTGGCCATCGCTGGCGGGGAAATGGCCCAGGTAATTGGAAAGCTTCGCCAAGCAATTGTCTTTAATTGGATTTATTTGAGAAAATACAATAGCGAAGTTTTATTTAGTTAAAGTGAGACTTTAAAATACGTTAAGAAAAAGATTCGCGGACGCCATTAGTTAAAGGGTCGGCTCTAATAATTTTATTGGTTAAAAGCTCGAAAAATAATAAGCTACCAACGCCACGATTTTTTAGAAGCGTAAGCTACGGGGAGGAGGGTAGGCGGCAGGCGGCAGGTGGGCGGGGGGGTTTAGGGAGGTGCCCCTTTAGGAATCAACCCCTTTACCGACGAGTTCTATCACTAAGCCCCATTATGGACAAGTAACAGGGTTACTAACAAACAGCAGCGATACTAATAAAGTAGTAGTGTTACTGACGAGCAGCAGCGTTACTAACGAGCAGTAGCGTTATTAACGAACAGTAGTATTAACTTAACGAGCAACAATAATATTAACGAGCAATAATACTAACGAGCAGTAGTATTAACGAACAACACCAGTACTAACGAACACACGACTGAAGTATAAAAAGCAGCACCAAAAAAAGCTTGGGGTGCATCGGTCTCAAGTTCATCTTGAAGTTGACTCTCTGGATCAATCTCCCGTACCTATCCCGAGAAAGAAAAGATTTTTACAGCCGATCACGCACTGCGATGAGGTGCATATCATGATAGAAGGTCCTACCTCCCAGCAAGATGAGCCTACTCAAGACGACCACAAGGAAATTCCAAGGCCGGAGGCGTCCAGCACCACTCCGTCGACATTAAAGACGCTTCTGCAGAGACCTCCGACGCGTAGCACCATGTCATCCCTATTAGTCAGTGGTATTCGATACCCCAAACCTCCGAAACCAGAAATCGCACCGGGTCTGAAGACTTGCGAATGGTGCGCTGAGACTTATAAGACTGCTCAATTTGATGACTCTAGATGGTGGACGTAGGAAATTTGCTTTCGTCATCTTCTTCTTTGGGTATATGTTGACTTACATCACGCAGGCGTCATGTTGATCGCGACCTTGTCCCATATGTGTGCATATCAGAGCATTGCGCTAGAAATCCACCGCAATTCGAAAGCTTTAGAAGGTAGAAGAGCCACATGACTGAGACACACTCTCCAGAATGGGCTGAAACCATCCATGGCATCACGTGGATTTGTGGCATCGGACACCCAGAAGCAGAACAGTCCAAAGTCTTGAGGCCACAGAAGAGCACATGCACCAAGAACATAATGTTATGTTCACAGATCTCCAAATAACGACTCTGTCCAAGAGAAATACATTAAACTAACCTCGACTGCTTAGAATTTGTCCCATATGTTCTTACAAAGTTGAAAATAATGAAAATACTCACAACGGTACACCTCTAGGCACTGAAGCTCAGATATACCACCCTGTTGTCACTTCAACAAAAGATGTGGAAAATAAGAAACTCAAGGGTAAACAAGTCAAATTTGGCACTCCATTGACACCAAGTCCGCTTGTGTCTCAAATCAAGAATGACTTGGGCATTGACAATAGATCTTTCCAGCACAAACTGTCCCAAACAGTGTTACAGCAACAGACAGTACGGCATATCGCGGAGCATCTCCTGGGACTTGCCTTCCTCGCGGTACGACTTAAATCCCTAGACGAGCAGCAACCAGGAGACGTTCTACTGAACGATGACACCGTCTCTGACCAAGTAACGAATAGCAGCACGGAGGGGCAGGCTATTGCATCGGAAATACCAAGATCTCCCGAGTCGGGGGAGATTGATAGCTCATATATGGATGTGAGCAGACGTCCATGGGGCGAACATTTTGCCGGTACCACGATGCCTGACGATGGTGAATTCTATAATAACGATGAGCATGGCCCGGCTTTAGGTTCAGCAGTTTGGGCTGACACGAGTGAGCGGGGCCTTCACTGATGTCATGGCTGGACACCGGTCCGGAAGCCGAAGATATTGAGTGAAAATACTTCGTAGTCCTGCCTGAAAATGCACTAATGTAATCAAATTTGATACGCACTAAAAAAATGCACATTCTCGTGTTAAGAGTATTTTGGGACACTGGACTACAGGTTATAATGACTATGAGGCGCCTCGCGCTGCATGATGACGTGTGCGCGCAGGTGAAAAGATTGAAGGAAGCAACAGTATAAGGCCTCAGGACAGAAAAAATACAAGGATCTCATCCGAGAGCTCCAGTTGTTGGTGGATGCTGCCGAGAAATCACCAATGAGCTTATTGATTTGAGACAGTAACAATGATTCGTCAGTTCAGGCTTTAATATTGTATCCGACTGATATTAGGGCTCTCGATATCAATATTCCATTCCTTTACGACGCAGCATCGGGCCACGCCGATTTCGTGTCACAGATTCATATTTGTAGCATAGATACAAATCAGGGGACCGGAGTAGTCGAATTTGCTGTCCCGGAAGGCGATCTTGTTAACAAACAATGGAGTAGTGCAACTTGACTGAGTATCGCCGAAGGTCATTTGATTTGAATCTTCTCGTTAAAACTTTCATGACTACCCAATTCATCCGATCTCCATTACAACAACCATCCCCAACCCTTCGGCTGCCCTGTAAACAGGCACAGCCCGCTTCCTTTCAACGTGTGCGACTATTACTCGTATATTTGTAGCTCATATAGCATAATTTAGGTTGTGGAGTATGTAAAGCTATATGTATAGCTGTCTCGTAAATAGACAAGGCCTGTACGACATATCCAGTGCATCGCTATCAAGCATGCCAACGCTCATTACCAGTACGTTGCCAGTAAATAAGGCTAGGACTTGCATGATATCCACTAGATAGGGTGTATATTCGCTGTTAATTACGTAGAGTAGCCATCCGGAGCCCCCACGCGATTGGGTGAATTGCGTCAACTCCGCTCAGGTAATATCAACTTCATATTTAAAATCACCTGTGAGTTGCGTCCTAATTACATATGTATCGGCAACTTGACGTAGCTCAATCAATTAGTGGTAGTTGCCGTTGGCTATGTTATCGATTCCTAGGTTTCAGATGTCCCGTTGTGCTCCCTCGGGCTGGGGCTGAGCGCGAGTGGACTGTACCTCTCGGTTGCCAGCTAAAAGAAGATCATGAACTCATTTGGCAGATGACCAATAGCCCAAGTAGGATAAGCTTCATTATGTATAGCCAATATAATTTTGGACATCTATTTCTAGTGAACATCCAATTTCAGGGGATACCCTCGGGATTTGTCTACCTCTCACGCCGCCTTGATGTGCAGACCTTAAGCCTGTAAACGGCCAGCAGTGATGCGAAGCATTCGCAGCTACATGTATGGGACGAACACGGCATCTTCTGGAAAAAATGCATCTATATTGCCCTACAGTTTTGCTGAGCATGTAGAAACCCAGAACAATTGGCTATAGACGCTACCAGGCGATAAGCGTTTAATTGCTTGAATTGGACTGAATGGAAGAATCCGTAACTTGACACTACACATAAGCGATTGGAAATAGCGCTACGGGGGTCGGAAACTTCGGAGAAGATTTCAGCGAGGATTGAGACTGAAGAGAGCACAAGGGACAGTGTCCACCGCGGTCGAGATTTTGGTGGATACAATTTTAGGCGGCTACTTCTTGACAGAGTTCTGTCGGCTGAAGACACGTAGAAATGTGAGGTCTACCACAGCAGCTTCCATCTTGCAACTAGCTACTGGTTTGAGGTGACTTCGTACACTTCACCCCTCTTTTCCAGAATGCGTACTGAGCCGTATTCTCAAACATAAAGGGCTTATGCACGACCCGTTCCTGAGAATCGATGAGAACTAACACAAGATGCAAATGATCAATTTCATGCAGGCAGGTGCTTCCAGGTAATCATTGCAGAAACAACATTCAAACATCGGGAATGTGATAAACGGTTTGTCCCACGAAGTATGATTATTCCGTTCCTATGGCACGGCTGTGCTATTCTCCTGCAGGCATTATTATGGCATTACCAACAACTCGAGCAGACTAGTTCGTATATCCTTCGTGTAGGGTTGCGAATTGCACCCGAGCATGAGACGCCTACTGCATAACATATTTGGTTTCGCTGTCCTTGAGTGATCCTAAACGAGGCTGTGGGTCATGTCGCATGGCATATCAGCAGTGACGCTGCTCTTTTGCCTAAGGGGTTTCAACTCCTAGAGCATTCAGCATTGCGAGGTCAAGCGCATTTTAAGCAGCATTCTCTTTCTTTACTTTGAAGAATAGCTCTCCCAAGAGGAGGAGGTTTCGGGGGTGAAAATATGGAAAATACCTTATTGATTACCAAAGCTTCGACTTTGTATTTATCTAAGTTAGGTACAAGGTACCTAATTGGCTTAGCGCATTGAGGTGCTATGGGTCCCAGCTTGTGTAGGGCAACGAGCGGCTTCTTCAACGCCATGACGCTCGCGGCCTTTCGATGGACGTATATACATAGAAGGGTGAATGAACGGTATAGACTTATAAAATGCCTGCTATGCTGTTTGCGAATCTCTTTTTTAAGTGACACAAAGTTAATCAAAATCTCACCTGGGCGCGGATGCAAGGGGAAGGTCTAACCACTGTGCCGGTACCCGGAATTAAAACAACGCCAAGTACAATCCCTGACCATTCGTGCGCCACGAATCCGCCATCCATCGTTCCTGCAAAGATGAGAGAAAAGCTGCCACCTAATCCTCAAAAGCAAAAAACCAAGGCTATCATCAATGAAGTTGATTTTAGTTTATTCCAAACTTACGGGCAACGAGGTCTAGTGGGACAAACAGGCATCGACGACCATTGCGTGCATCAGACAAGCGTTCATAGACAAAGGCCGCATGCCTTGAGGAAAGGCTCACTCCAGGGAGGCAGAACGGGCAGGACTGGACATGATGCGGTTGCAATCTCGGGCAGCCACCATCCTGATGGCTTGGAGACAGCTTCCCAGCCTACACAAGGTTGTGACGATATCCCTACTGGTATTGTTCTCGGTCGGTAAGCAAACATCGTCGTCCCTGTTGTGCCGGGTCTAGGTGTAAGCTGACATACGATTCCAAAACGCAGCTGCGCTGATGCGGTCTGGTACAGTTGATGCGCGCAACCACTGGGACCGGATCACGCAGAATAGACCCAAGGTTGAAGGCCCCATAGCTGGCGGTATCCCGATCCGTATCATGTTCATGGGTGCTTCGGTGACGCTTGGCGATCATTCAACCGGGAGCTTTGGCTACCGTAAGCAAATTCGAGACTGGCTTGTCTCCCTGGGCAACCCGGTGAACTCGGTTGGAGCAGTATGACGGAATCTGTCTCCTGTTTCTTGATGTTCCTGCTGCTAACCCCGGGGCAGAATCGTTTCGGGGATTTCAAGGACAACGACGTGCAGGCCTTCGGCGCCCAGCCCATCAAACCAACTCTGGATCGGGCAAGGGAAATCGTGCTAGCCACACAGCCGAACCTCATCCTGATCAACGCAGGGTCAAGTGATTGCTTCCAGGAGGATAACTGGGGTGCAAAACACTCATACAAGTATACGCGTGAGCTGGTTGATTTTTTGCTCGCCGAGTCCCCGCGTGCGACTGTTATCATGTCGACAGTCGTGACCTGTCCTTGGGAGCACACCGAGCAGTGCATCAAAGGTGTCAACGCACAGATTCGACAGGTGGCCACCGATCTCATTCGGGAAGGGAAGCCGATTGCCCTGGCGGAGATGCACTTTGATCAGGGTCTTCCGAATCGCCCTAACCTGACGCATATTGGACCGGATTCCATGCACCCAACGGATTTGGGTTATTTCAGTAAGGAACTTCCAAAGTTACTTCATACCCTTTATAGCCTGTTTTAGGAGTTACCACTTCCTAGTCGAGCATTTTTGCTCTTGGAATACGAGCTTAAACTCCTAATAACTCGACAAGCATGCTCGAAGAAGGAATCACTAACCTCAGGTGTTGTAGTGATGGGTGACCTATTCATGGAGAAAATCCGGGAGGTTGACCGAAACGGTTGGCTACAGCCTCCGGTGGAGAACGGCATTCCAGATGACGGCGATGCGGCGAGGGATGCAGAGGAGGCAGCAGGAGGAGGTCAGGGGAATTTCCATGGGGCGGCGAATCCTGATGAACAACCAGCTCATAAGCGCCATAGCGGGAAGCGATATTCCCATTGGCAGGAATAGACTAAATTTAGCATGTTATACTTTAGTGGCAATCCCTGTACGAAAGATTCGGCTATCCCATCAACTGGCGGGTACCAGCACAGGGATTATATCTGTTAGGCTAGTACAAAAGCCCCTGAGCCAACAAATAAAATACTCCGTCTTACGAACCTATCGTTCCTTAAATTGTTATATTATATTAACGTAACTAATTAAATTATAACTAAACCACCGAGCTTACGATATTTAAAGTAATGTAATTTATTTTTAACTTTTATTTTGCGAATCGAATATTGCTTAAAAGGTTAAAAATAGTGGTCTTAACGCCGTTGGCAGTTTGGCAGGTACCCTACTACCTAACTGATATGATCCCTGTGCGGTTACCTGCCAGTTGATGGGATAGTGACCATGCTCGGGTGCCCGAAAGCGACCCCAATCAGCGTCCTGTGGTCTCAATTGGTCCGAGTGCTCTAATGTGACGCTCATATCACTCGAAACTCGACAGCAACGACGCTCTTCATCATCATTCAGCCGCAAAGAATTACAAACTGCTTTTTTTTCTTCGATAATCCAGACGAGTACGTGTTCGTTGAGGAAAGCCTCACAATCACTAGACATGCATCCTTCCAGACCTTCTTCCGCTTTGACTTGCCTTCGTTGAATTTAGGACGTCTGTTGGTGGTGGGGTTAAGAATAGTGTAAATTGACGACCATGTAGAACAAGGCGTAAACAAGTTCATTACGATCAAAATCCATGTAGCCAAAGCGAGCAGCTGCGCAGTCGATCGGTCAATATTCTACAGTCATTCAATCGATTCTTATTGTATATAACTAGAGCGTCGCCCGAAGTTAATACTATAGTTTAAATCGCTGCAATGAACTGGCTCACGTAGGGTAATAGCTAAAGACATAGCCGTCTTAACGGGATGTTCGAAAGAGGGCACAGAGCTTGCAGGATTGACAGTCCACGTCGATGGTAGCCGTCCTTGAATTTTGAAAAGTGTGTACGTGTAAAATAAGGCCATACAAGTAGAAGGAAATAATATCAGCCGAGGAAAATTGTAAGACGTATGGACCAGTGATTACATGATTCAACTTGAGTCATCGGCGTCGGGTGGACCCTACTTGCATTAACTAGGTCAGACCAGGCGTAACATCCACCAATAGCAGGGCAGACCTGTACTCAGACCCTGTCCAGATATAGAGAAAAATTGATCTTTGGCCCGAATTCACGAGGGCGAACTCAACAGTATAAATACTCCCCACGGCCCTTAGTTCAGTAATGCACTGACCTCTGTCCCCACTCATACTGCCGCGACGCCAAGATAAACCTTCTTGCCGACGAACATACAGAGCTATGGCATCGCCATTCACGATACCTCAATCCCTATCCCCAGCCTTTGTTATATCTCGCTGCAATGTAGCGGATACTGACACGCTGGGGGATGTCTACTATGATTCGTTCAAAGCAGATCCAGGGAACACCCACTGGTGGTCTCCAAGCAGAGAGCACATGATGGATTGGATGCGGGTCAGAATCTCGAAAAAAATGCACGATCGTGGGATCCGGCATTTTAAGATCGCAGATGTGGAAAGTGGGGATATTGTGGCATGGGCTAGATGGACACTACCAAAAGGATCGAAACATTTCGGCGAATGGGTCGGCGTTGAAGGAGTCGCCGCGGACGTCACGACCCTTGTCGAGGATGAACCGAAGCCAGAGAGTACAGCACAGCTGAATCTAGAGATCTCTGCCAGTGCGCCTGCTGTTGAACCACAGACGAAATCCATCGACATACCGGAGGGCGCAGATCCGGATCTAGTCCGGAACTTCTTCGATGCTTTGGCTGTTGCGTCCAGAAAGTGGTTCACTGATGATATGTTGGGTAAGTTTGGACGTCAGATAGATATTATCAGTAAAAGACCTGCTAATCGGGTAACCCTACAGGTCTGGGACTCATCTGCACGAACCCAAAATACCAAAGACGGGGAGCCGCCAAGGCGCTGATAGTCCCTATGCTGGACATAGCTGACGCACAGGGTATTGCCACCTATCTCGAAGCCACGCCTGCGGGCAAACCGGTGTACGAGAAGCTTGGGTTTCGCGAAGTTGACGCACTTGACTTTGATCTCAATAGGCTTACCAAAGATTTGGATGGTGTATACCGGCTCACTGTAATGATTAGACAGCCCCAGACTAGACAATGAGATACGACTGAAAGGGTCGAGTACCGACATGGTTGAGTTGACGCAATGCTGTTTCCCTGATACATGGGCACACTGAAGCTCGCGATACGGTAACCGGCTATTATTGTAATAGGGTGCGCTCGACAAATTATTATATTAGGTAAACTCACCTGTACCATAAATTCCGTCTTCTAATGGAAGTCCTTGGCTGTGTACAATATCCATCGAATTGTCCGAATCGTGTGCAAGGGCTCGAGTCCGTAGAAGGACGAGGGGCTGTTCTCGTCGATCCTCCTGCGCATTCTGATACATCAAGGATGTCGTCGTACAAGAATTGTTGGCGGCTGATTGGCGCGAGAGACGTACCATAGCATTACGGCCATGAAAAGGCCACATGTAGCAGGTCAATCACATGACAAGTTTTTCAATAATGGCCCAACTGTGACCAGGCTTTTGGAGCAATTGTAGCTGCACCCATGACTTGGTAGATGGGTTAGGTTAATTCATGAAACGAACAGTGAAAACTGCCCAGCTATGCAAAATAACCACAAAGGCGACGCGAAGGTTGTCATCGGAGTATACGATACAATATACGGTAGTTTAAATGCCCTTTCCAGCGATCGAGCCCCGGGTGGAGACACTGTTTAAGTTTCGGGCGGGCCGTAAAATCATGTTAGATTAGGCGTGTGACTCAAGTCTTCCATGCAAGCCAATATGATGCATCGCCGGCTGCTGCTTTCAGCGGGTTCCCAGCCTGGTATGGATGATGATAGTCGCAATTGCAACTTTGAGAGCAAGGCCGCCAAGATCTGGGAGCATCACTGCCCGAACCGCAACAGCGCAAGGTCTGAAAGACAAGGGCGTGCGCTACAGATTAGAGATGCTACTCGGTTAAATTCCATAATCCCTCAATGTCATCTGGGTCGGGCTGCTTAGCGAACAGAAAAAAGCGCCCCCTCCCCCCAAGACGTTATGCTGCAGGTGGCGGGAAGCCTTGTTGAGCCGGAAAACTGGTACGATGAGAATATAAAGCTCCTCTCAGGCGGAAGCTGACAGAGCCGAGCGACCCCCAAGCGTCATGGTGCCAAGACCCCGCCAGCCTCAGCGGAGCTGTCAGCTCCTCGTGGAAAGAAATGGTGCGTGATCGGCGTCTTCACTCGTGCGTGCAGTAAAATACCCTGTTTAAGGTCGTAGAATAACGGTTCAATAGATGCAATTGTTAACAAATGACGCCGTTCTGCATTCCGACCTAGGCAGTTAGAGTTGTTCGGGCTACTGAACTAGGTCAAAAGCTGGAGAATGCATGCAATCCCGGGGCTGATCGACAAGCCCTAGGCCGGAACGGCAGTGTTCAAAGGTAAAGGTCCCTACTGGCGAGATCTCGTATTCTAGCACCCTAGTAACGTCGGGGTAATAACGAGTGATCTAAGCCTGCATGATGACTTCAGAGCTACACGTTTCCGGTGACAGCGCAGCTCAACAGCTCGCACTTGATTGGGACTCTGCGGGGAACGCTCTCGTCAGCTCAGCAGCCGGCCCCAGGCTTTCGGATCACCGGCGGCTGCATCTGTTGCAGCAGCGCGAATCTTGTGCGACGACATTGGATGACATGAAGCCACAAAAGCTTGTCGGGCTGCATAGGCGGCGCCGACCTGGCCTTCGATGACCGCACATCGACCCTAGCTCTTGGGTTTTGCCAGTCATCGGTCTCGGGAGGGGTTGGTTCAGACTGGGATCCGTTGCAGCGTCACGCATGGCAGGCGCCTGGCATCAGCGATCCTTGCTCGCTTCACAACGGCAAAGACGATCGTCTGCATTTTCGTGACATGTCACCGTCCATGTGAACAGTCATGGCAGAGCCCCCTCGTATTCGTCCACCAATATTGCCTATTCAAATACTCGCCCGCTTCTCGTCCTGCCGGTGCAGGGCCCCGAGTGTCTTACCATACCTGCTCCCGTACTGCTTAATGTGTAGTTATATACGGCATAATGAAATCTATAATCACCCCTCTGCTCTTCTGGAGCGCCACCGTATCGGCTTTGACACTGCCCCATTCTATATTCAAGAGACAGCAGCTTGTTGACCTGGCCCAATTCGGAGACGGCTTCCAGACGATCACCCTGGAGGAAGCCAAGGCCAATGCGGCGAAGAACAATGTCGAACATGCAGACCTGGCGAGCTCTGGATCGTCCAAGGTGACCACCACTGAAGCCGCCGAGACGGATGCCGACGACGGGACTGCGACGACGCAGGCGGGTACCTGCACGGCACCGGCAACCCGCATTGAGTGGCGGTCGCTTTCGGATGCCGATAAAACGGCTTTTGTCCAAGCGATCAAGTGTTTGATTGATCTACCGCCCTCGGGGGCCTTCTCCGGTGCAGGTTCCCAGAACCGCTTTGAAGACCTCGTTGCTGTTCATTCACAAATGACCAACTCGATACATATGGTTGCCCAGTTCCTGCCATGGCACCGCTATTACGTCCACGTCTTCGAGCTTCTACTGCGGGAGGAATGCTCATATACTGGGCCGATGACCTGGTGGAACGAAGCTCTTGATGCTGGCAACTTCGCTAATGCTCCGCTTTTCACCTCCGAGTGGTTCGGTTCCGCACCACTAAAGACGTCCGACGACCAAGGTACCTGTCTTGCCGATGGTGATGGAGTATGTATAATCCCTTCCCAAGAGGTTTTCGCCTTGGTGACTGACCAGGAACACTTAGGCTTTTGGCGGTATTACATTGCATGTGGGTGGTGACCACTGTCTCTCACGGGCTGTCGATGAAAGCGCGACATCTCAGTGCAACACCGACTTCGTGAATAGTTGTAATTCAAATAATGCTTACTCCGATATGGAGTCTTGCTCTGAATACGGGTAAGTCATGTCTTCTGTTCCCCGATCGAACATCGCATCTGACGTGTTGAAGTCCTCATGGGTACGGCCACAACGGGGTTGGCGCCGTCATGTCACAAGTGCCAGGATCTCCTAGTGACCCCGTGTTCTTTATGCACCATGGATTTGTCGACCACAGCTGGGTGCTATGGCAAAACGCCGATATTGCAGGTCGCCTCTATCAGGTCAACGGCTGCTCAGATACGGCGAGCCCTTGCACTCAGTTGACGACGGATTACGTGCTGACCTCGCAAGGGCTGCGGCCAGATACTACGGTGAACGACGTCTTGGACACACAGGGTGGATACCTTTGCTATGTGTACGACTCTTAAAGAAGCTATCAAAGCAAGGTTTGCGGGTCTGCATAGTTGTTGCTCTGATTTTTTTCTTCTTCTTTCTTTTTGGCGGAGGCGTTCAAGGTGTTGTGCGGCATGGGTTTTGAACTACGGCGAAACGGTCGGCTGCATTGCGGCTTTGGGACCTCAATGATGACGATCATTCTATATACCCACGGGAAATATTCAGGCAATAATGCAATACACGCTCATTCTCGAGAAATGGGTTTCGGCCCCCATTTTCAGCTCACCCGGACTGGAACTTCAACTGTTACTTAAATGAAGCGGCCGCTATCGAACGTGGAGGGAGGCATTTGATTGGATCGGGTTCGGCCCATTGTCCGAGGCAAGGTGAACGCAAGGCTCCAAGTGGTGCCGGCAATCAGATTTCATGCAGGGACCGCATAACCCCTGGCAGTTGGGCTGACCAACGCCTTAGCCCTTTCGCTTCTCTCGAGAGATGCAACAAAAAATTAATTCGCTGAACTCCCGTGTCAGCCCAGCGGCGAAGTAGGACTCTCTTTTTGCAATGCCCGATCTTTCCTTTTCTGATTTCATTGCTTTTCCTGCCGCTTGGTCACTTGGACTCGTGTAGATTTGTTGTGACGAAAACACTTCGAACACAATGCGCTCAACCTTCGCTCGCTTTGGGCTGACGAGCCTGTGGGTGCTGCAATTATGGGTTCAATTCGCCCATGCTGCGTCCCTCGAGTTCCTGTATCCGACAGGAAGTATGACATTCTACTACATGAACACCGTTGCTGTCAAATACGAGTCCAACTTCTCGAACCCAGCCCTATATACTTTTTGCAGGGTGGGTAGCGGGAGCCCCAACTTGAAGTTTATCAATTACACTTCACCCTACAATGCTACCGCACTCATCACGCTTTCTTTTACCACGGGGAGTCAATGCTGGTTTAATATGAGGTCGGAGGCATCGAACGATGCTGAGTGGGGGTTCAATAGCGTGAACTGGAACTACAAGATAGACTCGGTAAACGAGGTGCGTAATAACGATGCGAAGCTTCTCATGATTGAATCGCGATCACGATTGGAATATCCCTCTTGTCCTATAAGTGCTAATCATTCGAGCAGACGACTGTCGGATTATCCACCATTAGCGCGACACTGAGTCCCACAACTACCAGTAGCACTAGTTCCGCAACCACCACATCAACAACGTCAAGTACATCAAGCTCCTCAACACCGACGACCACAAGCGAATCTTCGAGAGGGCTTTCGGTGGGTGCGCAAGCAGGTATCGGAGTAGGTGTTGGCATCGCCGGTCTGGTTGCCATTGTTGCCATTATAGCTTTAGTCATTCGACGCCGCAAGCGACAGCAACCAGACCAGGCGGTTCCCCAACAACAGCAATATCTTCAGCCTCAAGGGCCGTCTACGGTGGGATCTCCAGCACCTACGGACGCGTCGACACATATGCCGATGTCAAATTCGGGCGCATCTACTCATACCAGTCCTTTTGATGACCATTCACAAAAATTCCGCCAAACGCCGCCAGGGTTTTATACAACACCGCAGATGCAAGAGCTCGATGGTAGATCAAACGTGTATGAACTACCAGGTCATTAAGGTTGGAAATTAATAATCGAAAGTGGGCTAGTGACACGATTAGGTCAATACAACGCCACGAGCTTGTATGTGGTTGATAATGGTCTTCCAGTTAGAGGGGACTTCTACATTAATATTTGAATAGGAGAGCTATGGTCTGAGTACTCTGAATCTATAAATCCTACAGTCGCATTCCCGTCACGCTAGTCTCTACCAGCTAGTATATTAGTGCCTTCAGCGAGATCCTCTAAGCCAGCCATCTCCAGTTCAATAACTTTCGCCGTGCCATGTAGTACCGAGCATCGGTCCTTCTGCCATTTGTGTGCTTACTGTAAACACTCGGTGATCGAGCCCTCTCTCTCCTCACGTTCTTCCCATGAGGCCCTCGGCGGTGACGGCCTTCGCAGCGATTGCCAACAAACCACCGAAAACAGTCAAGGCGGCACTGAACGTGGAGACCTGGAAAAATCCTCCGTATTTATCAACAAGAGCTCCGTTGATTGGGGGGCCTATGAGAGTTCCGAATGCGGCAATGAAAATTCCCATGCCCAAGTACGTCCCCACCTCTCGGGGATCTTTGACACAGAGCGTTATCGCAGCGGACGCGCCGGAGATGATGGTTCCTGACCAGAATCCGAACACAACGGCATATACGATCAAACCCGCGCTTGTCTCTGCCGAATTCATACAAAAGACAATCATACCGGTGGCGATGCCTCCGAACGCAAACACGTTTATCCGCCCGATCTTATCTGCAAGCACTCCTGGGATGATACGCCCAAAGGTTGAAGCGGCGTTTAGTATCGCAAGCAAATAACCTGCTAGTGTCGAGTCCAGTCCTCTCGTGGTCGCATATGTCGGGATATAGAAAAGAGGCGTAAACATTCCCATAAACATGAAGAACATCGCCCCGACCAGCAGCAGATATTTGTTGTCTTTGAAGATCTCGGGAATCCAAATTCTTGTTACACGAGGTGGAAGACGAGCTTTGACAGTGATACGAGAGAATGCAAGGAGGGGCATGACGAGAAAACCAATGATCCTCACTGTCCAGCCATAGCCTAGGGAAGTGCCGTTCAGCATCTTGGAGATGGCAATTGGAATGACCACTCCTCCTATCGAGGACCCCGATACGACGATACCAAACGCGGCCGCTCTTTTCCTGTCAAACCAGTGCGATATGGAGGCAAATACTGAAATCTGTAGGAATCCCATTACTATGCCCATCAACACTCCCTGGACGAGCATGACCTGCCAGTAGGTTTTGCAAAGACTTAGCATCATCACAGCAAAGACATAAGCCAGAGCTGCCGGACGAATCACCTGGTAAGTATCAGCAACAGAGCGAGATTCAGTTTTCGGGAAACACTCGCCTTGGCCCCAAAGCGATCGAACATCGGCCCAGCCACCATGCCCACGGCAAACTGGAGGAATGCAGATAACGAACCAATCCAAGCGATCTCTTCGGGTGACCGATCAGAGAGCTGCTGTGTGAGATAGTATTCCTCAAAGCCCCCGAATGCATTCGTGAACCCCAGGCAGCAGAAGAACACCGTCGCACCACCGGCAGCAACCAACCAGGCTGTCAGACCTCCATCGGGCGCTGGCCCAAAGTCTGGCGAGTCTGTGTTGGGTTTTTCGCCATCCGGCTCATTTGTACTGGTCGAGTTCCGGTCAAGACCGTCAACTTGGACCTTCTCATCAACAGCGGGAGTGCCCATTGTCCGGCGTACTGAATGAAAGACAACGGTGATAGTGGCTTTGTTATAAATGCCGTTGCAGCCTGGAAATTATGATTTGATTGAGCACCATGTTGATACATATCGAGGGATGCTAAATTCGGTTTGCTGGAAATATTATATTCGTTGTCTGGTTGCATCCTTCTATCAAACGCACTTGACATGGCTCCCTGTCGGACTCGCATAGGTACATGTAGGCAGGGATGGTGTTGTTCGGGGATAAGGCCGCTGCACTATTTCGGACTCGGCTTCGGAGCGGGAAATTGAGGTCGCACTAACTACATGTAGGCCAACCCCGCAGGATTATGTCCGAGTAAGATGACTGACGATCTCAACAATCTGCTATCCGTCTGTTTCGCCCCTAAACATCAAAACACAGACTCTTTTGTGGTCGAGATCTTAGAAAGACTTTCACTGGCTTATTGTACCGAACGGTCGTATGTGTGTGGTCAGTCATGATCGAGCCTGAGCGCCGACGGAGAAGACCAGCTATGTGCGATTAGCTCCCTCCATATAGCCGAGAACTAAGTACTAACGACGATGTGCACACAGCTCATGCACTCTGTGCAGGAGACGCAAGATCAAATGTAATAGAGAGGCGCCTTGTAGTAATTGTCTCAAGTCTGGCAACCCAGATTGCACGTATGAGGCGCTCGCATCTCAGCCGGCGCGACCACGCGCCGATCGCCCAGGTGACACTAGGATAGGACTGCCTCCAAGCTCTTCCAGCGCAAGCGGACAATCAGTAGCCCAAAGTCACGCGTCAGAGTCGACGAGTGGCGGGTTGACCACTGCAACGACTGTCGCAGGTCAGTCATCTGCTGTAAGCAACTTCCAGGCGTACTCCATGCCCGTTCTATATAGCCCGTTTCTGAAGTTTACCGCTTCCTATGGAGCGTTCCTACCCCGGAGACGCAGGCTTTTACCTCCGGTGGAGTCATTAGTTTACCAAGGGAAATCGAAGAACACATCGCTAACCCCGAGTGGTTGTAGTGGGATGTGGAATCACTGATGAGCAGGATAAAGCAGCTAGAAGGACAGCTATCCAGTACTAGCCCTACTCCAGTTCGGCCTCCTGCCGCGCCGGCAAATCCTAGTATAGAGGCAAGTACGTCAAGCATCGGCGGAACTTGGTATATTCATCGCGACGACGGCGCTCAGTCTATTGTCCGTGGCACAACGCACAAGACACGACAGTTTGGTCAGAGCCATTGGGTCAATGTTGTCAGTCTGGTAAGTCTAGAAAGATATTAGCCTTGATGTCTCAGTATTCACGTCCCACTCATAGTTTTATGATATCATGACAAGTATCGAACCGCTTCTTCGTGAGGAGTCATGTCTGGTCTTCCCAAACATACAAAAATGCAAGTCTTTTGCCAAGATCATCAAGGCCCGGCGGAAACCGGTTTGGCCAACCCCTGCAACCTCGGAATTGCCATCAAAAGACCTCTCTGACGAGTTGGTCGACTGTTACTTGCGGACGATAGAGAGTGTTTATCGAGTACTCCATGTGCCGACTTTCAGACGAGACTACGAGGCACTCTGGGTCTCGAACGTCACATCCGACCCTACGTTTATGATCCTGATCAAACTGGTACTCGCAATTGGAGCGGCTACTTACGATGAAGGCTTTTCAATGCGAAAATTAGCCATCCAATGGGTGTACGAGGCGCAGACTTGGGCCGCAGAACCGAATATCAAGCAGCGCTTAAATCTCCAAGGCTTGCAGATACATATATTACTACTCACTGCTCGTGAGATAGTCGACGTCAGCGGAGACGGGGTCTATATTTCTTCTGGAGATTTGTTTAGGAGAGCTGTGATGATGGGACTTCACATAGATCCCGCCAAGCTACCTCGAAAACCGCCGCTGGTGACGGAAATGCGCCGAAGACTTTGGAGTACGATCCTGGAGATATGTTTGCAGTCTAGCCTGAGCTCGGGAGGGCCTCCTTTCCTCTCGCTCGACGACTTTGACGCACAAGTGCCTGGCAACCTGGATGACGATCAGCTCGAGACCGACGACCCCGTACCAAAAACAGAGGACCAATTCACCCAAACGTCTATCTCCATTGCTCTCCGCAGAACTCTTCCCGCCCGTCTTGCCGTGGTCAAATTTTTGAATAACTTCCATTCGTCCGGTACCTACGAAGAAACCTTGCGACTTGATGTGGAGCTCAGAACGGCCTACAAGGCAATTTCGCGGAACCTTCAATCTCTCAGGTCAAGCAGTGGGCCCAGCTTCTCGCTGTTTGGGCTGCAGGTGATTGACTTTCTAATGCAGCGATATCTATCGGCTCTCCACATACCATTTTTCGGACCCGGGCTAGACCAGACGGCCTATGCATTTTCCCGGAAGATTGTTGTTGAAGCATCACTCAGAATCTGGTACATTGTGCAACCAGACTTATCTACCATGTCCAAGCAGTCTGATGGAGGCTCGAGTCATCCTGTCACGCATGATCTGGCACGCCTCACGGCCTGTGGTGCTGGCATTTTCCGCCTGGCGGTCAACCATGCTGCGCTTCTAATTGCAGTGGAATTGAAGACCCAATTGATGGAGGATGAGAGCCTCAGCCCCGTGCCAGTACGGCCAGATCTACTTGCCGTGATGCATGGCGCAGTAGACTGGAGTTTGCATTGTATCAAGATCGGAGAGACCAACATGAAAGGCCATCTTATGTCCCGGATGATCATGGCCCAGATCGATGGTCTCATGCGGAATGTGGCGAAAGACGAACTTCCACGCATGTTGGTTCAAGCCGCCCTAGAAGCTGAAGCGGCTGTCATTCCAATACTTGAACAAATGGCAATCCAGGCCCAGGCTGAGGGGGCCGAGAGCGCAACAGGTCAGGGGTCCTTTAATACGCCATCAGATGCTGATTGGGATTTGATGGTATGTAAAAATACTCAGTTGCACAAAATCATGACTAACCCTTGCGCAGATGACAGATGCACTCTTTCATGCGGGCGACAACGAGGCAATGGGCTGGATGCTAAATGATGAGCCTATGCAAAGTAACTCGCTCTGGTAAGACGTGCATCGGCTGGCGTGGATAGTGATGTGAACCTGTTGTTCAAAGAGAGCTTTCATGGTGGATGTGCTGATAGCGAGAACATGTCTCCTGAGATCGCCGTTCCCATGATGCAAGTTTGACCTAGTTAGAGGTTGATTAAGGAATGTCTATACATTTCCGTCGGGTGGGCTCCTGCTATAGTTGATCGCCTATTATCACAGTCTATAGACGTCGTATCGCCGAGCCAGATGGCAAGACTGCACAAGGAGGCCATGTTGTGATCTTGATCCACAGCGACACCAGTTTGGCCCTACTATGAGTTGAGTTGAGTGCGGTAGGAGTCCTGTACATAAGAAGAAGAGTTGGTTTCGTTTGAATACAGGACCCTTCGGAATCCCTTCATGGCTAGCTGAATTGGATATTGATTCAAGAGAACTCACAGGAATACTGCAAGTCAAACAGAACACTGAGTATGAGGAATGACGGTGTGGAGACGCTGATGCAGGTGTGGTGCGGGCAAAGATTCCGGGCAACTAGGACTACATGTATAAACCCCACGTCATTGACGGATCCATGAACCGAACCGATAAGCCCCTCGATCTTATACCCGTGGCAGAGAAGATCTCGACCAACTTTAGGTACTTGAGTAAGAAACATCCAGTATCTGATTACCTTCCATAAATAATTATCCTATAAAGTTCTACCAGTACTGGTCAACATGTCAGGTCTTGGTGGCTTAAACAAAACTCCCGGGGGAATAGTCATTTCTGTTGTCCAATCCCAACTTCTACATGTGGAAACACCCAAGGATCTTGCCGATGCAGTCGTCCATGTGGTATCTCTGGTCTCGCGCGCTAAGCGCGCATATCCGGCGACCGACATGGTTGTCTTTCCAGAATACTGCATCCACGGCCTCTCAATGTCGACAGATGCAGCGATTATGTGCACCCTAGACGGTCCAGAAGTTGCTGCATTCAAGGAAGCCTGCAGATCTGAGAAAATCTGGGGGTGCTTCAGCATCATGGAGACGAACGAACTGGATGCAGAACACCCGTGGAATTCAGGCCTGATCATCAATGACGAGGGCGAGCTGGTAAACTACTACAGGAAGATGCATCCTTGGATTCCCGTCGAGCCGTGGTACCCAGGCGACAAAGGAATCTCCGTCTTCGAGGGCCCTGGCGGTGTCAAGATGAGCTTGATCATCTGCCACGACGGCATGTTCCCAGAGATGGCGAGAGAAGCTGCATATCAAGGCGCCGAGGTCATGCTGCGCACGGCGGGTTACACGCCGCCGATCAAGCAGTCGTGGGAGCTCACGAATCGAACTAACGCGTTTACTAATCTCATGTATACCGTGAGTGTGGCCTTGGCAGGCACTGACGGGAGCTTCAAAAGCATGGGGAATGCCATGTTCTGTGGACCAGAGGGCGATGTCCTTGTGCAGGGCAACAACTCTGCTGACGAGACCTTCTCGTGTGAAATCCGCGCGGATGAGGTGCGCAGACGTAGAAGGCACTGGGGTGTGGAAAACAACCTTTACCAGTTTGGTCATCGGGGATGTGTGGCTGTTAAAGGCGGAGCGAGTGATTGCCCGTATACCTATATGCAAGACTTAGTCAAAGGTCGATGGTACGTTGCGCTGCCCTTCCTTAGAGCCCTATAATGATAGTACTGATACTACGGAATAGGCAAACTGCTGAAGATGCCGAGGTAGTTGTCAAGGACGGCACTGCGTGCGGGTTTGACCCGCCAAAGTATGCCTTCTTAGAGAAAAGCTAGTCATACTAACAAATTATGGAAAAAGTTCATGTGTATGGGTGTGTGTGTGTGTGTGTGTGTGTGTCTGCGTCGTTATTCCGCATGAACCACGTTATGCATAAATTTCGTACATATAATATGCCAATCTCCTTCTGTGCTCTTTTCTGTATCTTGGGGTATGTTATCATAGCTTCCAGAAACGACATAGTGGACATTTTGCTCGATTCAATCATTAGTCAAGGCCACAAGATGCGGCAGAACCTACGAACTGTATCGGCCGCTGCTACGATCATCATCGAGCTCAGATAGTCAGCTTCTTCCTCTGTCTTGAAACCAAGCCGTTTCTCTTCAGATAGTATGCGGTGCAGCATGGTCTCATAAGCATTACGAATAACAGCACCGCCCGACATAAGTTGGGGAGGAAAATGGTCAGCGCCAATACGAGTACAACGGACGAGGTCATCTCACATGCTTTCGCTTGGCGACCCACTTGAGGTTTTTCTGGAAGAGCGCACGACCTTTTTGTGACCTCTCCAAGATATACTTTCCACCTTGTATCACTACCCTGGAGAAACAAAACGTTCCATCGATTAGACATGAGGCCATTCGTCTCGGTACAGTTGAGACGTCCGGAGGTGTAAGCCAGTTACGATCAATAAGCTCCTAGCACTAGTGCCGTGAGTCAATACGTCACAGCAATGAATTGGTACAAGATCAAGTAACAGGCCTTTACTGCTGCATCGGTATTTAAATAGTACGTGCTAGTAGGACCAAGCTGCACACAAAAGACATAGCCACATCTGCGGGCCCATTTCTTGAGGAGGAAATGCAACGACTTTTTCTTGGCAACCGCAGCGAACTGATGGATGTTGCCGATCAAAGGGAGGGTCGGTGGCTGGGGAGGAATTTTGCATTGAGCCTTTTTTGCTTGACAGTGTGGCAAATTACGAGTGAAAGTACAATAGCGCCGAGAAAAGGCACACTAAACGCCATGGTTGGGTTATCTGGGGTAGATAAAGAAGCCACTCTCAACCACAGGAGAACGTTCGGCAGATGTGCTATTTATATTCTAATTACCTTAATAAGGTGAATGGCTAGGCCGATCTTTGTACCAAAGTACCTCGGAATCTCCCAAAGGGCACTATAGTTGCATCGAATGATTCTGAGCATGCCAAGAATATCTGCCGACATCGTTAGCTACGAATGGATGAATGGTGATTTGTGATCAAAGCGGCAATTTGGTGCACACTAGGTTTTAAGTATTAGGGAAATATCCAAGGTCGAAGGCGCACAATGCAGACACAAGTTTTCGGCCCACCCGCACCCCATCCGGCATGAATGGAATTAGCTGTTAACAAAGCGGAAATTCCGGAGTTCAGTGTGTTTAGAAAACAAACTCCCGTTGACTAAGCGGGGCGCAATCTTCAAGACTTTGCGAGTGATGTCCATGTGACTAGGTACCTACATGTACTGATGCTGGTTCGATTTCGGCTGCCGCACCAGTAAGCGTGGTCAATAAGATAACCTATATTACTCCCAGTAAATATTTCATTATCATTGCTTGACGATCATCCATAGTAGTCGTCATGAGTCAAGCGAAACAGTACACCTGCGACTATGTTCAAAAGTTTGGTTATCAAACTAGTAGCAATGTCACGTGGTGTATGGTGAGATAAGGGATAAAGAACAGTTGTAGCACGAAGTGCTGCAACTGTTCTCTAGCCTGTTCTTATTAAATATGAACCTAATCCTTTGTCTACATGAAACCCTTGACAGTTGCGCAGAAACCCCATAGACAAAGGAGTGGGGTTCTCACATATGCTTAGTGCTTATCACATCTTCTTTGAACTATTCGTGCTACAATAAAGTCGTTATCTTTACTTGGACCGGGGATGATCCGTATGATACGGCTGTTTGGAGATGATGTTCTAGAACAATTGCTTCGTTACCTGGATGCCGAGTATGTCACAGGATACGTAAGCAGGATTGTCAACAAGGATCACATCTTGAAACAAGTCAGCGACTGAGTAGCATATATATCGCTGGTCTCGCCATCGTCGGTTTCCTCTCGACATCAACATCCAACAACCATCCAACAACCATCCAGCAACCAATTTCCAACCAACCTACAACCACAATGTGCTTCGTCAGTGTATTCGATTGCGCTAGATGCGGTCATACAGAGCTCCGCTATGCGAACATCTGCCAAGATGCTCCCAAATGCGATGAGAGAAAGAAGGTTTCTCCTCCAGACGACAAAATCCGCCCAGGAAACTACGTTTCTTCCAGCATGGAGGGTCCAGACGGAATGATATGGGCTCTCAGGCGCACTAACGGCCTTACAGTCGAGTCAGTCCTGACCCGATTGCCGTGTAAAAAATGTACTGCGATCGTCTTTGACCATTCTTCATCGCACATTATTCCTCAGCCTACGATACCAACAAAAGATACGACTGAGGTGCCCACGTACTCACGTATGAGCGTTGAAGGTATCCCGGAAGCCCCGGCCGCCAGTGGTAACGATGAGGATAAAAACAGCTTGTGGCGACTGATGATTTTTTCCAGTCGAGCTGCAAGGTCACCCGACGAAATCGCGAGCAAACTGAACTGGGCAAGGATGGGTGCTGACGGCCCATGCTTGGCCGTTATGTTCTACAGCCAATGTGGGCATGCTTATGACGCATCCTTGTCTCCCATTTGGTTGTGCTCTTGCACAGAGCCCAAGAGAATTACGTCCCACAGGGTATCATCACCAAGTATTCTAATCCTATCGATACCGAAAAAATGTTGCCGTCTTCGATGTTCTCATAAGGTCTGGCTCGAAAGTGCCATCGCGCCTCTGGCCATTCGCTTTCAGAGAACCCGGGGACGCGAGAAGGGACCACCGGCGCCCTACGGGCAGTTCGACCGGCTACCGGGTAAGCCCAACTAAGGCGAAGTATATCACACAATCGGATGTATCTAGGTAAGTAATGTAGTCACCCAAGGCGTCTGCCTCAGAGAGTAAGTTTTTAGTTAGACGCAGATAAACGCTATCCTCATCACTACCATTGTGTGTAGTGTGGCAATAAACTAGGTATACGCCACAGATTTGTTCCCTTCTTCTTCCGCTTGCACTAGAGTCGTGTCTGCTATAGTTAGTGCTGGCGGCTGTGAATGTCTTCGACGTTGTAACTGACAATCAAATTTGAGTACTCCCATTGGCCGGTTCTTTGTCCTATAACTCGTCGCTCCGGGTATTTACCCGACAAAGAGTAAACCGAAGCTAGAGATGAGCTTTGACGCCAGCAACCGTCTGCTCTGCTCGGGACCCTGCAGACACCCGAATTTGCCCCTCCAAAAGCCCCCTCCATGCAGTTCCGTGGCGCTGCCGTT
Organism: Seiridium unicorne; assembly: GCA_039778275.1. Classification (NCBI taxonomy): domain Eukaryota; kingdom Fungi; phylum Ascomycota; class Sordariomycetes; order Amphisphaeriales; family Sporocadaceae; genus Seiridium; species Seiridium unicorne. Next base: position 521,722 of record JARVKF010000223.1, read on the forward strand.
TATTTGTCATGTCGAAATTCCGCGATCTCAGTCACGTCATTCATTTGGTTGCTGCGCAGTCTCACCTTCCCCCAGAGCTATATATGCGCCCCGCCCGAGATTCTTTCTAATGAGCCAACTTCTCAATAGTATCAAACAACCATTCATACTCCTCACTGTTGCAATAGTGTTTATCGCAATGGCCTTCCAGATGCCGAACTTCTTGGGTCGTCTATTCCGGCCCCTCACCACCTCAACCCGCATGGGCATCTCTGGTGATGCAGGCGGCGCAGGATTGGCCTCGATCCCTGAAGGCGCCGAGAAGGCGACCGTGGCCGCGGGTTGCTTCTGGGGTGTTGAGCACCTATACCGCAAGCACTTTGACGGAAAAGGCCTGTACGATGCGCGCGTGGGGTACATCGGCGGCGATGTGAACAACCCGACCTATCGGGCTGTGTGCAGAGGAGACACGGGACGTATGTGAATCCAATCCTGCCAATGAATACGACTTCAGACCAAAATCACATTACTAACAGGTATTGTGACACAGACGCCGAAGCGACACAGATCATCTACGACCCGACCAAGATCACCTACCAACAGCTCCTCGAATTCTTCTACAGGATGCACGACCCCACCACCGCCAACAGCCAGGGCCCGGACATCGGATCGCAGTACCGGTCGGGCATCTTCACGCACAACGAGGAGCAAGAGAAGATCGCCAAGGAGATAACGTCCAAGGTCAACGACCAGTGGTGGAAGAGCCGGGTCGTGACCGAGATTCTGCCCGCCGGCAAGTGGTGGGACGCCGAAACCTATCACCAGGAATACCTGCACAAGAATCCGAGCGGGTACGAATGCCCAAGCCATTTCTTGAGGAGTTTTCCGGACTTGAAGTGACGCCAGCATGCACACAAGATATGAACTTAGCCTAACGGAAGAGAAACAACAGAAGAAGAATAAAGAAGCTATCGGGGGTGTCGTGAAGAATGGTGGCGTATAGCAGATGAGTGTATCAACATACTGGGTAGGCGGGAAAGCTCTCAGTATTTGCCATGGTGAGCGGCACAATTTGTGAGCACGCTGAACATTGAATGTTGCGTGTGCCCTCCTTAGGGATAGGCGGCGGGTTTTCGAGAGGGGAACCAGAGCTGATAAACCAGCTCGTACGGTTGAAGCACACATTGTATATTTTATTATCAGTCAGAGCCAATCCAAATTTTAGTGCCATGATCCCCCTCCCTCTACATTCTGTCTGCTTCGGTGGCACATGTGCCCTTTCTACCTTTTGGTGTTCTTGTTAATTGGTATGGGCAGTCTGCTGCTAGTCTGTATCAGATTGTTTGGTGGCTCACTTGATTATGATCGGTCCATAGTGACTTCTCAGAGTACCTAGTTAAGAACATTCAATTACCTTCAGAGGACTATCCACCCACTCATTGTAGTGTGTGGTATAAGTATGACTTTTTGTTAACTATAGAGGGTATCACTTGCTAGTAAAATCTTGTAGTAATGTAAAATTCTTTTGTTTTATTAATACACACTGTCTTGACCGTTACCCAGGGGTTGATAGACCAGACTGTTGTTTAGTCTGTATATGAGGAGAGTCTTCTTTTCTTTTTTTCAACTCGGCTTATAACCTCAATATTGCAGCCATCGCTGCTCAACAACACACATACTGGCTCCAATACTCCTTACATCCACCAATCTACTTTCGGCGGTTCTGTTGCAACATCAAAATCTGGACCATTCTGATAAAGATGTTGAGAAAGTCCAACTCGAGGGAAATGCTCTCGTTGACGGGGTCCTTCTTGATAATGCCGCGCTCTGCGAGGCGGGCGTGGTGAAGGACCTTCTGAACATCGTACAGAGTGAAGCCACCAAAGACAGCTAGACCACCATACAACCAGATGTTTTCGGTGAAGGCCAAGGTTCGGACGGCAGTGGCGGGGATAACGAGAGGGGCGAGACCGGAGACGGCGACAATGGCGGCTCCAGCCAAGAGGGGACCACCGATGTAGAGATACTTCTCCTGCTTGGCTGTTGCACCGACAAAGGAGATAGAGCCCATCATAGCAATCGTGTACAGGCCGGCACGGGCAATCAGTGCACCAGGGGCGAAAGCGATGAGGGGAGCGATGAAGGCGGCCTGGGTCGCGTTGAAGGCAGTCCAGAGAGCATACTTGGGGACATAGCTATTTCGAGTCAGTATGTTTGTTTAACAGGAAGGGCCGGTTCGGGGGAAGTTTACTTGTCAGGTTCAATCATGCGAGTTCCAATCATGGTACCGAAGCTGAGAGCGAGGCCACCAATAGCCATAACCCAAGGGTTTGTCACCATGATTCTGTAAACGAAACCACTCTGAACCATCTGTCGGGCGGTCAAACCAATGATGCCAATTCCCAGGCCAGTGTGCATGAAGGTCTGATTGAGGTAAGCCCTCTCAAACAGCGGCATTCCGCCGTCCTCCCGAGTCTCGCGGTTGAACATGACATTCATTGCAATCAGTGTGCCGCCGAAGATAGCACCTCCAGTGAGTAGCCGGCGCCCGATGGAGCTGGTATCCACGGGCGCGGCGCCAGATTGGTATTGGTAGGATCGGGTTTGTTGGAAGACATTGCGCTGCGTTGAGCGGAAGATAGACGAGGTGGTAGCAGTCCTCGAGTTGAAGAAAGTCGATGGCTTTGTGGATGTTTGATGGAATGCGCGGATGGGCGCGCTGCTTCGAAAAGCGGATTTGGTGAGCTCAGGGAGCTTCGTCGCCAGGCGCGCAGGCCCTTGGCGAACCGTGATGGTGAACGACATTGTCGAGTTAGGCCAGTGACTGTATACAGACAAAGGATATCGAAATGTCGAGGCTCTTGGAGTTCGAGGTCGAGAACGTAGCTTTATTGTAGTCGTTAAGTCCGGGCCGGAGGCAAAGAAAGAATGACGACGATGTATCCGAGGTGATGTGGAGCTTTGACTAGACCGGTGGGTGCGCTCTTCTGCTTAGGTCACCTGACTGAGAAAAATGTTAAGGGAACCTGATGGAATATTCGCCGGGATGTTAGAGGCTTGCAGTACAATGTACCTAGGTAGCGCGCTAGGGCGGCTGGCGGGCACTTGGAGAGGCGGCGCTTGGATATTAGCGCTTAGGCACAGTTTGCAGTTTGCTCTGTCTGTCCTTTGCACACTGTCAACCCATCACAGTCCGCATCCCATACTACACAAGCCCCCCATGATTGCGTCGGTCGATATATATGAAAACTTTATGATAGAGCCGCAACATTCACAGCATAAGGGTCAGAGATCGAAAGCGTGAGAACCTAGCGCGACATGCCAATCTGCAGCACAAGTTATTCAACTCCTTTTAGTTAGGCATCTTCTTAGTCGCAACGCCATCTCCCCCAGTGCAGACCGGCGGCTAGGGAAGAAGCTGAGGCGGGACAGGGGCTACGGAGCCCAGAGTCTATATAAGATTTGTCTGTACAAAGGTTAAAGACTTCCAGCGATATCTCCTGCAAGCTGGAAGTTTTGCTTGGTTCATAGACAAATAAAGTTCTGAGTTTGATAATGCGCATAAACTAATACGCGCCAATCTTGCGGTTCGTGATCGCTTTCTCAGCAGCTCTTGTGACTTGCATGACGAAAACGCCTGCACTATCATAGTGCACGCCTCGCCGGTAGTGACCACCACCTCCGACATATCGATCAGGCGACACATTCAGGAAAGTGACCGCCGAGACTGAGGCTCATGCGAAGCGATTCAAGCCAACAATGGAGGCGGCGGCTCTCCCAATGAAGATCTAAGTTAGGTTAAATTTAGCAGTCATGCCGCACATTCACAGCCCAGGTAGGCAGCTTGGACCCCTGATGCCAAGAATCTAGATGCAGGAGCAATAACCGCCCATCACCTTGCCTTGAGCCTCATTCCCCTGAGCTTACGGACTTTCTTCCAAGTAAAACCTCTGGGTTGCTCTGGTCGTTCTTTCCGTCAATCTACCTCTTCAAGCTTTGATTTCCAGTCGCTCTTTACTCGTGCTTCCGTCCACCAGGATTGCGCCCGGTAGTTGTCCGCGTAACTACGGCAAATACCATCTTACAAGTACCACCGAGGAGGTTGACCAACTGTGAATTTCAAAACAGCACCACCTGAAAACATCGACACTTTGGCCTGCTCCGTGTACTACCTCCTCATCAACACTCATTACCACCTGTGGCAGGCGAATTTTGACACCTTGGAAACAACGCCCTAATCTGAAAAACTGTTTTGTCTGTCGATAGTCTCTTGGATAGCACAATCGCGGAAGGCTCCATTACAATGAGATCAATCATCTCCTTTCTCCTCGCCTCTCTGCTAGGATTAAGTATGGTGGCTATTGCTCTGCCGACCAATGGACTTGCAAGCCATCCAGGACCAGCGTCAAATCTTGACGACATAAACGCACAGAAACCCATGGAGGTTCTCACGCTACCAGAGAAGGAGCCTATCACACCACAACACACTGCATCGGAAGGCGAAGAGGACGTTGACACAAGACCTCGGGGTTGTTTTTGTGCTGGTGGATCAGTGTGCTGCTATCTAGGCGACATTGTGGACTGTAGTTTTGGGATGTGCGGCTTGGGGATCTAAGTGCTTACGTCCGGTACTTGAAATTGGAAAGGAAAGGTCGTGGGCGCCATTGCACTCATGGATGAAAACGCCATACTCGAATTGTGGGTTGATTGATTGGGATGTAACATGTATTTCAGGGCTTGGTTAGGCGTGTAGGGATATTCCTGGGAGTCAGTCGATTCCATGATCGTTTTCATACAGAATCGGCTGTACGAATAAGGAAGGGAGGTAATCATCGTCGTCAGCATCGGGGCGGGAGTTCAGGCGCTTTGGCATTCGAATCCATGGTCGTTTGTGTGCTGTCTTTGGACTGATCACAATATATATAATATGCGAGAGGCAGTATGCTTAGGCCCGTCAAGGGGCCGCGAGGTAGTCCCTAATGAAACTCTTCGAACCTTTTACGGCGCCTCCCAATACATCATGCGACCGAACAGCACTGCTTACACTTGTGTACTCTTAAGGGAACATTTCCATGGTCGCTGTATGTGTATAGCCTGAAGAGGCCCACGAGATCAAAGATTAATATTTCATTCCCGAACAGACCGCATAAATGACATCCGTATGGGGTAGAATTAGGATGACACGACTAATGGAACAAATACAGTATACGGCGTCCACCGCAAAGCTTCCTACAAATCGTCGAAGTCATTAGAATGGTCCATATACCAGTTCTCGTGAGAGTTTACAATGCTGTGGTCTGCTGTGAATAGATCCCTACTTCAACTCGTTTATCCAATACTCCCCTGATCGAATCTTTCCTACAAAATCTTCATTTCCAGGAACACGTGCCTTGGAGCAGTCAAGCACATGTTGCATCGCTAGACATGACTCTTCATCGGCCATACCGTCGCATAGACTTCTATATGCTATATAATTTCTATACTACTATGAGGATAGTGCGTCTGTCCAATCAAGCTTATGCGCGCTATACCAACCTGCACGAGGTACTCCGCTCGCGAATTAACGCAGCAGGTCCTTATCCCTTCCTGCATGGTAGATTTGATTCGCTGACCGACGATATTATTCGAAGGTCACAGTCTGGCCCCACGCGAGCTTCGTCATCTTCGTCTCCATCAAAGGATGCTTACTGGATAATAACGGGCTCTGAGTGACAAGAGAAGTCATGGCGCGACGACCTGCCGCTTTGGGAGCTGGCATCGTGCAGCATCATATACAAAACAAGCAAGTGTCTGGGCGGATGTCGCCAAACAACGTGCGTTGCGCACGAGGAATAAGCCTCGATTCTATCAATCAGTGATTTCGCGTACCTGAATATTGAGCTCTTCCCACGCTTCTACACTGCACGATGCGCTGCACGACTGCGGCATGACGAAGCGATGCGCCGAGTGAGGGATCTACGCCGAATGAGCTTCTCGAAACATTCTAGAAGAGGAGCAGAACACGTAGCGAGTGCGGTTTGAGGTGCCACGAGCGATGTTATAATCCGGCTCTATATGCGTCATGTCACAGTTGGATGCTCGAGTCACATCGGTGCTGGTCACCGATCTGAAAAAATATGTTGCGAACGGCGCTCCGCTGCTCTACTCTGGCCCTGTTCCGGACCGACGACTGTTACCCGTTGCTCAACAGACTGGGGACTTTTGGTTCCTAATCGGAATGAGCAAGCAATATTCTATCAAGCAGGTATGATCGATCACATGTGCCAAGAAGTGACGATGTCCGATGTATCACAAACTGATCGCACGGACATTTCCGACACACCGTGATCTCCCTCTCATCTTACGCACATGAAATGCTCTGGCAAGTGAGCGGTAGTCGCAGTGTAGAGAAAGCTTATGCGTCATTGACGAAACAGAGAGAAGGTGGTACAAAACGGTCTTTGAAGTAGTGCTGCTTATTTTATAAGGGTGCCTGACTGTCGATGTGAACACCATCAGAAAGATGTCTGGAATCTCGATACGTAGCTGGATGGCTGATGGCTGTGACGCAACTGAGCAACACATTTGGGTGGGATGCGCCCCGCGATGACATTTGCCCGCATGGCATGGGGCTACGCTAGAAGTCTTCTCGAAGCCGCACTGACCCCATGGAGATCTGCCCGAGACAGATCCCAGGCCGTGCTAGCAGTCGGGATGACCCCTTGGGTCCTCGGCTGAGTAGCGGACATGACCCAGGGTCTTCCCAGAGCACCCGGATTGCCCAGGCACGTGCATCAAATCACCAAGAACAGCCACAGTCCGGCCGGGCTGGTGAAACATGCGCTGCATATTTCTAGATGAGAAAGACCAGCTTCGGAAATAACAAGTGAACTGAGGAGCGGTTGTTGGACAGGCTAGCGAGATCTGACAGCTGAGCGCGACATTACAGCCAGCAGCTTGGTTTAGATCCCAATGCCGTACTTTGGTTGACAGGGCTGAGACAATGCCGTCAGAGCTGGGGTCGCTCAATTGACGGGCCCTTGCTTCCGGGGAGGAAGGGAGAGGAAAACACCACTCAGCTTAGAGATTTACGATGTCGCCATATGCAAAGAAAACCACGCTAATCACTGAATTCTAGGAATCATCCTTCTTCTTCTGTTCAAGGAAAATTTCCGACTCCAAGCGGCCGCGCGATCATCATCTGCTTACCAGTCAGTGCTCCTTTAACCTTCTCGATGCGCAGGTTACGTGTATTCACGTTTGACTACGTACATACCTACACAAAAGCATCAATGACATATATCGTGGATTATGTCCATCTTTCAACCATGGCACTCTCCAACAACTACAACGTCCCCACCCAGATAGAGAAGAGCTCATTTCGCAAAATCAACCCGGAGCTACTGTATCGGCAAGTGGTGTAGCAGTCCCGCGCCCAACCATACAGAGCACATCCCACTCACACCTGTGAGACATGCCGTCGTTTCTGTAGATTCCGAGAACTCCGCACCCCTGCCGCCCATCTGCCATGATGATGGGTTGGTCGTTTGAGACAAGATGTTTTGGCAGCTGTTGTAACGGCAGGGCTCTTGCTGGTCGACCTTTTTTTTCTTTCTTTTTTGTTTCTTCATCGCTGACGAAAGGTGGCTTTTTTTATGCAGCTCGAGAGTGAATGACCTGCAGCTGCCAGCCATAGCCACCGCCCTACGCCTATCAGCACGGCAGGCAGGGGCAGGGGAAACTCATGTCGCAATGCAACTGCCAGGGCTCGTTTCCTTCTAGAACCATTCTGGAATCTGTAACCATCCCACCGATGTGACGATGCCATGTCACACAATTCAAGACGCAGCCTAATGTAGGAATCCTCAAACCGGTGCGCTCATATCTTTGGGAACTCACAGCCTAGCCAGCAGAGCGCGGCATTCGAGGATTTTCGACAAGGACCATGGTCCTAACCCAGGTACCTTTTTAAGGCTCTGTCACCCTGAATGATCTGCTAAATAAGGCTCGTGGCGACGGCCCATCGCAACTAGAGTGGTACCTCCAGCCTCTAGCCAACGCCCCCGTTTTTGGAAGAGAGACCAGCGGGCGCCCCGTGCAGAAGCTTTGGAGCTTCACACCGTTCCTCGCCCTCACCTACAGTAGGCTCTTCCCTCTCATCGTCGTTGCTGGAGAGGCAAGTCGCGAGTCCATACTAGGCTGGCGTTACCTGTCCTCCAAGAAACAAGAGTCGAACGGGCGGTCCACCCACACAAAGCACGCGAGACCAGGCCAGCAGGCGCAACGTCCGTGAGACAGACTCACCTCGTCCGCGGCCCCTCTAAACCACAGCGAAGAGGTCCCACTTTCCGACTGCTGCTTCCACTGACCGCGGGGACGCCAAAACAACGACATCAACAGCAACAATCGCCGCCTTCTGTACAACTACCTGTCCTCCTCTCATTTACGACTACTTGCATCCTGGATATCCCATCACTGATTGGAAGGCCCCGGGATTTGCGCCTCTGGTTCCTGACGTAGGGATTCAGTCCTGCTTCCAATGAGAGGGCAGAGGTCACTTTACTCCCGCCATACCCATACCCATCCATACCTGTACCCGGGCCATACCCACCACACGGACGGCACCCCTAAACTGCATATCCATCTTTTGTCTAAAACATTGAGCTCTCTTGTACTGCTATTCTGCCACCCTCGCACTGAACTTATCTTACCCTTCACGGTCTTTTGTTTCTTGAGCCTGCGTCTCTTTTCGGCGGAGCTGTTTATCTGCCTCGGGCACGGCTTTACCCATTGTTCTCTTTGCGTTCGCGCTTGCCGTCACGGCCGTTTGTAAAGCTAGCCATCCTGGACTAAACCGTCCCAACGCTGGATACCGCCATCCCCTCGCTCTTCACCTCCAACCCTCCTCGAAACTCGGTCGCGTGCACCGTTACATGCCGCTCGTCTGCTGGCTCGGCTCATCTACTTCGGCAGACCCGACAGCCTCGTTTGTGACACAGTGAGCGCGCAGGCAGGGCCCACCGCTTGTCTTCGCTGCGCAGCTCAGCTCAGCTCAGCTCAGCCACGGGTGCAGCTCTATACCTGCCGTAGGTTACAAGGATGCCCTCTGTCTGACAGCGCACAAGCGCACCAGAATAGAACGAGTGCTGACCGAGTTCTTGTACATGTCCAGTAGTGCCAGTCTAGAGCAAAATCTCCTGTCGCGACAAAACAGCACTGTTCACCCTCAAGGCATTTCGCCACGAGGGTCCAAAAGCCCCCCATTGCGGTTTCGCTACTCCGATATTCCCCACGCGCTGGCTGTCTGCGACCTGCCATTAGAGACGAAACCACGACTCTATCGAATCAGATATTACGGAATTGGCCCTGGCTGGAAACATTACTGTTGCTGGTGTTCGCCATTTGCACCACGGTTTGAGTTGATCCCGTGTGTTCCCTCGACAAGGAGCACTGATCTGCTTCTCCAGCAGCGGCTTAGCTTCTGAGTGTTCGCTATAGCATGAAGACTTTCTCGCGCGAGGTCATATTCGATCAATCCGGTTCTTCGGCTTAGCACAAAATACTCGACGTTCAAAGACATTGGTGCTGTCTGGGAGAATTACAGGTCGGTGCGAGGATCGGGTGTTATTCCAACGCTCCCTTGGCTTGCCCAGCCTGGGCCGGTAGCCAACAATCATGATTCGAAACAGGAGCCCGCGTTCTCCGCCTTCGGCCTACAGGGCCCTTGCGCATCATCCTGCTGCTGGTCAGATGCTGGATTCCGTATCGCTGATCAGGTCTTTCAATGTCGAAACGAACCCGACGAGACCGATGCGCCCCTCTCCATTAACAGCGTCGACCATTCCAGACATGCCTTTAGATCTGCTTGATCGCATGAGGTCTTTTCCCCTTTTCATGTCAGCTCCCGAGGAGTTCTTGGTCGCGATTGGCAAGCATCTGCGGCCCCAGATTCATTCCGCGCATGACCATATACTCAGAGAAGGGGATATTGCCAAGGCCATGTATTGGCTAGTTCGTGGTGTGGTTGCAGTGACGTCCCGAGATAGTGAAGCCGTCTATGCTGAGCTAAAACCTGGCTCCTTCTTTGGCGAGATTGGTGTTCTCATGGATATGCCTCGAACGGCCACCATTGTGGCGCGGACCAAGTGTCTCTTGCTCGTCCTCAAGAAAGAAGACCTCCAACAGGAGCTCCCAGGATTCCCCGACATGGAAAAGGCAATAAGGCATGAAGCTCATGAGCGGCTTACTATCCTAAACAAGAAGCGCCAAGAAAGTGGCCAGACAGTCAAGGCCACAACTGGGTCGTCGTTGGCAAGGGAAGCAGCTCCAGGCGAGGTTTCCACTGGCGATAAGGGCGTCATTAGAGAGGGCGCTGTGGTTAACCATAAGAAGAGGAAATCACCCAGCCCTGGTGTCATTGAAGGCCCTTCAGCTGGAAGCGCCCTCGGCAGTGGAGTTGTCAACGTCAGACAAACACTTAGAGAGCTCCCACTTTTCGCGACGCTGCCTCCCGACATCCTCCACTTCCTCGGAATGAGCGCCCAGCCCAAGACATACCCTCCTTTCACTGATATTGTACAGCAAGGAGCGCCGGGTGTGGAGATTTATTTCATTGTGCGAGGCGAGGCCGAGGTCATACATGAGCCAACAAAGGGTCAGACAACTCTCAGACGCTCCAAGCGCTCCTCATACGTACGGCCGAGACTTCGGCAGGGCCAATATTTTGGTGAAGTCGCAAGTCTTGGTCTATCACGTGAGCGTACTGCTACGGTCAGGTCCATCACAACGGTCGAATGTCTTATGATTAGTGCAGAAGCAATTCAAGAGCTGTGGCGGAGATGTCCGTCAGATATCAAGAAGCAGGTCGAAGAGACGGCGAGAACAAGGATAAAACCGGCAGACGACGATACGGAGATGGTGGATGTTGGTGCGGCCGACAAATCTGAGCCATCCACGCCAGTCAAGACTGCGCCGACCATGATTTTTACGACTCCCTCCAAGCCGTCATCGCCCTCAAAGGATGATTTGGACATCATCAAACCAAAAGACCCCGATCCATTCCTTAGTGTTGATATGGAGAACATGAGGAACCGCCGCCGAGGTTCGCTCGCCCCGCCGACCCCTCCCGCCGACTCTCCCAGCACCCCGACGACAAATGGCCTCCGGCAGCGTATGATTGAGATGACTACGCCTGTCAAGTTCGCAATCCCCTCCTTCTCCCCTGATTCTGAAGGTCCCTCTAAAAAGGCTAGAATTCTGCCCAAACGACCGGCCCAGACCGAGCAAGCCGCACTGCCAGACGACCTTCTCGTCTCTGTCTGGCAGTGGCTTGATATCGTTGAACTCCTCCGCCTACGACAGGTTTCGTCACATTGGCGCAAAATCCTCGCAACGTCACCAAAGCTTTGTCGTGATGTCGATTTGAGACCATACAATCGTCACCTGACTGACAGTGTGCTTATTAATATCATAGCGCCGTTCATCGGTCCGCGCCCAGCATCAATGGATCTGAGCAACTGCTTTCACATCACCGACGAGGGTTTCTCGACCCTGTGGAAGGTCTGCGGTAAGAACATCAAGGCGTGGAGGATGAAGTCAGTCTGGGATGTCTCGGCAAACCAGATCCTGGACATGAGCGAGCATGCCAAAGGGCTTGAAGAGGTCGATTGGAGTAATTGTCGCAAAGTTGGCGACAACTTGCTGGCTCGCGTGGTCGGCTGGGTTGTCCCAGAGCAGGCACCCCAAGGCCGCCAGCAAGTCGTCATTGCTGGTTCCCGCGGACGAGGGCAGAAGCCACAGACTCAGACCATCACCTTGCCACCTGCGGGCACGGTTATTGGCTGCCCAAAACTCAAGCGACTCAATCTCTCCTACTGCAAGCATATCACGGACCGATCAATGGCCCACTTGGCTGCTCACGCTTCGAACCGTCTCGAGTCGCTGTCATTGACTCGCTGCACCTCCATCACGGATGCCGGCTTCCAGTCGTGGACACCCTTCCGATTCAATAACTTGACTCATCTCTGCCTAGCTGACTGTACCTACCTCTCGGACAATGCCGTTGTAGCTCTTGCGAATGCTGCAAAGTCGCTGACTCATCTTGACTTGTCATTTTGTTGCGCTCTGTCCGACACAGCTACCGAAGTCGTGGCACTTGGTCTTCCCATGCTACAGGAGCTCAAGATGGCTTTCTGCGGTAGTGCTGTAAGCGACAACAGCCTTGCTTGCATTGCTCTTCATCTTAACGATTTGGAGCGACTTAGTGTAAGGGGTTGCGTACGTGTCACTGCCGTGGGTGCGGAGAGCGTGTTGGATGGCTGCTCGCGGATGACCTGGCTGGATGTGAGCCAGTGTCGCAACCTTGAAAGCTGGGTCAATGGCGGTGGTGTAGGCAGGTGGGGCTACGATGAGCGCGCCAATAGGGGAAAGGAGGCGCAAAGCATCAGCGAAATGGAGAAAGACTGGGTTGCTCAGAGTCCGCCCATGATGAAGCGCATGAGCCTCATCCCACCCCGCAACGCGGGCATGGGGTTCAGGAACAGACGGGCCAGAAGACCTGTGGCCTTCGTGGTTGAGAAGGGGCCGGGTGAGCTACGATAGTGGCCCAATGACACGACTAGTTAGTGGATTTTCCCAGCCGAGAGATGCTCGCCGTACATAAAATCTCAGACTGGGCTCTCTTGTGGTTGATATATGGCTTGTCTGAAGGAAAGCATTGAAAAATACCCCCATTGCACATAGACTTGGAGTTTACAGGTCGGGCATGTTGCATTTATGGTTTGGGCGGGATCCCTCTGTGCACCATCGTTATCCGCAAACGCTGCTGCTTCAATCTTAGCAACCGGACTAGACGGCATAGAATATTGGCTGAAGTAGCAGCCTCGAATACCTTTAGATGTATTATTGCTTTACCGATCCAACGGAATCGGTCATAACGCTACCTAGCGCTTTACTTGCACCTTCATGCATATGTGTTGCGGCTTGGACATGGGAGCTGATGGCTCTCTACCTCGCCCTCGTAAACATTCCGCCCTGGCACACATTTGACCCACATGCGGGTGACGTGCGGGTTGGCGGGCTATTGAATTGCCTGATTGATAAGCCTGTGGATCGGAGGTGGGCTCGATTTCAGGATCGGGTCCCGCTTCCATTCGGGGGTCTGCCGAAGCCGGGGCTAGTATGTAAATCCCGAAAGTCTCCCGTTTTTTCATGAATGACCTCCAAGAGAGAGGAATTTTCTCACAGCTAGGTACAAATATAATTTATATTCTTGACGGACGACATAGATCTTAAGATATTTAGATCGGGGGGTTTTTCCTTGGCCGTCGAAAAGAGATACAAAGCGTTCGCATAGCACCAGTCAAGTCAACATGAAGCAGTGGGTCACGAATCAAGATGGACTTGAGAATATCAAGCTGGTCGATTCTCCCGTCCCAGATGAAGCTGGATTGGGGGAGGGGGAGGTGCTGGTCAAGATCACCCGCGTCTCTCTGAACTACCGGGATACGGAGGGTATGCATAAACTTGACGACCTTCTTCAACATTACTAGACATTATAGGTACTGACTGAAAAATGTAGTTGTTATGGGCCTCTACGGCCACCATGACTCTATGAAGCAAGAGGCCAGCGCACTGGTGCCCTGCTCCGACATCTGTGGGACCATTGTGAAAGTCGGTTCGGGTGTGTCCGGGCTCGAAGAGGGCCAGCGTGTAATGGCCACCTTCAACCAGTCGCATGTCAAGGGCCAGATTACCGAGAAGGACATGGGATCAGGACTCGGCCTGCCGAACCCGGGCTGCCTGACAGAGTACCGCGTCTTCCCGGACTACGGCCTCGTGAGGGTGCCCGATTACATGACGGACGACGAGGCGTCCTGCCTCCCCATCGCCGCCGTCACCGCCTGGATGAGCCTCAACACGTTTCAGCCCGTCGGCCAGCCACTGGGTGGCAATGACAAGGTGGTTGTCCTTCAAGGAACGGGCGGCGTTTCGATATCGGGTCTCCAGATCGCAAAGGCGCTGGGGCTGACTGCGATCGTCACCTCGTCCTCCGACGAGAAGCTGGCGCGCGCGAAGGAGATGGGCGCCGATCACACGATCAACTACAGGACCAACCCGGACTGGCAAAAGGCCGTGCTGGAACTCACAGGCGGCAGGGGAGCAGACGTCATCTTCGAGACCGGTGGTGCCGAGACGCTGTCCAAGTCTTTTGACTGTGTGGCCTTTGGGGGCTTAATTAGCTGTATCGGGTATTTGTCTGGCAAGGAAGATGCGCCTGGAAACAGGATGAACACGAATCTGTTGGCGCTGAAGAGAAATGTTACGCTGAAGGGTATGTTGAATGGGCCGAAAGACCGGTTTGAGGAGATGTTGGGCATTTATGAGAAGGCAAAGATCCATCCTGTGGTCGATAAGACCTTTGAATTTGGGGAGGCAAAGGAGGCTTTGCAATATCTGTATGGCGGCAAGCACTTCGGAAAAGTTGTTATCAAGGTAGCGTAAGTATAGATAGTATCTTCCAATTTCCATATCAGTGTGGTGGTACAATGCAGCATGTGGGTAGCAGGCATGCCGAACTCTGTTGCCTTATTCATCCACGACAACAACCATTTTCGCGCCGCCGCCCCCTTGCTCCAAGATCTCATGCACTTTCTGAATCTCATCAAATTTGAACGCTTTGACAGGGATCCTGAGTCCTCCAGCCTCGATGTCCTGGATAAGAGCCTCCCAAGGCATCATCAAGAAATCGTCGGGCCCGCCGCCATACGCACACAATCTGGCACGGTTCGGCAGATCCTCGAAGAGGCTGAACTTATCCCAGTCCCAAGAGCCACCTGTGATACCCGCCATGCACACTGTACCCTTGGGCACTACGCACTTCAACGAGTCTCTCGTTGTTGTGGCCCCGACTAGCTCGAGCACCTTGTTAAAGCCCTTCTTGTTACTATTCTTGACCTGGTCCGCAATCTCACCACTGTCAATGAAGACCTCGTCGGCTCCGGCATCCAGCAACATCTGCTCACGCCCCTTGGAGCGCGTCGTGGCCCCAATACGAGTGGCGCCCATCCTTCGGGCCATCTGTATCGCGCACAAGCCGATGGAGCTCGTCGCGCCACGGATGAGCAGGCTTTCTCCGGCCTTGAAGTCAAGACCCTGAACCAGCGACCCCCATGTGGTCTGCAGCATCTCGGGCAGAGATGCGAGAACGCTAATGGGTAGATTGGTCGGTGGGATGGGCCGTACGTTTGTTTCTGTCACGCACGTGTACTCGGCGTACGAGCCCTGTATCTGACGTCCCATGCCGCCCATGCATGTTGCTAAGCATTGCTTGTTTCAGAATTGCTCTTCATGTCGCTCGGAGATAGTGAACGCGGAGTCGGCTTACCAACGCGTGTTCCGATTGGATATCTGCTAGATTTTGTAGAATTCTCCGGATAGTCCACGATGGTACCAATGCACTCGATCCCGATGATCCGGGGAAACGCCACACCCGGCGAGTGACCCTGGCGTGTGAACATCTCTGCTTGAAGGTCAGAGTCGACTATCTTGTGAGTCTCAGTTCGGCAACCAGTTACCAGCTCGATTGATACCAAATCCTAGCACCTTGATCAAGACTTGCCCGTCCTCTGGAGAGGGACGATCGATGTTCTGGATCTTGAGCACATCGACCGGCCCGGGAGCTTCACACACGGCAGCGCGCATGGTCTTTGGAAGGCTGGGTGCTGAAGGCATAGTTTATTATCACTTTATATATTTTCCGAGATATCTGACAGGGAACAGCTTCAGTGCAATGCTGGATGTATGATACAGATAGAGGTCAAATCGACAGGCGGCCGAGGGAGCAGTTGACTTCCTCTTCTTGTCCTGCTTTCAACATGTTGCTTGGACCAGCCCCGCAAAGCTTACATTAGCGTCTCTGCATCCCAACGCGGTAGAATACACGCTTGCCACTAGGTTGGTCAGCAGCCTGCCACTGCATTAGCCACCAAGGAATATACCAGCTGGATGATTTGCTCAGAGATCGATGCGATGCACCCTCCATCGATAGGCCCGGAAGACGCGGAGTTGAGGATGTCATGCGTCCATATTTACCAGGGGTGCAGGTGCAGGGTCGACGCTCTGTGGACCAATTCGGAGCTCTGTCTGATTGTTCAGGGCGACCTTATTACCGTATTGTTTTCTGGCTTATGGCAATTCTTCGAAGAAGCTATGGCGGCAAGTCCTACCAGATCGGGCCTGGCCCTTTTTGCCCGGTATAAAAGAGCCAAGCGCTATTTTATCTCCTAGTGCGACAGCCCTATCGGTCGCCAAGCTCCACCCTGGCCGGCCAGTAACAAGCCTGAAGAGCCTCATCCACATCCTAAATGTGAAGCAGGAGGCCATGGCCTGAGAAGCTTGTTTCCCTTGGCCGTTGTACAGAGGCATATGGAATGGTGAGGCCGTAGGCTGGTGAGCTTCTGTCAATCATGCGCAGGTTCCCGAGCTTGATTTTCGGACCCCAAGCAGCTGCAGGTCATAGCAAAAATGTATGACTCCGACTGGCATGTTTACGGCTGTTGCTTGTACTCAATGCATGGTGTGTAAGCACTGGCCTTAGCTTATGGCGGGCCTCTGCGGTCCTCACGGCTAATGCCGTTGGGTCAATTGAATGAAGGATGGCGAACCGGCTTCGCCCCGGTTTCTGCACCGTTGGCGGGCAGGGACATTGTCTCGTCTCGTCTGCAACAATTTCTCCCAACTGGGCGATAAGATCTTGTGAACTCTGCTTTCTTAATCGACGTCACGGGCCTGGCCGCAACCACCACCCCTCTTGCTGCTGCTCATTGACTCGCTCGCCCACTGCTGCGGCATTTATGGTGTTCTTGGGTTCTTAAATGTGACCGAGGCTGCGTCTAAGCGCCAAACCTTTGGACTGCAAATCGGTTCTTGCGCAGGGGCTGCTCCGGACCTCCCCAAACGCCCGCCGCCATGCCCACCGCATCTCTCCACGATGACTCGAGTCCTATGGACGCTTCGCCGGACCACTCGCAGGACGGCAACGGCGAGTCGACCAACACGCCCGCCAATTCCACCCCTCGCGATGCCGCCATTGCGGGGTCCGCTCCCGGCATCAGTCACTCGGCCTCTGGAGCCACCGTCATCGACCCCAGCGTCGAGCCCTCCTCGACCCTCAACCCCCGATCATGCGTCACCTGCCGGAGGAGAAAGGTCCGCTGCGACAAGCGCATGCCCTGTAGTAACTGTCGCAAGGCACGCATTTCTTGCATCTTTCCTGCGCCCGGTAGAGCCCCGCGCCGCCCGCGCCCCAGAGACCCGAATGCACCTCCGAAACAGACGAGCGAGCGGGAGGTGGAGCTGATCAAGCGGTTGCGGAAGCTGGAAGGAATTGTGGAGGAGTTGAGCGGCCAGATCGAGGTCGAGGCGCGCCATCCCTCCAGCGCTGGGGAATCCCCCGACGACACAACGCACGATGTCGAGCGGAGACGGCAGGATTCTGGTGTTTCGCCGCATTATTCTGCGCCGGCAGGCTTTCCCCCGTTACCAAGCGCCCCAGGTCGATTGATGACTGCGAGCAACTCTCCCTGGGGTCCAATGCAGAGCCCCACGATGGGCGTCAACAAGGACTTTGGCAGGCTCGTCTTGAACGATAAGGGCAAGACTCGCTACGTCAGCAATGCATTCTGGTCCAAGATGAATGACGAGGTGAGGCGAGACGAAGGAGAACACCCCATATACCAGTGCTAACCGTGCCCTTATAGCTCACACAGTTGAGAGCCGAGACCCAGAAACTCACCGATGAGGAGACGCTCAACTCGGAAGACGACGGCAGCTCACTCAGCGCTGCCGAAACGCAACAGGAGCTGCTGACCGATCATCATGCATTCGTGCTTGGCTATCGGTCCTGCGACGTGGATCTTCGCAAATTACATCCCCTCCCCTCCCAAATACCCTTTATTTGGCAAGTCTACGTAGAGAACGTGGACCCATTGGTGAAAATATTACACGTTCCCTCTATGAACCCTATAATACGCAAGATCAGAAGCGACATGGACAACCTGTCTCCCGGGCTAGAGGCTTTGATGTTCTCCATCTATTATGCAGCCATCACTTCGTTGGAAGACGACGAGGTTAGCTTTGTGTCTTTGAAGTGCTTTGGCCGTTGTTCTAACCAATTTCACTAGGTCAAGACAAATTTTGGTGCCGAAAAGTCCCATTTGATCAAGCAGTTCAGGTATGGCACAGAGCAGGCACTCGCCAAAGCCAATTTCTTGAACACGTCGGACCTGGTCGTCATCCAGGCTTTTGCGATCTTTCTGGTACTCGTGCGCCGCTACGACAACACTCGGTTTTCTTGGACATTGACTGGGCTTTTAATCCGCATAAGTCAGTCTGTTGGCACACACCGAGAAGGCACACATTTCGCCAATTTAAAACCCTTCGAAATTGAAATGCGCCGCCGTCTGTGGTGGGCCATCTGTATTTTGGATCTGCGCTCAGCTGAGGACCAGGGCACGGAGCTGACGATCGCTGAACATACTTTCGACACCCAGTTTCCCCTCAACATAAACGACAGCGACATCTCGCCAGACATGAAGGAGTTTCCGAAAGAACGCCACGGAGCTACCGACATGACGTTCTGTCTCATCCGCTACGAGATCTGCAGTCTCGCGAGAAGGCTGCATGCCGCAAGCAATTCAATGGCACCCTGTCCAAGAGACACTCAACTGACATTGCAGGAACGTGAAGAAATGCTTCTTGAAATGTACACAAGGGTCGAGGATAGATACCTGAAACCGTGCACCGACCAGGACGGCGATTTGCTCCACTGGGTTGCCGCTGCCATAGCTCGTCTGATCATGGCCAAGATGAGCCTCATAATCTACCAGCCAATCCTCTTCCCCGCTACGGGACAGGAAATTTCACAGGAGGTCCGCGATCGTATATTCATGTCGTCGACAGAAGTTGTGGAGTATAATCGACTGCTCAACACGGAGCCGAAATGCAAGCAGTACCGTTGGCTGTTTCAAACATACACACAGTGGCACGCCGTGGCTTACCTGCTTCTCGAAATTTGCCGACGCCCGTGGTCAAGCTCGGTTGAGAGGGCTTGGCTTGCATTAAGCGATTCTTTCAGCAGCACAGATCCGCATGAGTTCATGAAGTTGGCGCAACACAAAGGCGTATGGTTACCCCTCAAGAGACTCATGCTGAAGGCGGGCAAACATCGAGAAGAAGAGGTCAGTCGCCTCCAAGCAGATCCACAAGCGGCTTTGCAGCTTGAAGAAGTTTCCTTCAAGAGAACCTCGGCAAACTTTCATAACCTGCCCAGTTCCGTGAGAGAAACGATCGCACAAGATCGCTGGCGGAAGCTGGTTGGACTTCCGGTTCCAGAGCGAAAACCTCATGATGGTTGCTTCAACGGCCAAAGCGTCCGGCAGCAAGCTCCATCTGACACACAGCCGATTAACCGAGCAAATGCTCAAGTACAAAACAACTTACAGCGTGATCTATCACAAACAGATCTTGATTATATTAGTGGGGTTATGACACAGCCAGATTTTAATCCTACCGATTTCTGGTCTGTTGCCTTTCATGACAATTCAAACGATATTGCTAGACAGGCCATTTTCGGCAATGGCTTACAGACGGGAAGTTTACCACAACCGCAAGCACAACAGCCGTCACCAATGATGCCAAGACTATCGAGTAATGGTAGTCCCATCACGAGTAAAGGCGGCATCGTCTTCCCACGCGACACCGGTTCTATACCCACAAATATGACACCTACAACGCAAACCTCAGCGATGTCTCAACCGGCCGTACTTGCTCAGGCCACAGGCATGCTTGATGATAATCCACCACCCTGGCTCTGGCCTAATGCATGGAAGTGGAATGACGCTGATGCCACTGCCAACCTTCCGCTGAACACGGAGGAAGTGGATGTCAATATGGAAGAAGACTTCAACTGGCAGGATTGGCAGCAGAGCATTCGCGGGTTTGAGTTAGATGCCGGTCTTGGGTCAGGCATGGCCGGAGGTGGCTTCTCAGGCGGTGTATAAGGTGATTGAGCTGAATGGTCCATGGTGCGCAACCTAATCATCCGACTGGACATGGATGACAGTCCATAGGACTGATACGGGCCGTCGGCGGCGTATATGATGAGACGTTATTTATCAAGGCGCGAGGAAGGAATGATACCCTGTTTGCTAGGCGTGATTGTTACATGGGCGGGCATGGTATAGATAGAGGCGCATTATGCACATTGTTGATTCTCGTTCAAGCGCGTTTCGCGTTACTGCACGAGCGTGACGCGTGATCATTGTGCTCCCATCTCTCCGCTCTCGACATTGTTCCGTGTCCGCTGGTGGCAGATGATTTGAATGGCTGCTGTGCCGAGAGTCCTGTATTCTCGGTGCTCGCTCTTGGACCCACCCCGAGTCTTGACCCGTCTGGGACCCTGTTGCTGGTGCCTGAGGTAATCATGTCAGGGGTTTAGTGCCGACTACCAGCTGCCTAATAGCTGATCCAAAAAGGTTGAAGCTACGGACGTAATGTAGATACTGTAGCGCTGATTATTTTAGTTATGGGGACTGACCAGGTTCCGTGGCGCATGCACCAGAACGATTCACTCCTATACCATAACTGCAAGCGGTTTACAATGAGACTCATACTCGTCCGCAATGATTAAACGTTTTTCTGACTCACAAGATTGCTCGCTCATTGGGACAAGTACATGCACTGACAACAATCGGTATTCATGTTGATCCAGAGTCCGAAAGAGAACGCCGACAATGCTGAGAGCATGTTGTAGCTTTCTTAGGGTCCAATATCAGCATGTGTCACTCAATATATAAGTCTGATGAAGGGAAACACTGTTACGCCATTGAGTGCAGACAGCAACGATCCTTAATCAATTCAACCTCTCTTGAGCTTTTTGTCTGAACCATTTAACAATCCCTACACCATGGCCTTCAACCCAGCCACCTTGCCCAAAGATTTCCTAGTGACATGTTTCCAGTTCACTAGGAACGTCTATCGAGACCAGTATCCTTCCATTGACCCGAGCAGACCCGAACTCAACCTTGCCGGCAAGGTCGCCATTGTCACGGGTGCAAGCCGTGGGATTGGTGCCAAAGCCTTTGCGCCAGCCTTTGCAAAAGCTGGTGTAAAGGGACTTGTTCTCCTAGCAACAGACGTCGCGAAGCTACAGGGTGTCCAGGACGAGATCAAGACAATCAATCTTTCTGTCCAAGTCCTGTTAATTCAGGTCAACGTCGCAGACCAGTCTTCAGTTGATACGGCATTCGAGAAGATCAAAACAACCTTCGGGCGTGCTGACATCTTGGTCAATAACGCCGGAATATGTAATGAGACGCCCGGGGCACGCATCGCCAATGAAGATCCAGAGAAGTGGTGGTCCAACTTCGAAGTCAATGCCAAGGGCCCCTACCTCACGACTCGGTCTTTCATACGCCTGCTTCCCAGCCCTGACGCACCTGCGACAATCATCAATCTTGTTACCGGTGCGTCATGGACAATTGGTTCCGGAGCGGGAGGGCACGGGGGCTATGCGCTCTCCAAGCTTGTGACGCAGCAGTTGACCGTGCAGACTGCGGGCGACTATCCGAACATCACTTCCGTGGCTGTGAGCCCAGGACTCGTCGACACGGAGATGGTGCCGCCGCCGCTGCGGCGATTCGGCTTTGACGCGCCGGAACTGGTCGGAGGACTGGCGGTTTGGCTGGCGCACCCTCATGCGAAGTTTCTTAGCGGGAGGACACTTCAGGCGCATTGGTCCGTGGATGACCTGGTTGAGAGACAGGAGGAGATTAAAAGGGGAAACCAGTTGAGAATGGAGTTTGTCGGGCCATTTGGAAAGGAATTGTTTCAGTGAAAAGAGAACGAGTCGAGAGCGAACAACAAAGGCTGTCTCCAACACGGTATCTTATACATAATAAGAGATTATGAGATGAACGATCTCGCCATGCAACAAGCAAATGTAAAGTGTCAGTCGTTTGTTTCCTGGCAAGATACATCATGAGGGTCCAAATAATGTGTTATACATATGTGTCCCGCTTCATTCCCCATTCCACGTTCCACATGCGATCTACCCGCGTACCTTCGTATAGGCCCAACTCTGATTCGTTGACGCTTATTTGTGTCGATCACAAGTGCCGGCATACAGTGGAGACGTTCGGGTTGCAGCCGAGCCACTCCGCGTAAAAGTGCGACATTCTCAAAGACAGAGCGGCTCTGTGGCGATTCAAAAAAAGGAAAAGACACAGCTCAAGCTATCGACGCTGGCAGTAGAGATTTTGGTGGATAATCTTAAGATATCTTGGGACCAAGTAAGTGTAAAATCATCACACGCAATTGATATCCTGTTTCTTTTGGTGAGGATTGGATGCTAAGGGGTTGTGGAATAGGTACAATCCGAAACCAACAATTATCGATGTCACAAGATGGGACCCACTGACTGCCACGGCATCCTCGTTTGCTAGTACTGTGAAGAGTATGGTTGTATCGGCGTCTGATATTGTGGTGAAGCCTATAGGAGTATATCGGAGACCGTCTGGTTGTAGTCGCGCCGTCGACGCTCCCACCCTCCAAATCGAAGCGCCAAAAAACGATATAGAATCGTCTTCGGTTAAGTATGGAAGAACTAATCGCCACCTAAGACCAGACCTTCCCAACAAGTCGCGCTCCCGAAGCTGCAACTGCGAACCGCTTCGGGCAAGCTGTTGCAGCGTCTGCGTCTGGCTTGGGCGAATCGTCAGACACTACTTCAAGGGCATTGTCGTGAATGTGCCACTGGCGACGACAGAAGGGCTACGGTCAATGTCCAAGATGTATGGCGGCAACGTCCGCGAGATCGACAGGATCACCAATTGGAAGCCTGGGGCGATCGTGGCTGAAAATAACTTCAAGGACGGAGTGGTAGACGGTTTCACAGACCTTGTGCGCGAGCCGGTCCAGGGTAACAAAGAGCAGGGAGTCGTGGGCGTACTTAAAAGGAGTGGGCAAGGGCTCGGCAAATATGCTATTGAAATTGTTAGCTGGAAAGTCTATCCAGCCATGAAAATCTGGTGCAGGCCAGTCGATTGGCCCAAATGCTAACTAGTAGACAGGGGCTCTCGGTCTAGTGGCATACTTCGGGCATGGTATTTGCAAGAGCGTCGCCGCAACAGTCATTACGACGACTTGAAATTCGAAGCAAGCTAGACGTAATGAAGGACGATACTTGGTTTCCTCTAGTGACGTGGACGAAGAGTTCGTTGCTCGAATATTTGAGAGGCTGCGAGGACAATGAAGTCAATGCTTCGATCGTAAGCTCAAGATGGCCAACAGTATTGACGAGGTTTCCATGGTCTTGACATCCTTCAACATTGATCGGCAATAGCCAATATATAGCTACTAAGGTATCCCTCGGAAATCCATTGCTCAACTGGATGAATGAATCATTATCCGTTCATTTGGAATCCACCAATACCATAGCCACTTCCACTTCCCTTATCTGACATTCAACGGACTTATTACTATCCAGATGCTCGATGTGGGAAGAGCATAAGGCTCAACCACCCATCGGCTTCTGGCTCACTTGCTCTCCTCCTTCTGGGGTTCAGATGCGGGGATCACGTTGAACTGCATGCTGAATCCATGTTGGTCCTGAATATATTAGTGTCCATTTCAAAAGGCTGAAAACCCCATGCAACTGCTTACTACCTTTGGGAATTGCTCAACATGGCCCTGACTCATGCCAACGGACATATTTCCGAACAAAGGCGGAATCACGGGTGTGTTGACTGGACCGCGCTGAACGTAGATATCTCTCTTGGCCAGAGTCTCGATGACGATGGTATCAAGAGGAACAGTCGAAGGAATAAGGTGAGGAGCTCTAAGCTTGACGACGCCGTTATTCTTGTCGTAGTGAGCCCAGACGTACAGGCCATTCGCAACTTTGACCTTGATGCAAGGAGGTCCTGACGGACGGTATTTGGCACGGCGCTTGGCGCCCGGTTCGTGCTTGACCGCCAAGGTCTTCGAATCAGTGGCCGTCGTGACCTGTTTCGGCAAGATCAGCAGGTTACAGGCAGCGGTACTTGGATATGGAGCATACATTGCTTACCTGGATGTTTGGTTTCGACTCCACTGCCTCCTTCTTGATCTTGGTCGAGGGTGCAGCTGGGAGTGCGTATAAGTCAAGCTTGGTGTTCTCGCGCTTCTCGAGTTTGATCAATGGCTGCTTGATCTTGCTGCTCATAAGCTGCGAGCCTTCACGCTTGGGCGCCATGGCGACTGATGCTGTGACCAGCTTGGATGATCTCAAGGGAGGTGAGACGGATCCGCTGGATGATGCATTCACCAGATGGGAGGGAGCTGCCTTGCGGTCGATTTCTTACTCTAGGGTAAAGAATGAGATTTAGGCAGCGCACTGTTGTTCCCGACGATTTGTTCCTTTTGGTGCTTTTGGAAGGCGCAGGCAAAAGCTTCGACGGGGAAGCTGCGACTCCTTTAGTTTTGGTACTAAGCCTACATGTATGTTTGGAACTCATTGGACTACCCTTTTTATTGCAATTAGCCGTATGAACAGTGGTACATGGTGGTCACTTAGTACAAAAATTCACTCATGGGCCCGCTAGATCCAAAGTCAAGATCTCTCATTTATATGATTTATATTCAGCAAGAAAATTGCAATCGGACTCGCCGGATGCTAGTTATTGAAAATATTCAGCTCCCCTATGAATTTATCATCACTAGCTCCCGTGCTCAACGATTCTCCTTGCTCGATACATGGAACACAAAGCAGCCTTCCGCTCCCATAGTAGAACTTCCATTGCTCTAGCTCAAGCTAGGTATGGTATCTATCGCCATTAGGTGCCTGCTCTGCCTGCGTCAACCCCTCGTCCGGGAGACCTTCTTGTCACAAATCAGTTTGAAGAGCTCGCATTGGCAGAGGATGCCTGTGAAGCCCAGCTCTCAAAGTCAGGTGACTTGGCGTCTTCAATGCTAAAGTACCAATTGCCGTAGTTATTATGGAAGTTCAGAGTCGAGTTCGTGCTGGATGGGTCGGCGATAGCATCCGTACTGTGAGCCCACCCCAATATGGGCTGGGTCGCATTGGAATAGAATGTGCGGCCATCTGTGAGAATACAGTCCTTGCACAGGAAAGTGATGGTGAATGTGGTCTCGTTCACGTAGGTGCCCGACTCGATCGGGTGGACCGCTGCATCTGTGCCGTTGATCAGGTGAGGGTTGGCATATTCATCAGCCTGGCGCAGTGAGGTTGTGATGCTGTCCCCATTCGGATAGGCAACTACCAAGAGACTATTTTGCACTATTGAATGGTCAGCGAATAGGCGTTATGCCGCAACCTTCAACGAGTCTTACTCGTCCCCCCGAGTGACGCCCCAGCCCAACCGACCGTTCCAGTCACGGAGAATTGACCGATGAAGTCCGTGGTGACCTCTTCGGGGAACACGAGACCAAATGTATAGTTGCCGTTGACATAACGTTGGAAAGTGAAGCCAGTCACTGGGTCTGTATAAGTGCCTCCAGTCTGCTGGCTACTCACAACACCAGCAAAAGCGAAAAGCGCAAATTTGGAATATAAACTAAAGCCGAACATCTTGACAGGTCAAATGCAATGTGGAAGTAATGGCTGATGAGAAAGCCATGCTTCGAGAAGATCGCGCCGTATATTAGGATTTCAAGGCTCGGCACTATCCACGCAGCAAAGACGGCACCACGCAACCAGAGTGGCATTTTGAATTGCGAATGACCGCGCTGTGATTGGCAAGAGTCCACAGCATGCTGGCCTGTATAGTGTGCAAGTCTATAGTTCTGCGTCAAATGTATTGTTCCTGCATGGGCTAAGACCAATCGAGGAGTCGAGGCCGCTCCCACACCCCTGTTTCGGCATGTGACTTGAGCTCCGATCATGACTCCGCCGACATCATCGATATCCGGGCCGATACCCACTCACACTACCCCGGACTGTCACCGGTCATGCCAAGCAATTTCATGCGAGCAGTTACTGGTACAGAGACATACTGGGTACTTGGGAGGCATGCCATGACGACTACATGCATTGCTGTGCTGGGTTAGGCCCGATGGGGTCACAAATTCGCCGAATGTAAAGCATCATGGCATTGCATGGTGTGTGCATTCGGATTGGGGCTCGGCGGATCATCAACGGCAACCAGATGATACTAGAATCTGGTCATCGAACCGACATAGTTGTAAAGAGTTGGTAATTGAAAAGTGATCGTATCTGCCCAGCTTGATTGTTGGTTCGGCGTAATATCCCCCAGGTCGTCATCGCACATGTACGTAGAAAAAGGACAGAAAAGGTCGACTGTCAAATAGGAAAGCCCGGCTTGATTTCACGTATAATGGAACAAGAAAGGCTGTTGTGGGTGTAGTTAGCTAAATTGTTATCATATAATGCGCGACTCTTTAAATGGACTAGACAACGGGGACGACCCTACGTCTATCGCTATGCTTCGCCGTCAGCTAGAGCTGAAGTCACCAATCAAAAGGAGAGATTCTCTGTTCAATAAGGGTATCAATTTCTATGTAGAGATCAGACGATATCGAAGACGATTCATCCATCCAATATAGTCGCCAAAATTTCTCAAAATTCCTCAGTTCATAGCATTGCCACGGCCCCAATGAATCCGGCAGCAGCCATGGCACCCGCGACCATGCCCGTCTGCTTTGGAGCACCAGCAGTCGAACTACTCGTTGACGAAGTTGCGCCGCTTCCGGTAGGAGCTGTTGCCGATCCAGTGGAAGACGATGCCCCGCTAGACGTAGCCGATGCGCAGACACTGTCGTATGCAGAAAATAGCGAGACGACGGACGCAATGGTCTGCACGTTGGACTCGGTAGAGCAAGAGCTGATCAGGGCATCGATGTCTGAGCTCTCCTTGTTGTACCAGGACGAGACGGCGGAATCGTAAGATGAGTACTGGGACGACAGCGACGACGGGAAGGCTGTCGTGACGGCGCAGACAGCAGTAGGGTTGGTCACGGCAGCCGTGGACACATATTGCTGCAAGGCGCTGGACAGTTCGGGGCTAGGCGTCGGCACCGAGGCGGCGAGAGACACAAGAGACGCCGTGCACTTGACGCCTTCTTGGCGAACGGCAACGCCAGGCTTGATGTTTTGCAGGCCTCTGAGCGCTTCAGGGTGGTAGGTAGCCACAGCAGTGGAGGTCAAGCCGGCGACGGCGACGACGAGAGGTGTGAACAACATGTTGAGGCTGGTGCTGGGTAAGTTGTTATTGGCGCTGCGAATAATAGTCAGGCGTTTGTATTGAATCTGAAGAGTCTTGAATTTCCTGGAGAGACGCCTGCTGGGTGAGAACTATATAGAATATAGCCCACCAGTGGGTGGGGCTCCGCTGAGAACATGCTAATCGTGATGGAACTATTCTGGGTCAGTCACAGACAAAACGTCATGGATTGAGCTGGAGTGCCGAGAGCAGTGCCCGTGGGCGCGGCAATGGCGCAGCAGAGACTGTACTAACTTGATCTCGTTACGTGAATGTATTACTGGAAATACGTTCCTCCGCCCTGTAGTAGCAGAGTCGCTTTCGTTCGATTGGATTCTGGTACGCAGCGGAGGCGAATGAAGGATGCAAAGGATGCGACAGGGACCCAATAGTCGGTAGGCGGCCCGCAAGTAAAACAGGACATCCCAGCCCGTGTTCAACAACAAACATGGATTTTGATCGCACCTGCAAAACGGCAGCTTATTGACATGGCCAGGGTCTAAATGTGAAAATTCGATTCGAAAACACACAGTTGAACCCACCCGTACCCTTCAGGTTTGTTGATACAACACCGGGTTTTCTATTGGAATGAGGCCAAGGTTAGTTGGACAAGATCGAAGTGGTGTCCCAAATCTGCCTGCGGGCCGTTTGACGCTAGTTCAGTATACGATGGAGAAGTCAGCCCTGTAACATGCAGCATGAACCTGTGCAAGGTTCAGCAAGGCTGTGTGCCGATCTGCAACATTTTGCAACTGATCAGCTGCAGCTTTCCTTTGCCAATTGGAACTCAGAGATCAAGCATCATCCATGTCTGCCAGGCATTGATGCCCGCACACGCACAGCCTCACATCATCGCCCCTCTCAATCATGAATGGCGATATGCTTGGTTACGAGATCTAGTTGAGGTGAATCTTGACGCGGCGTGACATTGAAATATCAAAACCCGACCATTCATAGGATTTTTGCTTCAACCATGCCGAAGACTGTCCGTAATGCAACAGGAAACACTTTGTCCTCTTGGATTAGCATCACGAATTTGTTTGTTTTGGAAGGAAGAATACTGCGGTTCTCCTTTGAATGCGCGTTAGTGCACTAGTCTCCCGCTTGCAATTCTCCCAACGCTTGTGACCGGCGAGGACGTGGCAAACATCACCAGATCGAACGATCATCCAACAAATTGTGTCATAATCTTTCTATTTGTATATACACCATATTGCATCAATACCATTAGTTCGTGCTTTATAAATTGCGGGTTTATTTTGTGCGATACGCTTGGAACCACATCAAATCACATGGTTCCAACTCTTATCGCTTCTGTGGGTACCTCTTGAGCAACACGAATAGTGCCAGGTAAGACAGAACTCCGGTAAAGCAGAGTCCAGAGATGACTCCGAATCCCATGAGATATTTGGCTGCAAACAAAAATTAGCTTCGGGCTTGGACTAAAAAGGACACAGGGGAAACGTACGGCTATCCTTGGAAGGAAACAAATATGAACCGTAGATTTGGGCAAGATTTCCCTGTCTATTGTGAGCTTAAATCTCTCGAGAGGTGGTAGTGAAAACTCACCATGGCATTGACAAAAGCCAGGCTGATACCACGAACCTCGGCGGACATGGTCGAGAATGTAGAGGATGCATAGGCCAGCGAAAGACCGTTTGATGCCCAAAGGCCGGATGCCATGATAACCTGCATGACGGTAGAATATCAGTATGGGCTTTGTTAAGTTTAATGGCAAATGATTGAGTCCGCTGCTTGATACAGCCCGACAGCCTCAAACGGCCGACAAGAACAACTAAAATTACTTACCAGGAGTGCGTAACGAGCCTTAAAGTCGTAGACGGCGCATGTTGTGATGGCACACCTATTAATAAAGTCAGTTTTGCTTATCGTAGACGAAGGAGAAATCTATGTGCTTTGTTTCGGGATGTCTTTTATCAGTTGGGGCAAGGCGCCCAGAAACCCACAGATTCTCATACTCTCAGAAAGAAACGGAGCAAGGTTCAGACTATAGACTTACAGGCAAGAAACTCCCATGGCACAGCCTAGGACCAATCCTCTCCAGCGCGAATACTTGTCCATGAAATAGACAACTATGATGGTGACAAAGAAAGCAGCGACATCTATAAGATCACGTCAGCACTAGTTTCTCGAGAGTTGCTGGGTAAGACGGCACAAATCCATTGAATATGAGAATATTGCAACTTACAGATAGGGATGGTCATGTATTGTGCGGTGGTTGTAGAGTATCCAAGACCGGCAACGAGTGTTGGGTAGAAGTATGACAGCGTTGAAGATCCCACCACAGCCATGTAGCCGATCACAAAAAGCCACACTCGCCAGTTGGTAACAGACTGCTTCAGAGCCTGGAGATGGGATAGCTTGGGTGTATCTTCGGTCTCGACTCTGGCGTCGCTTGCCAGCAAACGCTTGATGGCCAGTTCTCGTTCTCGCTCGGAAAGTCGCTTCGTGTTTGCGGGGAAGTCCATCAAGATGAATGAGGCGATGATTGACCATCCGGCAGTAGCGGCACCCTCGACGATAAAAAGCCACCGCCATCCGGCAAGTCCGTGAACGCCTATGAGAACCGATATGTTAGAGATATTTTCACTTGCTCGAATCAATGGTATGATCACTCCATAATATGAACATACCATTTAAGCCACTGGTAATCGAGCCAGCAATGAGTCCACCAAAAGCGCCAGATAGAATGGCGGCGGAAATGTAGACACCAAATCGACGTGCTTGCTCATCTGGCTTGTACCAACTCGAGAGGAGGAGGAGCATTCCAGGGGCAAAACCGGACTCTAAAAGACCAACAAGAACCCTCAAACCAACCAACGCTTCGTATGTGTGTATAAAGGCCATGCCGATGGTCGCGCATCCCCAAAGGAACATGATGGCGGGTAAGAAAATAGACGGCTTCGTGCGGGCAAGAATCATACTGATGATAATTAGCTTCATGCTGGTCGTGCTTCATATGAAGTCAAGTAACTCACTTTGATGGAACTTCCCAAACAACATAGCCGACGAAGAAAACAACGAGTGATACCGAGTACCGGCCCGAGTCGAGGCCAAGGTCCTGTTGCATGCCTGCAATCTTCGCATTGCCAATGCTGTTTGTGCCAGTCAGTTACCATCCATGTCAACTCAATTGAGGTCTCCGATTACTTTGTTCTATCCATGTAGCTCAGGAGGTACATGAGCCACATGGTGGGGAGAATATAGAGGTCGATCTTCCGGACCAGCTTGCGCTCCTCCTCGGTGTCGGGAACGTACGACTCGACGAACTCATCGCGAGCCTTGGGGTCGTCCATCATCTCTGGATCCATGACTTCGCAGTGTTCCCCGGACGACTTATCTGAGGACTTGTAATCCATATCGAATCGAGTTGAGATGATATCTGAAGAGAATGCTGGCACAAGAGCTGCCGGCTTTTAAAGTTTGCAGGTGCAGAAGCGAGAGTCCTTGCTTATGCCTTCTAGACCCAAGATGTCGTCGGTAGAGCAAGGGGGCTTTATATCCTGTCGAGTTTGTAATTGCCGCTGCGCAACTCCAATTCCTTACGAGCCAGCAGACCTCCCGCTCCTTTTCGAGAATACAACTAGTTGACAGAGCCTGGTTTCGCTCCCGAGCCGAACCCCAGTCTTGGGACGAAGAGCTGCTCTTCTCCACGCGTCTGGCGTTGGGGGAGAGTTAGTGCACTCCACCACACCTGGGGCTCCGCGTTTGGCTAAACAGACCAAGCGCCATGCTCTAATCGCCTCGTTGGGCTGAGAGGCCCGAGACGAGCGTCGAGCT
The DNA here is from genome assembly GCA_039778275.1 of Seiridium unicorne. Lineage (NCBI taxonomy): Eukaryota > Fungi > Ascomycota > Sordariomycetes > Amphisphaeriales > Sporocadaceae > Seiridium > Seiridium unicorne. Next base: position 552,759 of record JARVKF010000223.1, read on the forward strand.
TGACCTTGAGGGTCGCGAAACGAGGGTTCTCCAGGCCAAACTGGTCATTATCAGACGATATCGTCCGGTCGGCAGATCAATATCGGGCTCGCGCGTGTCGCGCTCCAAGAGAAGAGTAGGTGGGCGCGGCTAGCTGGGCCCATGGCCCCGAGACGAGGCATCGCACCAACTCTTAGCCAGACCCAGATGGGACCCGGCAGAGGGCGAACATGGAGTCTAACTCTTGGACGAGTTGTGACTGACGTTGGTGGACGCTCCGCATTCAGGGTTTGCATGGCCTGGTTATGTTGCCGAGGGTATATCCCCCGCAAACGGCATATACGCGAACCCCGGATGCGATGAAAAGGGGAGGAGGGCTTAAAAGATCTCCCGAGAGAGGGACCGATCGGGTGAGCCCTGGCGTTTATTTAAAAGGGGATTGTTCTGTCTTGGTAACTCCCCCTCTTTGTGGTTCACTGATCTGCTTCCAAGTTTGAAATCAATCTTCTGTACTCGGTCTCACTCCCTGAAATTCTCTCATCCCACAGACTGCAAAATGTCGCCCTCCGCAGAAGGTTCAGCTAGCGGCGTTGCTGCCCCCGTCGATAACTACCCATCAACACTGCCTCAGCCAGGCCACAACTGGCAAATTACCCTGGAGGGCAAGGTGATCGCTAGTGAGTTGTTTGACACGGCCGTTGGGGAAGCAGCCATCCTAATCTCGCCTAACTAGTCACGGGCGCCAACCAGGGCATCGGTCTCGGCCTCGCAGAAGTGGCTCTCGCAAATAACGCCGCCAAGGTCTTCTCTCTAGACATTAGCCAGCCCGGTGATGACTTCGCCGCCTTGGCGAAGAAGAACCCCGGCAAGCTGGAATACGTCCAGACCGACGTTACCAGCGAGGAGTCGGTGAAAAATGCAATCGACGAGGTTGCCCAGAAAGGCGGCCGTTTCGATGGCCTTATCGCCAACGCTGGCGCCACCAAGCATCTGCCAGCTCTCGACTTCACACTGGAGCAGTTTGAGAGATTGTATAAGCTGAACGTCACCGGAAGTTGGCTGTGCGCCACATACGCGGCGAGGAAGTTCATTGAGCTCAAGACCAAGGGCTCTATTGTTTTCACGGCATCCATGACGTCTTATCGCCCCAACCGCGCTGCTCCGTCGGCGCCCTATGGTGGCACGAAGGCTGCTGTCAGGAATATGACACATACCTTGGCGATGGAGTGGGCACAGTACGGCATCAGAGTTAACAGTATTTCTCCTGGTTACGTGAAGACGGTAAGCAATCCTGTTCTCACTCGAGGGGATTCCCAAACCCGTCACTTGTCGCTCGCCTCTCCGAATGATGCTGATCTCCGATTTCCATATAGGCCCTTACATACTACGTTGAGACATCGCCAGATTGGGTAAGTCAAGCTCTATTGTCTCGCTGGCTGTCCGTAACCTGTAATTTCCCAATGTTCCCTCTTGGGGAGACAGCAGGCTATGTGCAGTAATGCGGAACTGGGATACTACCCTTTTATTATCATAAGACTGAAAGCTAACATTATTCAAACAGGATACCAAAATGAAATATTATGGTGGTATGCCTCGTTTGGCTTTGCCTCAAGAGCTGGGTGGAGCTTACGTGTACCTGCTTTCTGACACTGCCACGTACACGACGGGGATTGATATCCCGATTGCTGGAATCGTTGGTGGGTGGTAAAAATCACTGTAGATGACGGGCGCTACTAGTGAAGCAGAGGAGTGTATATAGACAGTGCATCAAGAAGGCGTTTCATGGTTTATATCACTTGGGCTCAGCTGCAATTATACGAAAGAAAGCTGCAAATTTTATCACTATTTTTCGATGCATAATTTATGCTTTTATTTCAATGGATGAAAACCTCGTACTCCGCGACACATTGAACCTTATGTTTATCTCTTTTTGAACCCTGCCTTCATCATTTTGAATCAGGCCTCATCCGTCAAGATATTCCAGCCGCTGCATGTCTTGGCTTATTCGTAGTCGTCATACTATCATTGTTTTATCCACGATATGTGCTTAGTGGTTTCTTGGCTCAGGCAATGCACGGCCCGATATTGCTGAGATAGATTGCTGGTCCTTTTCTCAGTAGACACACCGGACGGTTAGAGACACTGCAGCATAGTGTGGGAAATACCACATCACAAAGGGAAAAAAGATCATCCACAAAGCTCCGCTCCTAAATCGACAATCAAGGGTCATCATTTTACGATATGAAGAAATACAGTATATAAGATATCATTCGCTCATATTCAGTCGTCTTGCTGGTGGATCTATGCTTTGCCGGTTGAGCCAGTCACATCCATCTGCCACTCCATCAACTTCTGAATCTCTTTCGTACCATCCTCCATCAAAGTCGTTAGACTCGTCGTCGGCGCCTTCTCTTTGATGTACTTCAAGTAATCATCTAACACGAGCTTATTCACATTGATCTTGCTGCAACCACCCTTGATGCAACTCTTCATCACATCCTCCGGGAAGTCGTTCGTGCCGTGCAGCACAATCCTCACCCGATCATTGGCCTTCTTCCGGATCATTGACAGTCTGTCATATTCTAGTACTGGGCCTCTGGCGCCATACTCTCCGTGCACGTTTCCAAATGCCGGCGCGAGAAAATCAATGCCAGTGGCAATGAAGTCCTCCACTTGATCCTCTGTGGTCAAGGCGCCCTCCAGATCCGCCGTGTCCGCAATACCATCTTCGCCGCCCTCGATGCGGCCCGGCTCTGCTTCGGTAGTGATCTTGTGCTCATTGCAGAAAGCAACCAGTTCCCGCGTCTTGGATAAGTTTTCCTCCATCTCATAATGGCTCATGTCGACCATGATGGAGTCGAATGGCAGGTTAGCCGCCGCATGTCGGATCAGCTTCTCGTCCTGCGCGTGGTCGAGGTGGATCGCAACCGGTACCGAGGCCTCGCGAGCGGCTTTCGCAGCGGCGTGGATGAGCAGGCCATTGCTGTATGTGATAGCCCATGGAAATACTTGTAAAATCAGGGGCGCTCGTTTCGCTTCGGCTGCGCGGATGAAGGCGAGTATGCATTCGATATTATACCTGTGCGCTCGAGAACGTGTAAGTCGTTGGCCATGGGAACGATATCAGAGACCAGGGATGTACTTACGCAATGGGTGCCACGACACCGTAGCCACCTTTCTCAGCATCCGAAAGGATCTTGTACGTCGCATTACCCTTCTTCCACTCCATTGTGTGCTGAATTTATGGTTGTTATTTCGAGTAGGACTGGAAGCACGGCTGAATTATGCTATGCAGGGTTCAAAAAGAGTGTTCGATAGACATAAACAGCGTTGGCTGGTAGGGAGCGGCTCTCCTCAAACTTCCTTAGAGTGACTTCAGCCGGGCTTTGATCTTGCGAGAAGTCACAGCCAACGCGCTCGGTCGCATCTTGAAGTCACCATTGAAATCATCCGACCCAAGGATGCCGCGAAGCCGCGACACATGGCCTCCTACCTCGACACGAACACCCAGGCCTATCTGGTTCGCCTTCCTCGTCGAGTGAGGGGCGCATCACGTCGGTCGCGGGGTCGGTTTGGAGTAACCCAGCGCAATCTCCACCACTCCCCCGCATGGACACGGACCGCTGGCCTCGTCTCGCGGCACATCCGGGGTCGTTACCGGTGAGCGATGTCTATTAGGTTATTGAACCGGGTATAGACGACCAGGTATTGGTGCGGGGCATTATTATAGTATACATTGTATGGCGTTGCAATAGATGTCACGAGGCGCGGCAGTCGTGCGCTGCTCTATAATGAGCTTGATGGCGCTTAGGTCCAGCGAGGGCATGTCGTCCGAAGCTATCATGACTATCGTCCTCTAGGCTGAATACCTAAGTTTTCATTCTCTGATCTAGAGCCGATTTCACTCATTACTGTCTTTTACATATTCTGGGGCCACAAATTTCATATCATGGCTGTCGACAAGAAACTAAGAATAGCCATTGGCGGTGATGATGCTGGCTTCGACTACAAGACCAAGCTCGCGCAAGATCTCGCATCGGACTCCCGAGTCTCAGAAGTGATCGACGTCGGCCCCGGGGCCGCAACAGACAAGACTGCCTACCCTCTCTACGCCATCGCTGCCGCCGAGCTGGTCGCCCAGGGCAAGGCCGATCGAGCCCTCCTCATCTGCGGAACCGGCCTGGGGGTCGCCATCAGCGCAAATAAGGTTTCTGGCGTTCGAGCTGTTACGGCGCATGACAGCTTTAGCGTTGAGAGGGCTGTCCTGTCAAACGACGCCCAGGTCTTGTGTCTCGGGCAGCGTGTCATTGGAATTGAATTGGCGAGGAGGTTGGTGAAGGAATGGCTCGGCTATGAGTTCGACCCTGTAAGTCAACAAACCTCGCAGCGCCAATTATGCCGAGATCGAACTGACAGGTCTCTCAGAAATCTGCATCGGCCGCGAAAGTGCAAGCAATCAACGACTACGATATGAAGGCACCGAAAGCCATTACGGCAACAGCATAGTGAATAAATGGGAGACTTGGCTTGCATATAGATTTTCGGAGTCAAAGGGTTCGTAGGACGTAGCGACATTTTAAATTCAAGACATTCCTGGGGTATCTTCTATGGTATAACACTTGTATGTACAAGCTCATGGAGTTTTTACTTTGCCCACTCCGCCATGAGGTCTCTTCGTAGGGCGGTCATTGGCCATCCTGTCCGTGCTTCGCAAGCATCAATCAAGGATAGTACAGCATTGCGCTTGTCTGCATCCTGCACGCAAAGTCCGGCTGTTGAGAGTCAGCAGTGTACAGGAATTGAAACAATCGTGAGACTGACCTCCGAAAAGACACTGCGCAGACATAATTTGACTGCCTTCATCTTTCAGCTCCATAGCTATTCCACAAATAGTGGCGACAGCCTCCGACAGAGTTTTCTGCCGCAATGCATTAGTATGGTGCACAATGGCTTGAAATTGTGGCCGGAAAGCCTTACCTGAGTCCTTAGAAACCCGTCAAAGCCGGCAACGGCCGGACGATGAAGTGTGATGAGTATACGAGCAAAGCTGTATACCTGCAATGCGACCCCATATCTCGCGGGATGAATCCACAAAGGACGAAACACACTATTCGGGTTGGGTTCAGCTGTTGGTAGGGGCTGATATCTGGGGCCGAGGAAGGTCTTCCAGCGCTCAAGCTCGGATATTAGGGCCTCGCCTACACGGATTCGTTTCGAGGTCGTATCAGGCTCTACAGGCGATGGATTTAACTTTGAGCAGTAATTGACAGTCTGCGATAGAAGATAGACCACACGATCTGCCAGTTCATCCTGACTCAGCTCAGAATAGTCCTATGCGGCAGTCCGTTTAGTACCATACATGCAAGCTGGATATAAAGACAATTTCCGGGATGCCCATCAGAATAACGAATAGCTATCCCGAGCGTGCAGCGATGGGTTCGCAAAATCACTTACCTTGAGCGGCCGCCAAAAAGAAAAGCACCTTCTTCGTTCCCTACATATGGGTAGCCGATTAGTAAGAATCCATGACTACGACCATAGGGAGAAAATATACCGAAATGCAGCCCAGATATCCTGTCGGAGCCAGGCCCACCATACGGCTTGTCTCAGCCCACCTGATTGGCCATTGACATCCTGTGAGCGCTGGATCCAGAAAACACCTTTCAGATGTCTTTTCCAGTTACTATCCGAGGAATCAAGCATCTCATAAGTGGAGATCACCACTTCTCCACGTTAATGATCATGTTCCGCGTCTAGATCTAAAGAACTTACGGGCGGTGGCAAGTAGCTCCTCTGAATGGGTATATGAATTGTACTGCAGTGAACTTTGGAGGTAATGCAACGTCTCATAGTAGTACTGTACTGCCAAGCTTGAATCTGCGTCGGAGACAGCTCCCAAGTTGGCCTGTACTATGGCACTGTGCCGAGCGCAGAGAGCGAGTATAGCTTTCATCAAGCCCACATTTCGTAGCTAACACGACCATGAGCATGGGATCGATATCCAATCAAAAACGGATACTCACAGCCAATCTAGTGGCGTATGTGGAAAAGCGTTGCAGAGGATCGAATAGGTCAAGCTTTGGTGCGCGTGTCGGGTCAGTTTCTTTGCAAAGAACATTGCAGCCGATTGTATCCACTTACCCACAGGCTGGCTCGTTCAGCGAATGTCCGAAACAAGACAGCTTCCTGGCTTGTCAATTGAATGTTGCGATCAAGTGACCATGCGTGTCGTTCCGTGGCGGCATGGGCCAGTGGAGCGGGGATCGATACAGCCCCTGATATGGGTTGGTTCTCGGTGCCAATCGCCCTCGCCTCCAATGCCCCGGCATTAGATACCGAATCCTCGGGCGCAGGGCTTGCGGCCAGAGAGAACCCAGCATCCGCTTGAGCAGCGTCTGTCGCCAGGAGATCGAGCCACCGGTTCGAGGCCATGTCAGTGGTAAGCAGCTCAGAGGCCACCGTATCTGGTGAGTAGGCATAATGATATGCCTCGGCCAGCGTAACTGACGGGGTGGGATGCTGTGGAACCTCCACTGGGGATGGATACAGGTTACGAGGGCTTGGATTAGTGGGAGCTGCAGGCGGTGGCGGCGCCGCCTCGGGTATTGTCGCTGGTATGTTTATCCCCCTTCTCGAAGTGAGATTGACTGTCGGGGAGCTTTTGCTCTGTTGGTCCTGCTGAACCTCCTGGCGGCTTGGGCCATCGGCATAGACGCAGTCCCGGCTCGATATGGCGCAGGGCCCGCAAATTGGGACTGATGTCTGTGGTGAGCTTCTGTGGGCATACGCTTTCTGACTCGAACATACCCTTCTCGTCGCATTTCTTGTGTCTGGCCCGGCAAGTCAAACTACATAGTGACGCGTTAGCACGTGTTGGGTTACCCGAATATCGACAATTGAATGGAGTAGCTACCAGCCGGTCTTAGTGCGCAGGCCCCGTGATCTTGACTTGCGAATCCGCCTTTGCTTTCCCGGTCTCGACTCCGTGTCTATGCCACCAGCCGACGCCTCACTCGGCTCCATGCTTGAGGAGAGCTCATGGGTCGGCGGCAGCAGGTACAGGGCAGGGCAGGGCCGATCTCAGAATCCACCGAGTTCCAAGTATCTGGGGAATCCGGGGAAGGTCGTGGACGGGAGACGAGGCACCTCAGCGCAAAGGGGGCCGAGGAAAAACAGCTGAAGATGAACGAACTCTCGTCTCGAGGGCCATCGCGCAATTTTCAGCAGCGGACGGACAATGGAGACTTTGGGGTTTACCCCATTTGCATCCCCGCGAATACTTGCAAGGGACCCCTGTTCTCTGCCCTGATTGCATGCAGAAGCATGAGTCGTGTCGCGAGACGGGGCCAATCAGGCGGTCGGATCCCGGGCGGCGCGTCTAGCTAATGAACTTAATGGTGCGAACGGCGAGCCTGTTGGGTTACTTTATTGCGACGTCAAATGATCTGGAGTCTTTGCTGTCTCCAGCCAAAGGGCTTAGCACTGGTGTAGTCGTCGTGGGCCCTGGCCCCTACATTAGTGTTTAGTAGGCTCCATGCGTGCCGTGACCCGTGGGGCTGTGGGGAGCACGCGTTGTTGGGGTTGCAACCGACGATGGCCTCGAGACGACGAGGAACGAGTATTGATCCGTATTGGAACCTGCGATAAGGTAAGACTATGTAGCATAGCTGCTCCATCATAACGTCGTTCAAAAGGGTCATGTCACCAGGCCCTTCTCGCCGGAGATGGCGTGCAGAGTGTGTCGTCAATCAATTGCTGCTTCCCCCTTACTGAACATCAGCCATGTCTGACAAGCACTTCTTCCCTGAAACCGCAGCAAACCAGCTGGTTCCTCGGTACTTGAGGGCCTTGACCGCTGCCAATTCTCATCTTTCTTTGATCGACTCTGAGAGAGTCGTGTACAGTAAATACAATGACCCCAGCACAGTTTCGGTCATCAGTGGTGGCGGTTCTGGTCATGAGCCCGGCTGGTCAGGCTTCGTGGGTGAGGGCGCCTTGTCTGCCGTGGCATGCGGTGATATATTCGCCTCACCAAGTACGAAGCAGATCCTGGCGGCGATGAAGGCCGCCCCCTCAAATGAGGGAACAATATTAATGATCACAAACTACACCGGGGACAAGCTACACTTTGGTTTGGCCGCGGAGAGGGCCAAGGCCGATGGGTCCTGTAAGAAGGTAGCAGTAGTCCCCTTGACGGACGATGTGTCCCTCGGAAGGAGTAAATCAGCCGTTGTTGGCAGACGAGGCATGCCTGGCCATGTCATACGTAAGTGGTTTTGGCCCTCATGTCGGATGCTTACTCATGGCTAACCAATCCGCAGCTATGAAAATCGTTGGTGCTGCTGCCAAGAAGCAGTACAGTTTCGAAAAGTGCGTGGACATTGCCAAAGCTGTTAACGCACAAGTCGTTTCAATCGGGTCTGCGCTCGATCACTGTCATGTCCCGGGCAGGGCCAAGCATGAGACCCTTCCCGCGGATGTCGCCGTCGTCGGTGCTGGAATCCACAACGAGCCAGGTGCCCAAAGGCTCTCGCCCTTTCCATCAGTAGAGGAACTCATTGGCTACTGTTTGAAGCTCCTCTGCGATCCCGACGACACCGAGAGGGCATTCGTCACCTTCGACTCGGGAGACGAAGTGGTATTGCTTCTCAACAATTACGGTGGTCTGTCGAACCTGGAGTTGGGCGCCCTGACAGATGAGACTATTGTCCAACTAGGTACGCGTTCCACTCCTATCTGTGAACGCCATGTCTGATATCCCAAAAGAGAAAACATGGAGCATAAACCCAGTCAGGATACTTTCGGGAGTGTTCGAGACATCACTCAATGCTCCTGGCTTTTCCATTTCCCTCTGCAATCTATCCAAGGCAGCGATGGAATCCTCAACCACAGTCCCCGAGCTTCTTGAACTTCTGGACATGAGGACAGGTGCAGTCTGGTGGCCTAATGTTTCCATCCCTGTGGAGAAGAGTGCGGCGTCTCTTGTTGAACACGACGCGCAGGTGGAGGCGGCGAAGCCAAAGTTCTCAGAAGAAACCGACATCAAGGGTAAGCATAATGCTACTGTCCTATTGTGCCGCACCTAATGGATGAACAGTCGACCCAACGTTGCTAGACACAGTGATACGAAGTGCCTGTCAGGCAGCCATAGCAGCGGAACCAAACCTGACGAAGTGGGACATGATCATGGGCGACGGTGACTGCGGGGAAGCAGTCCAGGGGGTATCAGAGGGTAAGTCGATACACAAAAGGGCTGACCCAGTAACTCTTTCTAATGCTTTTGACCAGATATTATCAAGAACCTCGACGGTGGAGTCGCCAAGCAAGGGTCCATATTGAACTTCTTGTTCTCAACTACGGATGCTGTTGATGATATGGGTGGTAGTCTTGGCGCTATCCTGGGCATCTTATTGTCGGCATTTACCTCTTCCCTACAAGAGATCGTAAAAGGTTCCAACGCCTCAACGGACTCCTCGACGTACGCCCAGGCATTAGCTCAAGCAGTAACCACTCTGAAACGGTATACCGGAGCTCGAGAGGGTGATAGAACGGTCATGGATGTATTGATTCCGTTCTCTGATGCATTCGCCAAGACCAATAACTTCAATGCAGCTGTAGAGGTTGCTCGTGAAAAGGCCGAAGCAACTAGATCTCTAAAGGCAAAGTTCGGACGTGCGTCGTATGTCGCAGAAGCACAAGGGCAGTCGATTCCGGACCCTGGAGCTTGGGCGCTCTATGAGTGGCTTGTGGGAATGTCAAAAATAATCAAGTAGCAATAGAAATGGCATAGAAGGGGAGATTGAAAGGTCATTCATATATTGCCATGAGGTGACTACTCTCGACCATCTCTGGTCAACCAACCTCTCTCTGCTCTGCCGAATGTCAAGTCTGTGATTTGAGGCGAAGTGGCACAGTCAGCCAATCCCAGCTTGTGTCAACGGAGTTCCTTACGGCGGTATTCAACCCACCTTTTTTCTTCACATTGCCTTATATCGTGTATTTTGAAATAAACTGCATAAAATACACCGATTTCACATTCGTTGCTTAGATTTATTCTTGCCTGCTGTACGTAGTTTGCCTGCCTCGTCTCATACAATGGCAGCAGAATTCCAGGTGTGTGTGCTTACCGTCTTTGTGGCTGGGCGGCGATAACTTACAGTATCCACAAAAGCAAGCCATGAGTATAATGAGGTCTTGATATTTTGTTCTTGCTTAAGCTAAAATCTGGCTGGGGGGGGAAATTTTAAGGGAAATATTGGTTTGAACGCCGCTTGCACGGCAGCGCTGTATTCTCATGCCACTAGAGCCAAGTCCTGAACGGCGTCTCCTGGTTAAGAACGTATGGTCTCGACAGATCTAGCTTATGGGGATTAACACACACATCGGCTTACTTTCCCTCAGCCCAGAAGCGATCTAACGCCTCCTGCCTCACTTCATACGCCCAGTGATGACAGGTCTGGTGGACTACGGGACTCACATCACCCCTCTCCCCATCGCCATCATCGTCTTCATCGAAGACACTGCGGATACCCTTCTGCACGTACCTCTTGAGCAATATCCGTCTCCATCTCCCCGTCTCACCGACGCACTTTTTCCATCTCGATATCTGGCGGCCATCATCCTCACACCTCCGGCCCATCCAGAACCGGCAGTACCACTGGAACCATCCTCGCACGTCGTACTGGTGGTTTATCCAACCGGCTGCTTCCCACTCCTCAATGCTCTGGCCGCAGGCAACGCCGTACTTGTTAATGTCCGGGTTGTAGTCAGGACTGGTGAGGTACTGCTCAACGTTGAGCCCATCTGTCCAGTCAGGTGGGAGTTCCTTCCAGTCATCCTCAATCGTGGTTTTGAGGTACTTGGAGTATAGCGGCCGCCAGTAGGAGCCCCCAAAGCAGCCCTCGCGGATGATCTCCTCGGGCGACTTGTTGGGCGTGAAGTCTTGGTGCGAGTCGAAATGATATGTGCCTGAAGAATCACGTGTCGGTGCTGATGCTGCAGGCGCCCAAGAGGTCCAGCCAGCTCGTAATTCATCTAGGTCGGGGTGTGACGATACTGGGCCGGGAATTTCCGACTTGACGGACGTGCTATTTCGGGCCTTGGAGACGGTCTTCTTACCGGCTACGCGTTCCGGCTTGGTGTCCAACGCGTCCTCATTATATGCCGGACGCGAGCCGGACGCGATCCGTGCTGATGTGCGTGTGGGCTGACCTGTCTCCAGCTTCCGGCGCTTCACTGGCGGCTGCTTTGGTTTTTGTGGTGGTTTCGCGTCAAGGTCATGGTTCTTGAGCCCTAGGTCCTGAACCAGTGCAGTATTTCGTTTGATATTTTCAAGACGACGAATTTCGTATGAAGCCATTTTTTATTGGTCTTTTCTTTTATGAATTGTGTAGAACCTGACTCCAACCTTACCAGAGAAGCAGCGAAATGAATAGTGCTGTGTTTAGTATATACGTCATAGGCCCAGCGCCATTCCTTAGCTTCACGCAGGTACCAGCGCTGGAACAAAGAAGGGATGCCCACTGCTCACGATAGAGTGCCGACATCCAGAATACTGATTTTGTCGCGGCATGGTTCTCTTGTGTTGCATGTGGTACGTCCTTCGCATTTCCCAAGGTTCATCGATTAGAGGTGCCAGAGGAGCAGCAGCATGCGCCCACCTGATGACGATGCCTTGAATTACAATCTAGCCAGGTTGGGTAATCTCTATTATGCTTTTTGGATGGGAACATACAACACCCTGGCAAGGTGAATAGAATACTTATTCGCATGCTCTGAGCTTGGCATCACTTCAATGGTCAGCTACATCAAACTTGTGATGGGGTATCCGAATCAAGGACGCTCAGGAGCGGGGGCTCTATCGAGAATTCCAGCTGTTGAACGACGTTTGGCCCGTGCGGCATTGTTGGTGGTGCTGCCTGGTGGGACTGCCTGGATTTGGAGCTGCATGAATATGCCCGAGAATAACTCTCCATTGTCACAGATACACGCAGTCTCCCGAGCCCCTTCACAACTCAGAGACAGATTGCCACATGGCAGTGTCCTACAGCTTGTACTTCATCGAAGCTCTCTCATTGCCGTGGGTTCAATACTTTCAGGGCTGATCTGACCGCATTTGGTCCTTTGGCACATTCCCACTGCTGAAAGAGGGTGTCGAAACGCTGCACTGCAGGTTGAGAGACCTACGCCCAAGCTGCCTTTTTACCACCACATGACCCGTGGAACAAGGACGGCGCATCAGCGAATCATTGTCAATACGTCCTGGAGCTGCGATAGCTGCCGTCACACCCATCGAAGAGTCACTTCCGTGGATTAGTACTTTGCGTGTACATTGCCGACCCCCCATCGTTACACCCTCCCAAGGCACCGGTCACGCTCTACCACAGCTGTAGCCATCCATCTGCACTATCCCTTCCTCTTGGGCCCAAGCATTTCGGTGCATCTCCTGGGTCAAAGCAAAGTGTAGACTTGGTAGACGGTCTACCTGTCCAGCGGCAATGGGATCTATCAGCTGGAAGCCGTTACCGGGTTTTGAGGACCTTCCTGCATTATTTGTGCATCCTGTCTTTTCGTCCCAGTCGTACAGGCTCCATGTCACCGACCTCGCGAACGTCTGGGTTGAGGAGTTGGATCGGAAAAGCATCGGCAGACGAAGCCTTAATGAGGACACGAGCATTGATCCGACCGAAGGGCCCGATAAGATGATCCTGCTTCTTGCCAAGATCCAGGCCGCATTTGAGAGTTCGTCGCCGGACCATGACCAGACGAGCATCAGTATAGCCGCCCCGTTCGAGGGCGGGGATGGGACCTTTGCCCTGACCGTCATATGCCATTTGCCAGATGGCTTGAAACCGCTCAAGTGGACCTTTCACTTGACCCAATGTCCAACTGCCTCCATTGCTTCCGAGCTCGTAGTGCCCTTAATACAAGCACAGCATAGCCGGGTCCGTGAGGTTCAACAACTTATTGCGACTCTAAAAGAGAAAGACCAAGTGATCGACAGGCTCCTCGATAAAATCGAAAGTGCGGGCGTGGGTTTAGAAAACGTATTCAACACCTTATCCGGCAAGCGCAAGCCATCGAGAGAGGTGGCAAATGAAAAAGTGAACGGTCTAGCGCCCTTCAAGGAGGCTGATTGGCGTTCAAAGCACCTGCCAGCTGCAGACATGCAGGATGGCATCGCGCAGGATGTCACCTCGCTTATCGAAGACATTGTTTCAGAGCCTATTCATCACGATGCCATGAGAATTAGCATACCGGAAAATCTCAATGAATGGTGGACGAGGCTCGGGTCGGAACCGATCACCGGGGCTCCCCGTGAGCAGAGGAAGAAAAACACAAAACTCTCACAAGATACACAGGTGCATACACAGTCCAAGTCGAGGCCCCCTGCAGATGACGACGACGACTTCCAGATCCAAACTACACCTCCTTCGCTCGCTTCCGCCAGGAAGCGTCGCACAGAGGTAGATCTCGATGCCACGACAGATGACGAAGCGGAAGCCATTCCAGATAGTCACCCTGCTCCGTCACGACCGGCGAAGCCGAGATTAGGTACTATTGGTAAGGGGAAGAGTGCAAAGCCCCCGCCAGAAAGTCACTCTCCTCGCAATGTACCAGCTGCCGACGACGATACTGCATCGGAGTCTGACGATGAGCCAGCTAAACCTCCGCCTCACCATAACAAAGCTAGCCACTTGGACATGGTTGGAAAGACACCGGCACGGGCAACAAGCCATGCAACACATGTAAATTGTGACCCAAAGGTCTTAAAGGATGATGACAAGACGGAATCAGAGTCTGAGGACGATGAGCCTAGCAAAGATCGATCACCATCCTCCTCACATGAAGGACAGGTGCCGAAGCGGAGACTAGGGACCATCGGGCAAATAGGTGGGGAGGCGAGGCAGACATCTGCTGAACCTGGGGGTGGATCAAAATCACCCGATGCACAACCAGCTATACCTACAAGGCGGAAAATCGGCGCAATTGGCAGGAGGATGATTGGTGATCAGCGGCAAGAAAACGGGATAGCTAGCCAAAGTATTGAAGAAGCCGAGACCGACGAACAACGCGCTGAACGTAAACGTCTTGAACTTGCAAGGGAGCTTGAGCGGAAGGCCAATGCGAAACCGGTTAAGAAAAAGCGAAAGTTCTGAGAGGGAAGAAAGTTGGTACTTCTCGGTAGCCGAGGGCATGGTCAAATTCCGCATTATCTCATCTACGTTTTTACCCAAAGACCCCAAATTGGCATATATACTAGTTCTTTCACACAAGGGCCTTGTTCACTCTAATTGGCTCTCGAAAGTGTCCAAGTCAACTCGTTGCTCTGATGATTAAGACTTGAACACTGATGTTCCTACCTATCTACTTGGATACGCGCTTCTGTTGTCGAGGTCATTATAAACGTGGCGGCTGACTGGTTCACAAATACAAGGTTCTGTGAGAGGCTGGACGTGACAAAACCATTCATGGCCAAGTATATTCACCCATGGTCTACTGATCCGTTCACTCACCTTCCTCATTGTGGCTCCAACCCTTTCCCATCGGCGACTTCGTTTCTTCAACTTGAGTGTTGATCCTCTATGCTGTTTCAACTACTTCGTGTACGCGAACAACTAAACGCCTGGGCGGTCCTGGGCCCTACTATCCTGGCCAACGTATGATCTCGGGCCGGTATGCGTAGCGGAAGGCTGCACTAGCGCTGGCATGTCGCACCGCGTTCACCCGACCATTTCGACAGCCTCACTGCATTGAGATTGTCCTTGCCTATTTCCATCGAGGCTTTTCGTGACTCTTGACCCCTCACCAGCCACCTAAGAACCCTCCAAGGTGTTCCTGATGAGGTCGCACAACAAGCCTTTCAAAACAATCTCTGCAACGGCAGCTCGCGTTGAGTTTATGCACGATGAGATTCCGGCAGCTCCGAGACGCTGAAATGCATGCACATAGTATAAATCACGTTATTCTCGACCGGGTTGGAGGGGTGATGTAACACTCCAAATATCGGAACTGAAACAAGGCGGCCTGAATACGTGGGACGAAATTCTGCTTTTGGAGGAGTCGAAAAAGGTCCTCCTATAAGACCGAAACACTATAGGACACCGATATCGCCTCCAACGTTTCCGGGAAACACCGCCATATACTACGTCTCGTAGATGGACTTCGGCTGCTCTCAATGATACAAGGCTAACAACGCCGTCTAGATCCGCTACCACTAAACAGATGCCTCGTTGCCCCTGTCACGAGCCTGTTTCGATGACACTGTGGTGCGAGATATCGTGCCAGTAATGACCTGTATAGTAGGGAGAGGTTGCGTTGTGTAGAGGGAAAGTGGAAGCATCCCAAATGGCTCTGAGATTGACACTTCCGGGATGTACCATTCTCGTCTGTTCTGTACTATAGATCTCATCATGGCGAAATATGGCTGGGAGTTCTGAGCGACGCGCTCAGGCTCAGATTCGAAATGGCGACATTCCCATTCTCGGTAGCTTTTCCTCCTTCGGCCTCTTGCGGAAAATCGCGTGACCCTCGCCGAAATCTTTCATATGAGAGCAGCGGAGGAGAGGAACTGGGTACATCTCGGTGTATTATAACACTCATTGGGCGTAGGTTCGGTCAGTATCTGAAGGGTATGAGAAGCATGGGTGAGGGGGGAAGAAAGAAAAAAGGCGCCTGACCCGCTGTGGAGCGTGCCACTATACTGCTACTTGAATGGATTAAACAGAACCCTCCTCAAACTAGACACTGGTTATGGTGTTCATCATGTATTATTTGCTTAATGGTCGTATTTTGCTCCTCTTCTAGGGTCTCTCAATGCAATTGACCAGAATATTTCTAGGAAAGAGTCCGTGCTACGTGATCGGGGCGAAAAGAATCCTCTATTCAGAGATAAGTTGCGCTACGTAGCATCACACTCCTCTTTTCTAATCCCAGTTTTGGCTAGACTAATTAGGTAATCGAGATCATTTACACCCGGAGACGACGTGGTCAGGATCGCTGCATGAAGTCCCATCCATCGCCTTCACTGCGTGACAGGCAGTTGGTTGTCTCCAAACACTAGTTACATATCACAAAACTTGGTGGTTTAGAGGCACCTCATAGGTCAGGCTTGGACTAACTTTATCAAAGCATATTTATCCCTTCAGAATTACTGCATTGGTTGTATAGTGAACTCTACCGCTTGCTTAGTCGCATGTCACGGATCATGAGGACTTGTCAAATAGGTTGTTGTTACTCCTAGTCCACACTGGGTGACTGAGAACTGTGAATTGTCATATAATTATGTAATTTATGTATTCGATGGAAATATGGGCCTAAAGTCAAGGATGTGTCCGTATTTGTCACACGTAAAAACCAAGTGGTTCGAGCGAAGAGCTGGGGGCCCATCCACATAGCTTCAAATTAACATCAATTTGTGCTCATCAATGTGACCGGTCATTAATAGCTTCGAAACGAGGTCGTTCATCATACATCGTGGCCCTCAATAGATCCACCCAATCTCGAGGTTGCCTATCATTTCCGCCCAGTCAGCCTTGTGGAAGCCTTGGCTTGGCCATTTGACCCATTCCGTAAGGTTTGAGACTGATCCAATTCCTTCACGTCGAGATAATGTGGGCTCTCGAATCACAAGCACCGGAGAGCATCCGGCTGGATCGATCCCTGCGACTCCGCCTTCACTGCCGACATCCATGAGCGGAGGAGGCGGCCCGGACGCAGCTGTGCGCATCACTTACACAGTGATGAAGGCGGCGGTTTGATCTTAAATTTTGAAGTTGATCTCCATTGATGGCTATCTAGTGTACCCGAAAATTCTATGTCGGCATAGAACCTCAATGACCTAGCACACCCCAACCGATTACGGAATCCAAATTCCTGACATCTCGTGATTCAATCCGCCATGAAATGTGTCGGTTCTCAAGCCCCCCACGGCGATAATTTCATTCGTCGCATTTTCCCGGGCGCTTATGCACAGAGCACTTGGGCGTACACGGTCTGCCATTAGTCGACTCAGTACGCTTGGAAAGAACGGCAGTAATTGCACCGGAATCAATTGGTGTTGCCATTGCTATCGGGAGGCCTGAAAGGTTGAGCTCTCTTATAGGTCGAATCTTGATCCGACGGCGACCATCCCCCTCTCATCGTTCTCTTTGATCCATACACGATCCTATTCACCACTGTACTCCCGCCACTATTTCACTGCGTGGACCCCTCTCAAACCACAGAAGTGTGGTAGCCGGGGGTCGCACATGGCACAATGCATACTAGCCAGCCTCGACTCGCGGAGTTCGGATCATCACCTGATCGAATGAGTCTGAAAAGTTGCTTGATCATTCGTCAATTGAACTCCGAAGTCAACAATCGGACATGAGTTGCACACCTGGTCCTGCATGGGCGTTGGCTGTCTGTTGGTGATGTGCGACCACTCCCCCGGGACCGTCGATCATATATGCAAGGGAGAGAATCGGGAAACCTGACATGGGGGCGAGAATTTAGCACTAAGTGAAGGTCAAGCCGCCAACAAGAAGCGAAATCTACTTCGGACAGATTCTTGCCCCGCAAAGTACGTATGTGGCAGATAGCGGACATTAATAAACCAGATCAATTGATCCGAGATCTACCCATCTGGATGAGTGCTGCACGATGGCTCATTTCCAGCCCTAGATTCTCCTTTGGGATTCAAACTGATTCAGGATGTAGCAAGACCTCAAGGGATACATAGTATTGGGTTATGTCATCTAGGTATCTAGTCTTTTGACAGCCTACATTTTGATCCAAATATCGTCCGGATTTTCCAACCTGGCCAATCGACATTGAATCTGATTCATTCTCTTCTTACTGTGTTCCATGTTCATTGAGTCATCACATGCAAAGTAGGTGATCTGCCAGTGCACAGATATCATGAGCACTTTTGAATTGCGCTTCGGCGATGACGAGGATTAGTAACAGCACCTTTTTGGCCTAAACTCCACGTGCAATAGTATCATTGAAGGATACTGTCACTTGTCGAATCTCCTGTGCATTTGGGGTCAGAAAAGTCGGCCCACTGTCAGCCCTCTCTCTCGTTCGGACATTGTTCACCGCCATGCCGCACACTCGGCAGAGCCTATCCAACGTTCGTTTCTCTAACCACAACCCATGTGCTGCTGGCTACATCCTGCCTGATGAAGCGCCTTGCAGGGAAAGTTTTGAATGGAATACCGCCGTTTGAAGAGCAATGCCCCCGGTCCATTCAGACTGCTTGCACCTATGCAAGGCAACGCAGGTCGATGG
Source organism: Seiridium unicorne (assembly GCA_039778275.1). Lineage (NCBI taxonomy): Eukaryota > Fungi > Ascomycota > Sordariomycetes > Amphisphaeriales > Sporocadaceae > Seiridium > Seiridium unicorne. Next base: position 571,011 of record JARVKF010000223.1, read on the forward strand.
GGGTCCTCGGCTACATTTTGGCGCGCCCTCACAGGGATTATGATGCAGTGGCTTATTGTCTGCAATCAAGACCGCGTGGAGATGCTCTTGGCAGCATATTGTCTGAGCTGCGGGACGATATGCCATACCCGGGTTCAATGTGATCCAGGTTCTTCGATGAAACGTCACCAGAACGACGATTGAGAGAAGCGGCTTGCAACTAACACAAGTACAGCTGATAACGACGTGTATAGAGTCATCATAGCTGGATTAGTCAATGGATACTTCACAACGCCATCGAAAGCGAAGTAGCCTAACCTAGGTGTCTCGACGCGCGTCCAATGGCAGGCCTGAAATGGTTTCCGGACCGTATCCGCGAAGATGTCTTCGGCACGAGCGACCTATCTACTTTACCATTCTAGTGAGAACCTAGTTCAAGTTCGGTCCCGGAAGTAACAAGCGGTCCTCGTTGCAGTAGTATCTACGAGGGTTCCAGGTAGTAGATCTATACATCCTAGTCGATGGGGTCATCCATTGCCGCCGGGATGCATTATAGACGCCATGCCCTGACATGGGGTAGATGCGTGCCGTCGTCTTTCGAGAACGATTCGGGGGCCTAGGGTCATTGGGCCCGGGTTATACCTTCTGGGCAGGTACCGCCCGCACGGAACAGTACTTTTGTTGCAAGGTCTAAATTGATCTATCGTTTTGTAGCACCAACGCCAGATGATATCTCTCCTCTTTTCTACAATGTTCGAATCCTCACCCCCTGTCGCCTGCTTTCTCTGCTGCCAAGCTATGGGGTGGTACATATGTAGTTAGTATCTCAGCTCAAAAGTCCCCTGCACCGGATCTCAGCAACGCTGTCCCATTTGGTTAGTGCTTAACTAATCCCTCGCAACGCATTTCGGGAACCCGCCGATCGAGCGACAAGCGCCTCGAACTGCCAGGTGCAGTGATCCAGTGCTCCGCATAAAATTGGAGAAATGTACATTCTATCGTGGTAGTTATCCTGCTTCCAAACGGTTTCTAGCGTGCCTAGAGGTCAAGGATTTCTTTTGGGGGTTTCATTCTGCATGATTTGCCTGCCGCATTAGGACTCGTGCGCGGGCGATGGCCACCACGCTCACTATGATCGATCATATCAAGATGCAGACATATAAGTGACGACCAATTTACTAGCGAATGATGAAGCCCCTTGCGTACGTCGGCGTCGCCGTGGTCAACCAAGGCAGACTACATACGCAACGGGAACAACTTACTCCGATCTTGGTGCTGCTGCTGTGTAACCCATGTATCTGACCAGTGATCTGGTATGCTGCAAACGCCTGCTATGGTTCGGAGTAGAGTGTGTTTATACAGCCACCAGGGGGTTATCGCTCCCTGTCACGAGCAAATTGTAGTCGGATGCTCTACCATGCCGTTGCACGAAAGAAACGTTACGGCCAGGTACGTATATGGCATTCATGGGAATAAGAACGCGCTGACCGGAAGTCTCGCTTAAGCCTCTTCCCGGCGTGCGATTTTACCCTACCAAAAGTCGACGTTCCAGCTTAGATCCGAGACACGGGCTCGGGGAACTATATCCACGTTTTCATGAGACTTTCCTAATCTAAGTTGTAGAACTCGGCTATCGTCGTATCCCGTGAACCATCACTTTTGCGGCATGTTTCCTTGGTGCAATTCCTTTGCGTATACCCACAGATGCAGCCCGGCGTCACTGATGCAAGAGACAGGGCCCTGCCCCCGGCATCCTGCGTCCCCTGGAAACCTGACATAGGCGCGATGCAGCAGATCGAAATCTGACACACCCCGTTCGACCCTGGGGGGTTGATAAGCGCAAGAGGCGTAAGGAAAAGGAAATCCCGCCAATGTCGATTTCGTCTCTGCGCTCAATTCTTCATCTACTATCGAGATGCAAACGGCGATAGACGGCCACGAGAAGCTTAGATCTGTCCATTCTTGCGGGCACGTACATGAAGATCTTAGTGCTGCCGTCTCCGACAATGTCCCCCCGGGGGTTCGTCACATTCTCACATTGTACGGGATTAACAGCCAAATATCCCTTGTTTGAAAATATTGATTGACGACATGTCCAACCAATTACGTCGCAATGGTCTTGTCTGCAGGCAATGTACATACATGGGCTCGGGGTGGGAACTGGGGAAGGGGTCTGCTGATCGGGCTTTGACTACAATGTAACCTAGGTCCATGGGCGACTGGAGGGTGAGTGGAGAAGAAACGGCGTAAACACGGCAGAACCCCAGACCACTACAAGTGAACCTGGTAACGAGAAGAGAAGGATTAGTTAGGTTCAAGGGGGCCGACCCGAAGGCTCGGGACGCCAATGAGGTGCCCCTGTCATGGCCCCGCCAGATAGGGATGGGTCAGATATGGGGTTTTTGAAAGAAATTACCCCATATTAGCTGGTGGCATGATCTTCCTCATTGTCCTTTGCGTCGCACGAAGGCTGACCGAGTAAGCAAATCTTCGAAGGGAGAGGTGAAGAACGAAGGGCGAAAGCGAAAATGGAACACCTACGTTGCAGATGTCAATCCAGGTCCGTGGAAGCAAGCGTGAAAACAGTCTGGGATCTGGCAGCACCATGCGTCACAAGATCGCAAGGAACGCAATCACAGTGGATCGACCACCTTGTTGTTAACCGAGATCATCACTTTCGAATACCATGTTCGCTCCACGCGCTTGTATGCCTTACAGAGCTAGGCCGTCGTGCATTGCTACCTACATGTATGCTACATAGTAGACCCTGCAGCACAAATCCTAAGCGCTCGAGATTGTGAGCAAATGCCGCTCGTTGCTCCTGTCTACCATGACAAAATCTCAAAACAACATTTCCCGTTCAGAAACCCAACAATGTAAGAATTAGATAGAAATCGTGATTCATGGAAAGCCATCAGCCGTGACACCCATCTTGCCTTACATTATTTTCCCCCCAAACCTGTCCGTGCAAAATCAATACGACAGGAACCTAACAAGAATGAAAATTAACGCGAACAAACACGTGCTTTTGATGCATAGTGAAAAAGATGCGAAAAAAAAAGAATGCTGTACCTCCCAAAAAGGCTGGGTATCTTAAAGACATGGAAGTCTAAAACGGGGTTGACTAAAAGCCTCAGAAGGGTAAAAAGGAGCCGATAAACATGGCGTGAATGTACCCAGCGGCCAACTCAGGCCATAGAGAGACGGGTGTCGGCAAAGGAGGTCTAGGACTAGCCAAAACTCCAGTGTCTTGTTCCCAGAGCATTCCCCGACCCTTCCAGAGCCTCAGAAACACCATCAGCCCAGCCCAAGTGAAAATTGGAATGCGCGTCGAAGCAAAAAAAAAAAAAAAAAAAAAAAAAAAAAAGAAAAAAGCAAACCCGGTGCGGGTCAGGGCGGGGCATGGGGGCGGAGGCACCCCGTTGGGGAAAGATTGCCAAAGGGCCCGGGACCCAGCGCGGGCGGG